>CM076610.1:61361915-61650957 GCA_038502775.1 Hippodamia convergens | reverse complement strand
AGGGCGAGTGATGAATTATGTTCGGTGACGGATTGGTCGATCCATTCGTATGGTCTACAAATGAATTGAGTCCTGGGTTTGGGAGAATTCAAGGAGAGTTTGAAAAATTGAAGTTTTCTTCATGAAATGCTCAATTAATGCAAATAATTAATTATTGAACAAATATATAGCAAGAACAAACAAAATTATTAATTGGAATTCTGCTATGTTTATGTCAAGGTCGAGGAGGTAAATCTATTCCTTGGAAAAACTTCAGTGGCATGATTCCAGGAGTGGCACAACTCATTATAAAAAATTTCAAATGGCTTCATCATTTTTTCCAGGCTGAGTCGAAAGAGAGGGTATAAAAAAATATATACAAGTATACAAGTCAAAATAAATGAATAAGTATGTAGTTTGTACCAGGAATATTCTTCAAACCTTGAAAATTATGTTGTGAGCATTCAATTATCTAAACTCCGGTACCGATTTGTTTTGATTTTAAATCTATATTTTTGTCTAACAGGAAATTACTCTATGACGTTCAGAAAGTTTTTCTAATAATATACTTTCAATCACCAAAGGTACTTAAAAATCGTTTAATAGTTTTCAAATTCTTATTGGAAGGTGAATTTTTTGATTGAGATGTAACTGGAATAAGAGGATAGAATTTTGATATATTACAGCAAAGAAAACCATATTTCAAGAATCATTTCGAATAATGAATTTGTGAAACTCTCTCGGATACTGTATCCTATAACTATAAAAAAATCATGATCAAACTGAACCCAGATGAAATGTTTGGGAATTAGATGTTTTCAACTGAACTATCAATCGATTGCTTGATGTCAATGTGTCTTTCCTTCCAAATATTTTTCTGTCGGCCTAATGAGGATGAGTAAGTCGAAAGAAATCAAAAACTTGACAATATTTTCTGTTTTCAATCGGTTGAATAAATTGAATTTTTCTTCCGATTGGAAGACCAGATAGGTTGTTTTTAATGTATTTCTGTGAATGGATTTTTATCACGTATATAAGTCAAGTTCCGAATTATCGTTTCATGCATACACTAATTCGAACGTTTTTCTGTCAATAAAAAATATTTCTCAATTTAAGAACCGATTTGACAAAATTTGAAGGAATGGAAAGGTTGTTTCAAATTTCGTTGCTGTTTACCATCCTCAGCTGAATGATATTATTTGATGAAGAGGCTAAAGAGTTTCATTTGGAGGTGATGCTAGTAGGACCAGATGAACAATTAATTTTAAATTTTTATTTTTCGTTCGAAAGACAGCCGAATTTGTTGGGGAGATAGCTTTGTGAGGTTATGATATGATCTCTACGAAAAGTTGTTACTTTCTGAAGAAAAGCATCGAATATAAGCAAGAAACTTTTTAATTAACATCCAAGAATTTGAAATTTCGAGTGCTGCATTTTCTGCTGTATCAAAAACTTGTAAGACAGTAGATCCAACTCAGATTCGCGAACGCCTGTAGAGTGAATAATACCAGCCACAACTTGGAAAGAATCGATGGAAAATAGATGAGCGTTTCCGACAAACGTCGAGCCAAGATTTAATAACCTCAGTTCCGTTGTGAATGATCTGCAAAAAATTTCACCAGGCACCTAGAAATTTAATAAAATATATATTGATGTAGGAATTTAATTGTGTCTAGGGAAATTACTAGGCACCAGGTAGTTTTGTAAAATATTTAATGACTAGATGAATAGAATTAAAAAAAAACACTGGCAATAATAACTCGGGATTTCAGTCACTGAACGCACGTCTATGATGTTTCGTCTTATAAGTCTTGTTTAACGACCTCTGAACTAGCTTCCGTCTATTTCGCTTAGTCTAAGAATCGCGTCCCAAGATTTCGTCTAACGTCTAACTTTCGATTAGTGTCCGTCTAATCACTTTTTCGAAAGATTCGTCTAATCGGTTCTTCGGAACCTCGTCTAATTAATATTCACGTTCTGACCGAACTTCTTCCCGTTCTCTCATCGACTTCCCTTGAAATCCTCTAATCGACTGTCCCTATTTTTCTCGAGGTACCCCCTGAACTCTTTTCCCCTCGAGACCAAGGAACCCTCATGTTTTCTCAGAAATCTCGACTCTTTGAATCCACATCTGGTAACACTTAAGAAGGTCTAGCGTTAATAAACCCCTGAATAGAGCACTCGAGTCCAGTGCCGTAGGTTAAATTTAAAACTATAATAAACCTAATACCTAATATTACGTAAAATCTCGGATCCCACATTGATATTTGCGCTCTAGCGTGATTGCAACGTTGAATGCATTTAAGTTTGCATGATTCAGAGTTGTCTAGTTTTGGGCACAGTTGAAAGGCAATACTGCCGTCGTCTTATGAATTATTCTCGAAATCATTTTTTATTGTACTCATAATAATCAAATGAAAGTTATGAAAAAAATTTTTTTAACTGTATGGGATATAAGTGATATAAACTACTACCAAATATACCTTCATCCTGTGATGTATAATTATTATTTTTATGTCAATGATGAATGTTTAGACAACTCTTACGAACTCACAAAACATATATGCTCGTTAAAATCATTCATACAATTTCATGATTGAATCGGTTCCTTTTCGGATGAAATTATCGTCAGCTGTCACCGGTATCGAAAACTTCATAAGCATAGTTATATCATAAGGAATGTAAAAGTCACAGTTTTTCACCTGAAATTGAGGGAAATTGAAATAATTAATACACAGACAATTGGATATACAAGGTGTTTCAGGAGTCGTTGGCCATAGCCTGATTTATTAATTTATTTATTCCTTTATTGATCATTACTACATCCAGCAGGGTAATAGCCCATTGATAGGTGTACAAAATACCATTAGTGACATAAAAAGAAATAAAAAATGAACCAAATAAATATTAGTTTCGGATGGAGCTGAGTATTGTCCTGTTACACTGCTGAAAATTAAGAAAAAATTCATCAACATGAGGAACACTATTCATACTTCTAGACATATTCGCAATTGGTGAATGAAAATGGTATATCGTATTAGGCATTATTATATGAAAAGTTTCTTCAAATCTGGAGGATATACGAGCTAAATCAAACAGTATCTGACTTGAAGAGTCTAATTGACAATGATCAATTTTTGTAAACAACACACATATCCCATTTTTTTCTATACTTCTTTAAGTGACATCATATTAAATTCTCTCCGTAATGCATCATAACTATAACCTCGGATGAATCCCATATCTCCTGAAATAAGCATATTTAAGAAACTATTTTCGAACATTTTCAAGAGCTGTTATATATTTCACATGATAGTACGAGAGCTAGTGAACCTTTTGAGTAACGGTTTGCCTGTAAGGCTAGAAATTTTTATAGCGATAGTTCCTAGCATGCTGAGGACGGAAATCATCGCCTGGCACCCCTCACCCCTGCACGTAACCAAGATCTATATCTTTGAAAGTGTTAAAAAAATAAAAAAATAAACTTGTTCCTGTAAGCTTGAAACTTTCATACGATTTTGATCGTTCATTGTGAAGTTCAAAAAAAAATTTACAGGCGATTTCGACGAGCACAAGTACCTGCCAGGCGACTCGAAAAGGGTGTAAAATACGAACAAAAATGAATTTTTTTATGTAAAACTGAAATTTATATATGTGTTCGTCTGAGGGAATCAAAAAATAAGTTTTATTATTAATCTTCATCATCATCTGATATGTTATCATTAATTTTTCATCATATAGTACAGTCGTTTCAAGCGTAGTACACTGTGTCTTGAATTGGTTGAGACTGCATTATATCTCAGCTATTATTGAAAATTGAGTCATGCGGTTTTCGAAACCCTGTGTTACTTTTTTGTAAAACTTTTAAATCCACAAACAGAAATATTCCAACTTCTTTTGTTTCTGGAATGCAGTGCGAAAATGAAAATGTTCACTTTTTGAAGATGTTATTATTTCTCGGGCTCTGCATAAGAAAAAAAAAAACTTAAAACTTCTTACAATGATTTTTTTACGTAGAAGTCAGTGGCGTAGCTAAACATTTTTTTCATAGCATTATTTTTGAGATTGAATTGGAACGGAATGAAATTTTTTCATATGGAACACCATGTTTATTTTAACGTCAAACTGTATTCACAAGCATTTAATCATTACTTTTTCAAAAAGCCATGTGATCTAAACCCATTTATTTTATAGTATTTTGAACATAATTTCAAAATATCAACTGAAAAATGGTTTTTTGATGCATGTGTGGAAGAATTCATGTCTTATTTAAAAAAAACAAACAGAAATACAGTAGGCTCTTGATGCCGGATTATCGGAAATGCCGGATTATCGAATTTGTACAGGAAAAAAAAGCTAACTTCATATGATTTTCACTACTATCCAACTTTCGGAAAATAAGACCGCTATTTTGTCAAGGGACGCTATGAAATAAGAGAAAACAAATACGTGACATCACTGTCGAGGTTAAGTCCGGACTGCCGAGCGGGAAAAACTACTCTCGGTGATCCGGCGTTCAGCTGTATAAAATGCCGGATTATAGAGCGGGTTACCTGGGTCCCAGAGTGCCGGACTACCGAGCGTACCAGATTGGCAAGCGCTGGATTATCGAGCGACGACTATATACATTTTTCGGATGGTTAACGCTCAAATTTATTAAAGGTAAGGTTGTGATACATCGATGTATTCAGAAAAAAATGAGAAGATTTGACGTTAAAACATACGAGGTGTTCCATTTGAAATATTTCAAGTTTGAGCTATATCTTAAAAACATTTATTAGATAAAAATTTTAAGCTACGCCACTGACTTCTAAGTAAAAACATTATTATAAACATTTTCATACTTTTTTTTTCTCATACAGGGCCCGAGAAAAATAACATCTTCAAAAAGTGAACATTTTCATTTTCGCACTGCATTCCAGAAACAAAAGAAGATGGAATATTTCTGTTTGTGGATTTGAAAGTTTAACAAAAAAGTAACACAGGGTTTCGAAAACCGCATGACTCTATTTTCAGTAATAGCTGAGATATAATGCAGTCTCAACCAATTTAAGACACAGTGTACTACGCTTGAAATGACTGTACTATATGATGAAAAATTAATGATAACATATCAGATGATGATGAAGATTAATAACAAAACGTATTTTTTCATTCCCTCAGACGAACACATATATAAATTTCAGCCTTACATGAAAAAGTTCATTTTTGTTCGTATTTTACACCCTTTTCGAGTCGCCTGGCAGGTACTTGTGCTCGTCGAAATCACCTGTCAATTTTTTTTTGAACTTCACAATGAATGAACAAAATCGTATGAAAGTTTCAAGCTACAGGAACAAGTTTATTTTTTTAATTTTTTCAACAATTTCAAAGATATAGATCTTGATGAAGTGCAGGGGTGAGGGGTGCCAGGCGATGATTTCCGTCCTCAGCATGCTAGGAACTATCGCTATAAAAATTTCTAGCCTTACAGACAAACCGTTAGTCAAAAGGTTCACTAGCTCTTGGACTATGAAATGGGTTCCAAACAACGCTGCAATATACTAGTTTATATTGTCAGAATGACAATTCTCGGAATATTTCGTAGTTTTTGGTCCTGAAAAATATTCTGATTTCTTGTGTTATAACATGTTTGGTTGGGGTCCCGTAGCGGTCTTCAAACATCTGAAGTTCCGAAAAATCATCATCTGGAAGGTCGTATCAGGTCGTATCTTCTTCTTTTTTCTTTTATGAAAAACCCTCACGATCAGAGAGCGAGAATTTGTGGATTTTGAATTTGAATATCGAAGGAATTTCGAAAAACAAGTGTGATTACGTCTCCAAATTAGCTGATAAACATGGTATCGAAGTGATTGTTTTGCAAGAAACCCACACGGCAACAGAAAAAAAGTCCTCGTGAAAGGGGTCAGTTGAAAGGTTATGTATTAATTGATTTTTTATAAGTTCAGCTTGTTATGTTAAAAAAATATCAGTTCATGAATTTCAACAGATTCGGAAGGAGAAATGAAATTGATGGAGCTTTTTCATTTCTTTCAAATTTTGTGACATTTCTGTCATAAATATTCATAAACCTCCGAACATTATTTGGCCAAGAAATCTGAATGTTGATGTTTTTTAAAGTACCAAATGCATTTCTAAAATGCATTTGATTTATTCTGAATAATCGGTTTCTTTTCTGCTTTTGTCGTTTTTCATTTCAGATTAGGAATTGCGAGTCGTTTTCTGAAGAATCTGTCTATCCGAGCCCATCGACGGAAATCGTGATAGAAGTATTGAGAAGCATGAATAATGCAAAAAAAATTGGGGTGTTCCATTTATAAAATAACTCATTAGTTGAACAATCTTATCTGCGAACTCCCTCTACATCAAAAAATATTTTCTTGAGATGCAAAATTTAAAGTACAAAGGGAATGTTTTTTATCCTTATTCCCGAAACCTATGGTTTGTCAGCTATTGAAGCTTAACCTACTATTGCAGGACCCTGTACATTTATTTCATGAGCTGTCGTTATTGATTTGATGAGTGTGGAATATTTTTACTTTATACCTTGAATATTTCCGATTGTCATGGTACAATGAAATCGGAATAGATGGCGGCCTGTGCTGTTGTATACGTAACTGAAAGAGCATTTATGCGGCTCTTGATATCAGTTATTGGACGATCGTCAAAATATAAACAGTAGTAGTTAAACTACACTTGGCCCTCAATATATAACATACATCTATTGAACGCAATCGAACCGAGATTATCCATGCTGATGAATAGGAATATCATTAAATCGTTATTAGCGACCAGATCCTTGGTTTATACCCTCTTTTATAGAAAATCATAGAAATCACTGCCATATATTCTGCTCGGAGATTTTCTCATTGGGTCTGGCTAGCATCATCACCTTTATAGCTGAAAAATTTTTGGATATTTCTGTATAAGTAAAAATGTTGCATTGGCGATGTTTTAATATTCCAGGTTTTGTGGATGTTTTTCATGCATTCGTTTGGGCATTCTGTCTGGAAGAACTGGTGCCATTCTCAGAAACAGAAACTGCATGTCTTTCTTATCTCTTCTTGAAATATCCTCTTTCTGATCCAGTCTGAAACAAACATAAACAACCACGATGAAATATAATAATTTTTCTCGTATCCTCCTGTCTATGGCCGCAAACATACTCGACAAATAAATTATAGATGAGAGAATAAATCCATAAATGTTCCTCGCTGTCCAGGACACAGCTTTTCAATAAAATATGAACGAATCGATAACAATCGTTTGAAAACCATTTTTATTTCCTCTTGCCATATCGAATTCTCGCTGTGGGACGTTAGGCTCACTGAGAGCGATAAAAACGAGTAAAACGAACAAAATTAAATTACAACTACGTTCGCTGGTACAAAATATAATATATATATGAACACCATGTTGTATTGTTCCAATTATCGAAGCTAAACAGGGCGGAGGAGGTAAATGTGACATAATCATAACGATGAATATTCACGAATTGTCGGACCCGAATTCATGAGAATTTGATTGGCAGAGTTTATGAATATTTGATGAAACCAAACAGACGTTTTAGATGTTGTTTGGGAATTCCGATGAGGTATCCGCAGAAAACAAACTCCGACGAGAAAAAATGTGTTAAACTAATAGATAATCGATGAGAGTATGTTTCCGTTTAGGATTTTGAATAACCATTTTTACTCTCCGTTAATGATTGCTCGTTGGCTACATCAACTTTACCAAGAGAATTGCTCAGCGAAGCAGTTACACTAATTTTTAAGGAAACTTGTTGAAGATCAAACCACAGACACTTTTTCTGCCTGAAGATCCGTTTTAAGTAGCGTACCCCAAGCGTTAGTATTGGGACTCCTGTTTTTTTCATAAACATCCGACTTGCCAACTTTGATCAAATCCTTCATCCTCCATGTTTGCTAATGGTAGGAAACTTATGTTTTTGTACTTCGCTTATCATCAAGGTTATGAACTTAATCTTCTACTTAAGATACGATGCTGATTTCACTGTATATAGGGTGACCATTTATCGATTATTATCGATTCATAAGATTGTCAAGAAGATCGATTGTTCGGAAGTTTTATCTCGTTCACCATTTCTGGGTCCTCATTCGGGTTTCAAGATAGAGACAGTCTTTTACTGGGGTCGCGGAAAACTTATGCGATCTTTCGTTCTCCGTTTAATTATGCATGTAGACTTGTTAATTCACTCGCTAGTATATATGACGTTTTCCATGCTTCTTTCCGAACCATACTTCAAGAGTATTTTCGCACCGCGATTAATTTTCTTAACGATATCTGTATGATATTTAATTTTGTATACCATAGCAATGTGTCATCAAGGATGTGTTTCCTCTGTTCCCTCGTCGTATTCTCTTTGATCTCCTCAATCGACTGAAATCCTTCTCCACGAAGTGGAGAAAGAGTGGCAACTTCAACTTGGGGAACAAGAAAACGTCGCAAGGGGCCATATCAGGTGAATACGGTGCTTGCTCGATGGTATTCACTTGAGGGTTGGTCAAATAATTCAGTACCATTCAGGATCGGTGCGATGGAGCTTCACTTTCTTAACGAAACTCTGTTCATGGTTGTGTTTTTCTGTATGATTATGCATATTTCTATATTCAATTTTGTATACCATAGCAATGTGTCATCATTACATGTTTTTCCTGTGTAATTTCTGGAAATGGGGGTTCATCCTACAGGAAATAGTACTACTATTATTATCCATTATCGGAAGTTCATGCTTCTGTGGTCGATTGAAGGGAACACTGAGAGCATACTGTTTTTCTTCTCAATAGAGTTTTCAAATGATATATGCCGTGCTCAGAACAACAGACTTCTGGAGTGATATCAGGTGTGCCCCCTGCAATCTGCTGCACGGTTCACATTTTTCAACCGAGACCAATCCTGTTACACGTATAACCATTGGTACAATGGTTGTTTTCAGATTTCATAGTCTTTTGACTTCAATCTGGAGGTCCTTGTACTTGAGGTATTTTTATTAAAATTATCATTTTCAATATTGTTATCAAAACATCAGCCTAGTCCCCATTCAACATTCTCGGAATGGATTTTTTTATTTTCGGTTTATCTTTTGGCTTATTATTGTGATAGGTGCTCTTTATGTTTATACTCAGAAAGGTAGAAAAAATTAACTTCTCATTCTGCTGGTAACCTAGATAACTCTAGAAATTGTCATCTCATTCGATATATCAAATTTTCGACCTTTCAGTTGTGAACGTGATCCCTCAAAAATCTGGTACTCGTATTCATACCTTAAGAGAATTCAGCACTGGTCGACTACAGAAACCCTTGACTACGTTATATGGAAAATCCACTTCTTTCGCGTATGAAACTCTTCAGGCTCCCCGAAACCAACGTGAAAATAGTCGCCTCGCGAAATTCGTAGCGGTTATATTAATTTTTCGCAAGATATAACAAAGTTTTGATATATTATCGATTTCAAACATGTGCTAAAACTATTTCAGGCATTTCTGAGAAATTTTGCAAAGGAGTCTCTGAGATTTTTCCCTTTTTTTCAATGTTATCATCTGAAAATAAATTTCGACTGTTTATTGATAGAATCAGTCACAAATTGAATGATTCAATTTTGTTTTATCACTCTTCTGTTAATTGAATCCTTTTCATAGGTGTTTGTGCGATTGGTTCTAGGATTATTGGCAATTTATTGCAGACTTTGTCTTTCGTTCTTATGTATTTATAATCCTTGTGCCATGAATAGTACAAAGTTTCTTCACTGAATGGTCCCCGAGAAAAGTTAAACATTTTAATTGTCTAGCCTAACCCAACCTGAAGAAATTTTTTTTCTCAAAAATTCTCTTTTGCGCCCTGAACGGCAATTTGTTTCTGAGAACATGTTCCAACTATTTTGTCGCTTGCTTCAGCTAGCTTCAGAACCTCCTGCTATTGATGTGTTTCAGTCATGATAGCATTTTGGCGTGGATTTTCATTTTCCTGAAGTTAGATTTAGTTTGTTTGAAAATGGGAGTGCCAATCTGACGTGTGATTCAAATTCCATCGAGATTATTTCAAATTTCATCTCAAAAAGCAAAGGCGGAAAATATGTCACTGTAGCAGCATCAGAGGTAGGTAGTTATATATCAAATTTCAATTGCGTGAGTGTCTTGGTACATGTCACAGTCGGTATTAGAAGGAAACAGGGCCGTATCCTAGGAATACGTGCCAATTGTCCTTCGCGTCACGTAGTTGTCGCAGCGCTGCGAACAATATGGCTGTGCCATCCTGAGGCAGTTTTGATGGGATTGTCCGGGACGATAAAGCTGTTTTCCCGCAGGAGTTACTAGCTATTGATCATCTCGGAACAGAAAAGGAGCTAATTTTAAAGGAAATAATGTACCTGTCTCCTGATCCATCGAGAATTTCGGAAGTTATTTTTCAGGTGAAGTTGAAAGTCTTCTGTCCCTGTGAGGATTTCTGAAGGTGTCATTCACATAAAACAAGTTTTTATATGTTTTTTTTGTTGGTATTGATAAAAAAATAGCATGAAATTGCAATTTGGGGTCGTTGCATACTTTGTTCGTTAAGGTCATATTTCCCAAAATCTATTTAGACCTAGAACCACTCCTCGACATCCATGTGAAATTTCAGTCGTTATCATAACGTCCATGAATTAAATGGCTTGAAGAGTGCGAAATGATGTAACAGTCAAAAACTATTCGATTCAGAGGCTTCAGTTTCAGATCGATTTCCTGAGGCTGAATGTCTGAGGGGCATAGATGAAAATATTTCCCTTGAGGAAGGCTTTGTACAGAAAAAAATACCACAATCAGAGAAGGCAACATCTTCGTCACATAATGCTAAAATTATTGTTAATTATTAGATGATTGTGAATATTATCGTATTTGATGATGATTCAAATAAAATGACGGAATACTTTCCTGATATTTTAAGTAAAAAAGTATCCTAACACCTGGCACGCTCCTTGGTGAAACTGTAGGGGTGAAAGGCTCAGAAACGAATTCAACAGTGTTCTCTTGTCTGTTCAAATATGAGATGGAGCAGAATGAATAACAGTACTCATTCAGAAAGGATAGTACTGAAAAGTTATAATGAAATCATTCGAATTTGCAGTTTTGAATTATTTTCCTGAAAAATCTGGTCGACAATTCACCTAGAGTTGTTGTCTCTATCTTATTCAGAGAATAGTATCGAGATTAAACTGTAGGATTCTATAGATTATCCTCAATTCGAGGCAATACGCAATCGTTTTCCTTACTGCTTTTTATATTTGGACAGCCTATAGTACCTGAAAAGAAAACAAGATTATATGAAAATAAGGATGATATGTTTTGGTGAATGAATTAGTTATCAACGAATCAAGAGTGAACGTTCAGCGACACAGCGATGAACACCATGATGAGATTTTACAGATTTTTTTTTCAATGAAAATACATTCTGGCTCTCCTCGTGAATATTTTACAGAATATTATGTGATCAATTTTTTGAACATTTCATTGGTTGAAATATAAATCAAAAGTTCATTCATCAATGCTATTGATGGCCTCCTTGGGATTTAAATGAACGAGTTGGGTAAAGAACAAAAGATCCTTGTGGTCGAAGTTCCCGGAAGGCTGAACGTAGCCACAACGACCCTGTGCAGGATAAAATCAAAAGTTTCGAAGAAGTATTTTCACCAGTTATCTGGGAATTCAGATTTTGTTCTAGCAAATGGGAAGTAAAAAAATATATCGAATAGAATATGTCTAAAACAATTGTTATCACAGGTTTCAAAACCGGAGAGAAAATAGGTATTGCCTTCAGATATGACAATTTTTTCACATAAGAAATGATTTTTCGTTTTATTTAAAATATTTATATATAAGGGTTATCATATTCTCTCATTGATTTTTCAGAGAATGGGAACAGTTCATGGAGAAGAACTGCCTTATCTTTTTGGTGCCCCCTTGGTAGATGGTTTCAACCACTTTCCAAATAATTACAGTAGAGCAGAATTGGCCCTAGCAGAATCTTTCATCATCTTCATTGCTAACTTTGTGAGGACTGGGTAAGTTGATATTAAATATTTATTATTTCATGAACTATGCGAAACTACAATTTCTCATGATTTTGTGTTTGTTTTTAATATATTACGAAAATTCTATGAAGCTGATTGTCTCCTCAAAACTAAAGCCAATTTTTTCGATGAAACAGCATATAAATTATTCTCAGAATGAATTCTTTTCTGCAGAAAAATCACAGAATACATGAAAATATATAATATCAATAAATGAGTGCCAAATTTGACATGCCATTACACAAAATATCGACATATTATTTGAAGAAGGTTATACAATGTTCGAAATTCATTTCGTGATTATTCCCTGATATTGGACTTTCCATTATTCATGAAGGAAATGAACATGATTACAAGAATGCATTCTTGTGATTATCTTCTAGTAAAGAATTCAACAATGTATAGTATTTCATTTGAAAAATTGGGACGTGTGACTATTAGGGAAAAAGGTTCAAAAAAGCAAAAAAAATCATCCTTATGGTTTTCGTCCTGGTTTTTTATTTTTTTCATGAGAGTAAAAATCTTCAGTATGATGTGAAGTAGGTAGTTTTCATCGAATTGATCTTCATATTCAGTTTGTCATAAAACGGAAATGTAGAGAATATTAGCATTTGGCTTTATTATGTCGTTCAATTGAGGCATATGCTTCATACAGAGCATCTAGCGACTGTGATAACTTACTCACCAACATAATATAACTCATGTGGGAAATTTGAGCAAGGCTAAGAGCTTCACAATGAATAGAATTAACCTGTCATAGCCACTCCTACCTCAACGATCAAATGACCGTTTGCGGGAATTTGTAATGGCTTTCTATGTGTTCCGTTTATATTTCTAGAGCATCAAAGCCCGTTTCAAGACTTTGCATGATTGTCGACCCTTCATATCCCAGTCCTGAGAACATGCGAACCATTTGAGTCGTTCCGAGGAAACTTGTTTTGAAATCCAACCCATTTATCGTTTCTTTGCTTAATATTCATTGGTATGAGGATTTGGCACATGAGCTACCTATTTCGTCTTGATATTTAACAATTTAACGAGAGACATCAGAATATGATACTACATTACATTGGGGTGAATGCACAGGGATACAAGTTCGTCATGGTAACTTTTTTTCACACCGCCTAGACGACAAATGCGATTCGAAGATAAAGGGAGTTGGTTTCACAGAGGAAAGTGAGTAATCGAATTAGAGGTTTTTTAAGGACGATAGTGAACTCCAACATATCGTGGGCTTGTGATGAAAATGACTTCAAATTCTGAAAATGTAGAACCAGTTTCTCTAAGTGAAATGTAATTGTAATTCTTAAATTACAATTAGGTTCATCCTTCAGATGATTGATCATTCCTCAGGTGCAATTGCTGGTTGATGTGAACATTGAAAGTTATATGAGATGATAGAGAGCCGAAACCGATATTCGAATATCTCTAAGGTGAACGAAATTTTGAACATAAAATATTCTCTAGTTCAATCTTTCCCTTTGATTCAATAATGAAAAAGTTTCATGACCAACTCTTTAAGTTTTGCATTACAATTGGAGCTACGATATATATCACATTTTCCAGAAAATATCAAATTGTTTTCATAATTTGCCTCGGAAAAACTGCACTGAAAAAACTAATTTTTGAGAGATGTCGAGAACACAAGCATGGCAAAAGATTTGAATGAAGTCACAGACATTCTTATGAGGGGGTCAACATTTATCATATTCTATATCTCACATCTAATATCAGGTATTAGATTATTGATGGTAAAGATTTTGAATTTTGTAGATCGATAATTAGCTATGTAGTATATATTTTGAAAGAATTTCACGTTGTCAGTGTTGCCAGAGGTTTTTGAGGTATTTCATATGAAATTGGCGTGTTATGAAAATGAATCTAGTTCGCTCGATATTTGAGATTCGCCTCAGAAATTCAGATATTGTTCTGATGATTTATAGTTGTCAGTTATACAGGATGGACAAAAAAAATCATCATTTGTCAAGTTACAAAATCATTGAAAAGTCTGTTCTTCGAAATCGGACACGTAGTATATTTTTCAATTTTTAGAATCAGTACAACACACTCTAGAATTTTTTGATTCACGTCCCTATATCTATCTCAACTAGATTCCGAGTTATATGCATTTATTAGATTTCAGATTGATTCAATAGACGTAATTTTTTTTAATTGTAATTTTCTTTTTGTTCTCCGTGGATCGATATATTTTAGTTCGTCGAAAATTTCATTTAAATTCATTAAAGCTCCACGTGTTTCACTTTGTTGAGCCATTATTTATGAATGAACTTCATGAAAATACTTAGAACATCATAAAATCCAAACTTATTGACGCATATTATCGAATCTTGGGAGGGTATTGGCACATGCTAAGGGCGAGTCAGAAAAAAAATCAATTATTTCATTATTCCAGGGCCGGACTCGTTAATCTTCATTAAAAGTGTTCAGGGAAAAACAAACACTTTGTATTTCGAATTACAAATAAATAATTCGCTTCTTAGAAAGAACCTAAATTATGCTTCAATTTGTGATATCGCTCAATGTTGTCACATCAACAATTATTTTTTTTAGAATTTTTGAATTTGGATAAAGTTCGAAAAATTGAATTTTTCACCATGAAGGGACACCCTGTATATTGTTCTCATTGGGAGAGCTAGAACAATACAATGAACATTGTCACAAAAAAGTACCTTGTTGAGGTTAGTGCATCGGGTATGATTGAATGAGGAAAGGAAAAAAACCCAAGCAGAAAAAACCCTGACCTCATCCTTCTCAGGATTCACTAACCATTTTATATCAGAGGAGCTTGAAGGACATCCAAGAGATGAAAAGAACATCCTGATCTTCTATGGGCAGCAGAGCAAGAACAGAATATTCACTTATCCAACATGGAAATCTAATCTGAAATAAAGAAAGAAGAAAAAGGGAAATCAGTCATTTAAAATGAAATGAATCATTTTCAAACTAATCACCCATTGCAGATATTTATTCGATTTAAATTAGTTATGAGAGAAATATAACAGAATTTGAAGGAAATGAAAAAACCCAATCAATATCCACTGTTTGAATTCTTCAACATTGAAAAATTGATGATTTTTTCATCTCTACATATAAGGCTAAATCATAGATTGAACTCAGTGAAAAATAAATCGTCCTGTCTTTCTCGAAGAATTTTCTCTGTAGCCGTATGAGTTTCTTGGAGAAGGCTTCAACACAATGTTCAGTGGCTGATTCCAGAGCGTGATTACTCTTGCTCTTCGAAATTTATCTAATATTTAAATTAACAGATTTGCTCTCTGATCATGAGGGTTTTTTCGAACCAGGTACAACCATCCAGGTGGAGATTTTTCGGAACCTCAGATGTTCGAAGATCACTTAAGGACTCTAATAAAGGGAAATCATATAACATAGGAAATGCGAACATCTAATAACACAAGAAAATGAAATATCCTTCGTTACCAAGAACTACGAAATATTCCGAAAATACTGAAATAGTGAAGTTTATTGCTTTCTACTTATAACATAAATAACTATTTCGTCCGATGACCTGTAAATCGAAGCAAAATCAGCCATACTTTATCTCGGCATTGAGATACCCACAAGAATTTGATAGAAGAATCTTCCACGAATCAAATGATGTCATATGAAAAACTGATTTTATGATTTTCAACCTCCATCCCCTCAAAATCTCTCATTTTCGCTATCAGTTCCGAAGACCGGACAGTTCCGCTTCCAGCCGATAACCGGAGGACGTAGACGCTGGAAATGAGCGCGATATTGACATGACACGAATCGATTCAGCGAATCGTTTGCACGTCCCGGACCATCTTTATTGGTCCAATTCAATTGCGAGGAAAACCTTTGATAGGAGAATGAAGCGGGCGAAAACCCATAGGATTTTATCAGCAACGGAACTTGCTCTGTTTCAATTTGTTTCATTAGTATCGCTCATCGAATGAGTCCGGCAGTTATGCTCGTTAAGAGACGTTCTGCCCTAATTGGAACTCGGATTTCAATGATGTGTAGAACGAAGTTATGATTTTGGCAAATGAGGAAATTAGTCAGGAGGAAAGTCCAACTTGCAGAATCTTGACAGTTTCATACGATTTTCACGAGAGCTCCACGTTCTCCCGTTATACTTTCTTTTTGAGAAAGGGATCGGATATTCAATACGATTACAAGAATAGCCCGATAGTTGATCTTTTATGAACCGAAATAAGTTATATTTCATTACATTATATAACATTGTATAACCAATAATGCCTTAAAATTTCGGAAACTTCGACTAATCCGTGAGATTATTCGTTGATTGCCGTTTCAATCGTGTATGTTTAAAAAAAACTAATTCTTCTTCCAATTTTTCTGCAGATTCTTATTATTCAATACGTCAACGGTTCGAAGGTTAGTGACAAACACTAGCAAAGTCTAGTACTCAAAAGGAAAAGGAGCGGTTAAAATTCGTGGCCTCCACGTTCACCAGACCTATTTACTCTAGAATATTATTAATTGAGGTTGTCTAAAAAATCCTATGAGAGATGAACAGTGGGGGCTTTAGGAAGTGGCGAACGGGGCAATCACTCGGGGCCTCGCTCTTGGTGGGATACCATGCGCAAAGACCCGAGCAAATTTTGATATTGATTTAGATCCCTGATTATATATGAAGGTTTAAACATGAGGTTAAGCTCAAGAAAGGTCCGTCAACAGTTACATTTGTTCAAAACAAAATTGAATAAACCATTATATAGTTTTTGAATGGTGCGCCTTGTCGGAACGTCCAAATATGTAATTGAGGCACCAGATGTCTGACTCACCAGATCCAACCAGCTCAATAAGGGTAAAAATTATCTAAGTATTCCGGTACAGTGTTACTTATCCCAGATGTTGAAACCTCATTAAATATTTGTAGCCCTGTTGACCATTCTTTGGCGGTTCTATTTGAAATATTCGTTCAATTAATCGACTTATGATAGGCGTCAACAGGTTGTCATTAATAATATGAAATCAAAAATGACTTCTTCATAATTTATATATATGACCTTCCATTATCATTACAAGATTATTGTATAACGAATTATGTTGACGATACCAACGTTTTGATCAGTGGAAAGAATATAAATGAGTTGAATTATAGAGTGGAAGAATGTTTTTCAAAAATTAATGATTGGTTTTCCATGAACAAATTATCTGTAAATGAGTCCAAGGCAAATCTTATTTTATTCCGCACTGAACAATCGTCAATTATTCCAAGCAACATCACTTTTAGGAATAATGTAATAACACCTGTATCACATTCAAAGTTTTTAGGCGTCCAAATTGAAGAATTCCTGAACTGGGATACTCATGTAAATAGAATGTGTTCGAAATTAGCTTCCATCGCTTATGGAATCAGCATTGTTACTCATTACATGAATGAGAAAAAACTTCGAATCTTACATTATTCGAATTTTGAGTCAATTTTGAGATATGAAATCATTTTCTGGGGAAGCAGTTCTGGAATCCAGAAAAAACTAAAAGCATATTCTAGTGATTATTCAAAGTTGTTGACAATGTAAGAAGAAAGTTCCTTGACATGTAGATCCATGAGCATTATAATAGAAAGTGCCACTCCGTTTCCAGAGTGTAGGACTGCACGATCATTTGGCAAGAACCCCTATCGAAAAACACATGTGCCGAAGTAATGTGTGCTAGCTACTTTTCTGCGTTAGATTGCCGACCAATTTTCTCGTGCAAATAGCTCTTCCCTAATTCCCCAATCTATATCTCATCGGTTTTCCCATCTTCATCTTCGTATAACCTCATTTGCATAGCGCGGCTTTGTCAATGTTAATTAAATCTCTACGTCATGTTCTTCACCTAAGGGTCATATTCAGCTCAGTGGGTACAAGATGGTTTAAATTTGACGCGTTGGTTATTAAACGAGAGTATTTCATCACCTGTGAGGTTCTGAATATTTTCGATTCTACAAAAACACCAAATATACTTGCCAAGATATCCACAAAGATGACAATTCATTTTCTTCATAAAAAAGAGGTGAGAATGATCATTGCCTAGTTCCCTCATAAAATTATTTGAGTCGAAATTATAGGCTTTTCTTGATAATTGAATAAAGATTGTTTCAGATCCTGCTAATATTTCTTTTACTTCAGTATGTCTTTCGAGGTACAAAATCATAGTCGACGCATTTCCTTCACAGTTTTTATTTTGTTTTTGTACTTTCAATCCATTCTAAATGTTTCGTGTTGTTTGTTTGTAGACAGGCACTTGACTACGTGAAAAAGCGATAATGCGTAGATTCAATCTTTTCTTGCTCAAATTCGTATTGGTTCAAGGTCGAACCAGCGGTAACTTTTAAAGTAAATATTGAAAAACTATACTGTGAAAAGTCTTTTTCATCGCATTCATTTTCAAATGAATTCATTCCTTGATAGAAAATGTTGGAAATGGTTATCGTGGGTTATCGTCAGTAGTCATATATGCCGTCAAAGACTTTTTCATAGATCTTTTCGGGCACTAAAAAATTGTCTCCGACCATGATTCCCTATCTCTTATAATTTACCCAGCGTCGGCTGTGAAAGCCTGAAAAAAAGGGGGTTAACTACCAATTTCGTTTTGAAAACTCAATATTTTTCTCATTTCCTCGTGATATAAGGATGAACCTTACATGAAAACCTCCATAATAAATTCTCTACATTAAAGTGAAAGTTTCATCAAAATCCGTCATCCTGTTCCTCAGGATAAACAAACACACGGGCATTCACATTTTTAATATTAGTAGATACTTCAATTATTAGAAAAAAAATTGAATAGAGATTCCACATCGAAAACAGAATGCTTTCAGAATCTCGAAACAAAAACAATTTGTTGCGCAATTAAACTTTAATTTGCAATCTGATTGTATCAGTTGGAAAATTCCATCTGATTATATAAAGTGCCTCTTAAATAAAATCAAGCGTCACTGAGACGAATATTCAAAGCGATATCTTTCAGGGCCTGCCTGGATCTCACAGGTGCGTGAATATTCCCTTCATTGATATTTTCCTTTTTCATCTGTCAAGTTGGCTGTCTTCTACATCCGAGCTTTCGGTGAACTAACGCAAGCATCGCTCGGGCCATTTCCCTTTGACCGTATTTTATTTTCTCTTGGATTAAGTTGAGCAGCGTCAAAACAAAAATTTCTGATGGACGTCCTGCTGTAGGGGGTACGGGTCGCCGTTTGTGCAGGAAGAAATCGGAAAATTCCGCTCGGAGCGTCTTGACTGCAGAAGGATCTTTGGTCGTTAATTCCAGTTATTCATGAGAAAGGGAAGTGGATTTCAAAAGAGGGGAGATTGATCTTTTGATTTCGTTTCGTCGTTTTCCGTAGATTGTTATATAATGGGTTCGCAATTTCATATTTGGTTCATGTTCGGGACATTAAGGTACTCGATATTGTGGTTCCTTACAATTCAACTGTTTTTTTTTTTTTTTTTGTTTGAATGGTTTGTGCTCTTGCCGGAATTCATCAGATTTTTTTTGTGTCTGAATAAATTGTGATTTCACTGAGTAAACAAAAGACAGAGGACGTTTTTCAGTTTTAGAGTCTATTGAAAATTTCAGAATGAAATGAGTGCTTGTTAAGAATGCTAAAACCTTGATTCGTGAATCCAACCTATTCATCTGAATTTTCAAGATTCTGCCTGTTTCTTCTCATATCTATATGGAAAGTTTTTTTTCAGAATTGAACTGAACACAATATTCGATTTCATCACTTCATTGTCACAATATATGAAAAGAATGAACATTAGCAAACCAATACAATCGTTCAAACTTGAGAGAGGACATGAGGAAAGGTTTACAAATCACAAACTGAAAGAAAATATACGAGTTCCTAGCCTGAAAATCTGGAATCTGAATTCACCGGAATCAGCGGTCTCTTATATTCGAGAACCGAGAACGCAAAGATTTGAGGAACTCCAAGATTTCTAAGTAGAAGAACATGAAAGAGACATTGAATGATTTTCATAAAAAAATCGTTTCCACTTTTTTCTCACGAAATGTTTTATTTTCTTATAAATGAGACTAAGTTATGATTCACGTTTTCTCTTACCTGATTTCAATTGTGTGGCTCTGCTCACTGTCTCTTGATTTTTAAATTTTAGTTTTTCTATTGTATCTATGTTTTTTTTTCTCTACTTGAGATTGTTGTCCCATTTTGGACATGTTCATTCGTTTCATTCAGTTTCAACTACCCATGAGATAATATTTTCTTCACAAGAGATGAAACCCTCTGTCTTCATATGTCTCTAATAGAAGTCAGTTAGTCTGTTTGAACGGATATGGGTCTGCGCTATTTTTCGTGACATTAGGAATACCGCAGCGCTTGTCTCTGAGTCCATTATTATTCTTGATATTCGTTAACGATTTAAATGAGTGTTTTAAATTTTCCAGAATCCTTCTGAATGCAGATGACTGAAAAATTTTCAAACTGATAGAGTCAATATTCGATTCTGTTGAATTACAGAAGACCAAAAAATTTAAATTAGTACTAATGAATGTGCGAGTACCTTTGTCACAAGAACCATATGCAGTATCGAGTTTCAGTATAATCTGAATGGTAAATAAATTGAAAGGGTGAGTCAAGTAAAGGATATGGAACTTATTTTCGATTCAAAATTGTCTTTCAACGCACATGCTGATTATATAAACCGATTTCAAGCGAATAACCTGGTCCTCATTGGTAATTACCAACTAGGACCAACTGCATTCAAGCGACTTCGGTCAGTGTAGGTTATAATCATTTTACAAGGAATATCCCTGAAGACTATAACCGTAGATAACCGCAGGCAGGACCGTAGATAACCGCGGTCATTACTGGTTATTCGCTTGAAATCGGTTATAGTTAACTCATGTAATAGATCTTTGGGTTTCTTCTGCAGGAGGTGTAGAGATTTCAACTGAACTTTGCCACCGTAGTGTGGACTCCCCAGTATGTATGTCATAAATTAGGATTAGAAAGAGTTCAGAATAGCTTTTTGAGGTTTTTACATTTCAAATTGACCAGAACATATGTCACCATAGATATCAGTAGAATTCCTTCTCAGTATCATTTGCGCACATTAGGGCTGTGTAGAATTTCAACGGACTTGATTTTTGTATATAGAATTTCAAAGAACTACTATGATTGTCCTGAGTTGCCATCACTGATTGATTCTTATACCCCTAAGAGGAATACTAGAGGCAGACAGTTATTGGTTTCCGAACCAATGTTGGCATAAACTCTCCTTTTTGAAGTTTTGTGAACTTTTCAATAAGTACTGTGCTTTGATCGATTTTCTGCATCACTGTCTTCATTTGAGGGTAAAGTAGTGAATTTTCTTCATTAAAGTATAAGTTTTGTCTCATGTGGTATCATGAGTAGGTATTATTATTCTGGGCTAAACAATATGCAAGTACAGTACAGTACATAGCATCAAGAAACAGCCTTTTGCCGTATACTCAGTTCTCTTCACCAGGCCTCTCAGGTCTATATATAATTTGTAGTTAATTAATCTGTACATGATTTGATTTTTTACTTTTCAATTCGAAATAGGCTGTGGATCTTGTTGTTTGATTTTTCATTTCTTATAATGTTCTTTAATCTGGATAAATCAATAAATAAATGAAAATTTATGTTGTCCCTTTTCTCGTATTTTAATCATTTATTTCTCTGATTGATCGTTTAATGCTGAATTAGTACGCTAATTTTGTAACCTTTTTTTTGTCAGAGCCTTTGAAGGAGGTTTCAAATCAACTCAAACTTCGGCAGTTATTCAATTCTCCTTCTTCGTTAGCCCTCCTTTATCTGTTCTGTCTTGCGCAATGTTATAAAATTGGTTTCTGTTAAATTTTGACTTGAAACCCATTCCTCCTGCTTTTGAAATAAGTAAATCCACTCATAAATAAAGAGGAAAGAAATGAAACCCGAGCAAGTATTGACAAAATAAATTACATAAGGTAAAAGCAGAAGGTAGAAGTCAGTGAATAATATAACCTTGGTGAAGAAAAAATCTAAAAGTTTTCAGTTCCACTCTCGCTATTAGATATTTATGTGCACAGTGATGTTTTCAACATGTTGAGATGAAAGACACCGACTCTGTCGATGCAGAAAGCATTTCGCCAAATCACTTTTTGAGTATCTCTCTCCTGAATTTCCTTCTGGATGTTTTTCTCTCTACGATTAGTATCCAACGTTCCTCCCCTTTCAGATCGCATCATTCACTGGAGCATCAGGGATTTGGCGTCTTTCCCGCCACTCGGAACATTATTTTTGTCATCGCATTTTTCCTGAAATATGGTTGTGATTTGCTGTGGGTATTGGGGATTATGAACCCGAAAATACGCATGGGAGGTCTGGTTGTGTATCAAGTTTCGACGTTTTTTATGCCTTCATACTTATTTGCTTTTTTTATGGACGGTCCGAGAAGTAAAGAGGCTGAAATAATTCGATACACGGCTTTCTGATGTTGGTGCTTTCAGCTGTTACACATAGAATGAGAGCTCTATGTCTTCTTCAAATAATATTATTGTGACATTCTATCTATAGAATAATATTGAACGATGGTAGTTGTTCCAACGCATGTTTCCATTAATTTCTGATCATGACAGAAATGTGACATGTGATAACCAAATAGAACAGATCAAGTTTGCAAATGAAACTTTTCTGGAGATATGCCGATATGGAAAAAAAATAGTGATTGACCAGTTTCTCTCCTCATATGGCTATCAATACACTGTAATAATTTCGATAGCCATAGAAAGCATTCCCAAAACTGATTTCTGAAATGTAAGACTATGTATATGTATTGTTTTGGACCAGTTCAATGAATATTCGAAAATTGTCACCTTCTGACAGCAACACAAACTGGATAAATGGTGATATAATTCAAGTCTTTGAAATGCTCGAATTTCTTTATTGAAACCTTCAGATATCTCTTGAATTGAAAAAATTAAAAAATAAAACTAAAACTGAATCAGTTGGCACTTGACTTCCAGACCCCGATTTTAGTATAAAACATAGAAACTAAACATAGCCATTTTAAATTTAGCTAACTTTATAAATTTTCTTTTGACTTCAGCAAACTGAATAACGAACTTAAAATTTTTACGAAGTGTTTTTCATATATTTTTCAGGAAACAGACCTTAACCCGTTTTGCCCTGTATATGCGGCAAAATGGTGTGGGTTGTCTGGCGTCGTACTGGATGAAATAGCATATTTTATTAACACAAGAACTCTTAGTTATATGATCTCTAGTATACAGAGTGAGTCGGGAGGAATGTCCCAAACATCAGGTGTGTATTCTGCAGGTCGAAATAATTTAAAAAACTCATATGTTGTTATCCGATTCTCATTTGTTTTCAAACTAAAAGGTTTTTCGAATATTATTATTTCTTATTAAGGGTTCATTCTGATGGATTATCTTTTCTGCACATTTACGTACCATCGGAAACCTATACAAAAACATGATAAATCTCAACACTTTGCATGGGCAAAACATGGTCCCCAAATATCGGTAAACGGAGCCCGAAGGGATCTGCTTGAATAAAACAAGAATAAACAATTACTGTGAAAAATATGTTTGAAGCTATGAGTTTGATGAAGTATTTATATGAGAGCAATTTTGATATGGCATAAACAAAACATCAATAACGTTTGGAAAATTGTACACTTAAAAAACTTATCGTTTAGACAGAAGAAAAACCAACATATTGAAGCTTGAAGATTTTCATTTCTGAATTTATTCGTTTATAATTTTTCAGAATACCTGTAGTCATGCAATCATCGGATTAAGCACAAAGAAATGATTCTCAAAATACGTATTTCGAATTTTTTCTTCGTCTACGCTCATGGAAAAAAATTTTTCGAACTTGACCGATGCGATTGTCACATAACCTATTCATTCAGCTCTAATTTGCTTCTCATGACTTTCAGATTCAACCATTCGTGTTCGAAATATCCTGTTTTGAATTCAAAATGATCTTTTTTCACTCAACTGCCGATATCTCCGGAATTCCTGATTGCCTAATAAGCCGAAAGGCGCTCTCTTTTTCTACAAAAAATTTCCTGTTCAATTAAACAGAATTTTATCTTCACCAGTCACATAAACGTGAAAAAAGAGCAAAAAAATGCTATTTTACCATTTTTGGTTTAATGGATTGTATCTTCGTCAAAATTGGCGGAAACGCTTAGGTTATGATAAAATTTTACAGCCTGATGTTATTCGAAATCCCCTAAATCAGTTGATCGATCAGTTCTATAATTTTGTTGAACCGATTGATCGAAATTTCAAAAAAAAAAACGAAACAAGCTTTTTGTTCCTCAAACTTAACCTGATTTTTTTAATCATTCAATAATGCCATCATTTGTTCACTTTTCACACAATTCTTTTGGAATGAAGCATAAGAAAAAATTTTCATTTCGATTTCCCAAAATTTACGAAATTTGAAAAAAAAATTAGATTTAGTTCTAAAAGTAGAATGAACTACAAAAATTTCAATTTAAAAAAAAGAGACCAATTCTGACTCACGTCCACAGTAGCTACGGACACTGGATACATTTGAACCTTCATTTTCCTACCAAAAAATCATGAAATGAATTTGAAGTTGATACCCCTCACTTGCCCACGGTACTCCTTTAGCGTACTCGTTTTCTGGCATCACGTTTTTTTTGAAAACCTTTCGACTCATTCGGTAAGAAAAAAACGATTTGGAAAGATTAGTTCAAGTTTAAGGAAAAAAATCTGTTCAACCGGTCGATCTACCAAATTGGGGGTGACTTTGGGGAATATTAGGCTTCATAATTATTTTATAACCTGAGTTTTCCCCTAATATTGAAGATGATAAGATGATATATTTTTGTGTCCGCTTTTCACATTTATGTTAGAGGTGAAAAACAAATTATTTTCAATTGAGCAAAACAGATTTTTGTAAAGAACTTTCATCGTAAAAAAGGAATTAGATCTGAGTGAACAGGCTATGACACATTTGCATCGGTCTAGCTAAAAAAACTTTCCGTGAGCGTAGAGCAAAACAATAAAAATTCGCCTGATCCTATGGTCACCAGTTCTGTGAAAAATTGTTAAAGAATAGAAGACTAGAGTCTTCAAGCCTCATTTAAATGAACTTTCCAAATGTAAGGAGTTGATTTTTACTTGGCGTTGGTACAATTTTATAACAGCCTGAAGCACTGTTGGAACTACTGAAAATTTCAAATTTCAATGCTCTTCGTGCAACGTAATTCATTTAAAAGGTGCAACGCGAGAGAGGAATTTTTTCTCGGCACGTATGAATGTAGCTTTCCTCGTTTGCTTAATATATTAGGGAGTCTCAATATGCTAAATCGGAATTTACCTGTGCCGAGGAGTTGTAGTGAATTATAAGATTGAATGGAAAAAATATATAATTCATGCACTCCCAACGCAGGGAGAAACATGTGCGGATATTCAAGTACGTTGAAGAAATTATGGAATAGGGATGTCAAAAGTATTTAGCATTTTAATTCTGTATATGCGAAAAGTGTCTTCCAAAACAAATTCATGCTAATATGATAACCGGAGTGTCGGGGTTGGCTCATGGAAACGTTATGATCAATAATTAAATTTTTTTTTGCCCATAATCCAACTCTGATTACAGATAAGTTTATCTTGGTATTCCAGACAGGCAAACGAAATGAGTCATACCCACTAACAAGTCATAAACAATAAAAGTGTTCACAATATGTTGCGTAATTTCTACTTTTACATTCTGCCTACTGTGAATATTTCCGTATGAATTTTGTGGTCTCAACTTTGATCTTTACATATGTAGTTCGATACGTTTAAGTTACATTTATTGTGACTCAATCAAGCATTTTCTGTGGCTACAGAATATGTGAAAAAACTGTAAAGGAAACTTAGGAAGAAAAGTCGCCATAGTATGCGATGCTTTCCATGAGAAAATTGAGAATAATCTCTTGAACTTGGAAACCTGAATCGACAATTCAAAACTTTCCGCTCATAAAAAAGTTTTCAGCTTGAAAGTCTACGCACTGGAGTTCCGTAAAGATAATGTGTTCGCCGAAAGCAATTTCAGAAGATAATTAATCGTTATTTTTATGATTATCATCATTGCCTCCGTCCGCAAGTCTACATCTTGCTAATTGTGATAAGACCTCAAACAATCTTTGGAAGCCCCTTCAAGGACATGAAGAGTTGAACAAATTTCAATTCCTTAAAATTGAGATGGAACTGTACCTATGCTCGTTTGGAGCTGAAATATTTCGAAGATCATCAGATACTATAACCCTCATTCCATGTAAAGGAGAAAGACAGGGTAAAATCTGAAATTGTTTCTTATTTTGAGTTTTTCTTCGCTCAAATGAAATATTTCGCAGAATAACAATTAACAATATAGAAATATTTTCATTCTTTTCTTTCGGTATTTCGCTTTGTTGACGTCTGTCAACACAATGATGACCTGCAAGTCTATCCACTATTAGAAAAACAATATATATAATTTGCTTTTCAAAATAAGGTTGTTAACTGATTGGGAAATATTCATTGATTGATAGTCTTTGTCACGATTCACAATCTTTTTATTACTTAATTAATTTATATTCATACTTGGTTATTTTCAGAACCTAAATGAAATGAAAAATATATATATTTCTGTTTGGCTTGTTTATATGGACAATATTCGATATCTCAATTTGAAAATATGGTGGAAACTCCCCATTCGGAAGCAAGAATACCTTTGATAGATTTAGTATATTCAGACAATTTTTTTCCTGAGAAATGAATACTTCGTAGAGAATGAATGCTTACCTGTTACTTAACAAGTATATAAATAAGTTGGGTGATGATTCCGTTTGTTCATCCTTACTCGAATCAACCCGAGAGTTCTATCAACAATTTCTCATTTCACGAATTCTGGAAAGTGGTAACCACCCAAAGGATATCCCCCGGCATGAAATAAATTTGGGAGGCACATTCCACCGCTAACAACGGAAAAAGCGGTTCGAGAGTTTAGCCGGAATTCAAAACTCCTCCATTTCTAAACGTTCCATGCTAAATGGACCCTACTAATATCCTCTTTTTCTTATTCCTTCTCGCACTTTGGCGTTGAGAGTGGGCCTCACAACGGGCATAAATAGAATATGCGATTATGGTCTTGCGAAACGTGTAATTTCATTCGGGAATAGTGTTCGTGCCGGGCAAATTCAACTTTTTACATTTTCTTCTAGTTGGATCAAAGGTGATGCCGTTCAGAATGTGTGCAAGATGTAATAGTCGTTCTCGTTTCCATTCCTTTACGATCTGTCTACGGTATGTCTGCAATCCTGAAATATCCAATTCCGATGTTCTGAAACTTTCACAATTTTCGTTTAGAAATTAAATGTAAAGTGGGTAATCCACTCAAGCTCTCAACAATTGTATAGAAATCCCTTCAGCTTACCTTCGTAAGGACAAAATTTCATTAATCATATCATCGTGAAACGAAATCGTGAAAGTCCAAATCATGTTATAAACTGTAAGAGAACTTTCCCCATTCGAACGAAGGAGTAGCTGGCAGACCGGTTTCTGCC
Organism: Hippodamia convergens; assembly: GCA_038502775.1. Lineage (NCBI taxonomy): Eukaryota > Metazoa > Arthropoda > Insecta > Coleoptera > Coccinellidae > Hippodamia > Hippodamia convergens. The sequence continues at coordinate 61,623,336 of CM076610.1, read as the reverse complement.
TCATTAGTCATCATCAGTGGCGTCCTGTTGTTTGACGATGGCACGTTCTCCTATACGTTACTCTATGTGATTTAGATATCTATTTAAATCATTGGATCGGCTACAAGGTGTGCTGGAATTTTAGTCACTACTCTTCTTATTTCGAAGAGTGTACGATTTGAAGGAAGAAATGGGAACTTAAATTCCAATATAGATGCTGGCCGACGTAATGGACTCATTGCAGTAGAGGTGCGGCACGGAGGATGGATGGTTTTAAAAAAATAATAAAAGAGTTAATTTTTACTCAAAAACACATTTATTGACGGAATCAGATTCTCAAGGAAATAGCATTTGAGACAGTCAAGTGTGGAAAATCACATCAGGCATGTGGTGGCCGCAATCGGTGATGCAGTGCTGGAGGCGCTCTTGGAAGTTCGCGTAGACACTCTCCAACATCGCTCTCTCAACTTGGGCAACTTCCACGCGAATAGCCCTTTTCAATTCGTCCAGAGTTCGGGGCTTGGTCTCGTATACTCTAGCCTTGAGGTGTCCCCATAACTAATTGAAAAGGGCTATTCGCGTGGAAGTTGCCCAAGTTGAGAGAGCGATGTTGGAGAGTGTCTACGCGAACTTCAAGAGCGCCTCCAGCACTGCATCACCGATTTCGGCCACCACATGCCTGATGTGATTTTCCAAACTTGACTGTCTCAAATGCTATTTCCTTGAGAATCTGATTCCGTCAATAAATGTGTTTTTGAGTAAAAATTAACGCTTTTATTATTTTTTTAAAACCATCCATCCTCCGTGCCGCACCCTGTATAACCGGTTGTCAGATTCTGAATTTTGAAGAAAATGGCATGTTTTTCTGAGTGTTCATGTGATAAATTCCTGTTTCACAGTTATTTTGACTCTTTCACCATTTGAAAAACATGCGTTTTTTCGGACGGTTTTCATTATCGAATGCGTGTTAGTCACAAAAGCTGTTATCCTAATTTCTGTTCAGTTTACGTTGAAATCGTGTAAGCACAAGAATAAGCGAGGTGACTGTTCTCAGAAGAATCTGACGCAGATGCAATATCAACTCGATTTTAGTTTTTCTCACTTTGAGCATGCAGAACCACCATTGGTTCTACCTGACGTAGAAAAAAAATATTTGGCAATAAAATATTCACTGAGATGTAACTTTACCATTGCGGTTAATCAAAAACGAAAAATCAGAAAATTCTTATTCTTCACGGAAACAAATTACCAATTACCAAAAACCAATTAGCCCGACGAAGGTTCTGTGAGACCTAACAAGAAATGAGTCATGAGCAGGGGTCAATCCGTATTTCAAATTCTTAACTATAATTCATTTCAATTGTTATAAATATGGGTAAATATATCGAGAAATCAGTTGAAATAATCGGCAAACGTTGAATTCTATAGATTAATCCTTGAGAACAATGAACAAAAACACATGGCCATCGAACGGCTAAATAGGCGCCTGAAATCTGAGAATCCCTGTGTTCTGATACAGTTTGTGGCATATTTATGGAAAAGTTTCGACTGATTAGACGGGCGAAAATTAGACCACTCAAGGTGACAAAAACCTCATGGTGTTAGTTATTGGACTTTCTGCGCGGAAAGGTCAGACACGTGCAATTATTTTCAGGATATTCAGGATTGTTAAAAAATCAAGTAGTTGTTTGATAGTTTTCAGGTTCGAGATGAGTTCGTGACATTGAACATAATTAAAACGCAGATATTTGTGTTGTGGCTAGGAAAACAAAGATTTTTCCTGGAGGAAGTCTATTTTTGAATAAAGTACCCCCAAAAGGTGGAGAAACAAATTCATATTCGGTATTACAATTATCGAAATAAGTCAGTAGTGTTCGGAGAAAGAACAGAAAAGGTTCTTCGACGTGCTCACGAGTGGTGACTGCGAAGTTGGCTTGCTCAATATATTTTTTTTGTATGAAATAGAAAATTTAACGGTTAGAATTTAAGTCTCAAGCGGAGACTTGTAGATTTCTCGAGAGTAATAGGTAAAGTGTAAGGTCTCAAACGAAGACGTGTTTTGTATTTAGCTATTCCGGGAATAGTAGTGAAAAGGGTTGATTAAATTGGAATTTTGTATTTTAAAGTCACGGACTCGTCGGGATATAGCGAATCCGAGACAGAAGTACCTACGAGAAAACGGTAAAGGTTGGGAAGGAAAAGGATCCCTTTTTGGAATAAGTGGAAAAAAACCAGTATAAGAAAAAGGCAGAGTATAAAGTTCAAATTTTTCCGATTCGCATGACTAATTTTGATATTCAAGTTGCGAGCAGTCCAGAGTCCTCAATCCTCCCAAAAATGAGATTTTAATTTGTTTTATGTTCAGTTAATTGGAATAGTTCTCATAGCCAAAATAAAGTTGTACAGTGGATCGTGTGTGAAATTTTGCAATTTATGGAATAAGTTCCTTTTGAGGTAAATTATTGTATTTTGGAACACAACACATATAAAAATTTTTTTTGTTATACTCGTATAGAATTGTTCCTATATTGTTTTTTGTTACTATATTATCGAAAATAAGTCAGATTCGTTTTATTTTGATTACTAGAGAATAACTAGAAAAATATCCAACACATAAAGTCACGTTCTTCGTGCAACGAGCCGATACCTTCCAATAAATATTTTTTCTTTCAACATCTCTAAATTAATGGTGATCTACCTTCAACCGAAAGAAAACCGCTCTTCCGAAGATTAAAGCGAAAAGGTGCCAGATTATTAGAAAATTCTCTTGAGGGGGTGAGGGTGTTAACGTCCCCAATTACACCCTCCTCACATATGACTATGCGCCTTAAAATTCGAGATGGTATTCATTTCGATGAATAAAATGATCAATTTGTCTATGTCTCGAAATATTATTCTGAAACAAGTTGCAAACGGTGTCCTATTCCAATACGAATGCGAAATGGGCATTCGTGTAGGAATTTTCTTCTATAAGGAGTATTAGACGATTATTCCAACTTGAGATGCTCTGGGAAGTCAATACAATACCAGATTTCACTCCTAATGACTTTTGTATTGTATCTTGGCAGTTGGTGGATTCAAAATTGATATCATCGGAAGTTAGAGCGGACAACCACAAAACAAGAGATATATTTGAAAACAATTCTATGATGAATTCAGTACAGCACTACTTTTAGATCTGTAATGAACCCATTATCATATTGAAATATATAAAACACTAATACGAATCGCGAAATAGGAACAAGAAAAAAGATTTTCAACCTGTATCTCTGTAACTCAATCTTCATCATTCAAATCTGTATCGCAATTTAAGAAAACAAACTCCTACATCCCGAACATCTGCTACATCCGTCATTCATTCGAGCAGCATCGTTCCTGAACAACGTTTTTATAAAATTATATCCGAATAGCCCGGGGGCGCTGCCTCACTGCTGCGTTACTTTTTCACTCCCTGGACGAATTCCTCAGCTTAAACCATTCCTTCCTTTTGCGTTCCAGGAACCCGAATGAGCATCACAAGCAGGAGCCAGTGCTAGCTGCCTCTAGGGAAAGGAACAGATTCCGCTCCATTCTCTGGGACGAATATGACTCCGTTCATCAGAAGTATCTGGAGATAGGTGAGTTTTTTGAGCTTAAGGCGTTTTTCTTGAGTATTTTTCTGGAGGATAAGTATACTGCTCCACAAGGGTTAGGGATATAGTATTCAATCGTTTCGAAAAATATGTACCTGCCTGTTAAATCATTTGAAACCCAATAGCAACTTGAATCGATCCAATAAAAATCTGGTCCATTTTTTATGGATTTAAAATGATCACTGATCGACCAATATTAACCGTTGTACCGTTGTATTAACAAATAGGTACCTGAGCTTATTCTATGACATCTAAGATCTAAACTGCTCACAAGAGTTAGAGATATCGTATCCAATCGGTTTGAAATGTATGAAATCTTCGAGAAAATCGCTACTAAATCGTTCAAAACTCAATAACAACTTGAATCTACCCCATAAAATTCAGTATAAGACATTTCGTCAATCTGGTCGCCTTTTTCTGAAGTTTGGTTCTCTGCATATGCTTCATGAATGTTTTTATTCTGAAATGAAGTTAGTTCATCAACGGCTTCGATTTGAAATGACTTTTCTGAAAATGCCAAGACGTGAATTAACAAACGCTGCGGCTGATCTATCGGAATGCTACGGGGTGGCCTACTCGTGTTGATTTATCGGAAAGGTTTCAAGTCCGCCAAAGTGTGATATCTCGACTTTGGAATAGGTTCAGGGAGACAGGTACGGTGTTGGAAAGACCGGGGCCTGGTGGGCGACGAAAAACAACACTGCTCAGGATCGTTTCATCACCGTTTCGGCGAGAAGAAAGCCTATATCTACGTGTAGAATGCTACGGAATACTCCATCGAAACCATCAGACCACTGTTAGGAGAGGTGAATCTAGATTCTAGACGTCCGTTGAGAGCAAGAGAAGTTCCATTAACAAGTGACTGGAATGGGCGAGGCAAAATATCAATTGGAACGATCAATGGCGTAGTGTCCTTTTCACTGATGAATCCAGATATGGACGATTTTCAGATTCTCGAAAAATAAGAACGTGGGCAACCAATGCATACCCCGCAATCATCACTTTGTCCAGAAGTCTATCCATTCCGAGGGGGTTGTGTTATGGTATGGGCCAGGCAAATTTTGGTAAAACTTTTCAATTTCTAGAGAATAACTCTAGACCGCACCGTGCAGCCATAGTTGAAAATTAGCGCGAGGAGCTTGGTATTCCACATTTACCAATATTCCCGCACTAACCAGATTTGAATAGCATGAAACATGCATGGGATATGTTCCAAAGAAGATAAGATAATCATCAACCTACTCCAGAATCCTCAAATGATCTGAGAGAGCTTCTGCCCCGTTTATGGAACCACAAGAAATGTTCAACAACCTCTTGTGTAGTATGCAAAGAAGATGTCGAGCTCCTATTGATGACAGTGGATGCCATACATAATATGGATAGTCTTAAAATTCTGGATTCTCTGGGAAAGAAATTTCGTTGTTTTACTCGATTTTTCCCAACCACCCTGTATAAGCTGCAGACCTACAGGCGGAAATTAATTTCATTTCCTGCAACTTGAAATAATATTTTTATGAACTTTCATCACGAAATCCCATTTAAACTATATTGTTTTCAATTTAATCCAATATCCCTAACTCATGTGGAGCAGTTTATGTCAAGCTTCCATAGATGCTGTTGATAGTTCGATGTATTCCACTCTCGAAAATACCTTCATAGTCAATATTCGAGAAAATTTGAAACAAAATTAAGCCAATCTTTGGTTCTCATGAAGCGAATATAATAGGTCTCTCATTTCTATATTGTAGATTGTAGATTAATGTGAAAAAGCATTGGTTACGAATTGGTGAATGAGCCGGACCATCACTAATTAGTGAATTCTGGTTGATTTGGTGGTCTCCAAGCGTGATATCTTCAGATTATACAATAGTACACAAAAAATTGATCAAAAACCTCAATAATTCGAGAAAAGATTGGTCCACGTTTCCCCCTACTCACCAGTCTTTCAAAATAATGGAATTCAACTTTTATTCGCATCAATCAATTGACCTTAACCCGACATCAACTCGTTTTCTTGCCTAGTAGCATAAATGGAATTTAGCTACTATGCTGCGGACATATGAACCCCGACCCCGAACATGTTCAAAAACTCCGACATATTTGCAGAATCATGCTTTCAGACTAATACAAAAGTAGCAAATTGGATTAATTACTGTAGGTGCGAAGAGAGAACTTGGTTCGCTGAAAAGGTTCGTCGGGAATTTCGTAACTTTCCCTGACGATTATATTGTCCGCGAAAAGTTATTTTTCGGACATGAACACATGAAAGTTTATTATGATCGTCGGAGTATGCAAATGAAAATAAAGCGAAGGTAAATTTGTTAAATTTCTCATGAAACATACATGTCGCTAAAATCGGTATTATCTCCTCGAAACTCATTAACTCCTGGAATATTTTACGGAATATTCAAGCTGAAATTGTCGAAGTAAACTTTTGCTAATCCGTTTAGGAATAGTTTCACTAGGATGTTTTCCGTTTATTCTATGCTGTTGGTATTTTCTTGATTTATATTATGCTCATCATTTTCTATGCAGAAAATCTGTTTTGTATTCGCTCATCTTGTCGCTTTTCTTTATTATAATTTTTGGTAATGATTTTTTCGCAGATATACGATTTGTTTCTGAAGGTATTGTTGAGCGTATTTTCTTATGAAAAAGGGCTATAAAACTTTGCCGAAACCGTTATGATTTTTCAATTTGGGCATACAATATCTGAAGGACTCAGACCCGATGATTATATTGTGGTCGTATACAATTTTGCCAGTTTGGATGCGAATGAAATAACATTAATTTTTAGGAACGTCCAAGGTCTGTATGCTCGTATTTGGTCAAAATTTTTCTGAAACCTCAATATGAGTTTTCTCTCCCAGTCTCTGAAACAAGAAACAATTTTTTTAATAATATAAGAAAGGCCTCTGCTTAAAAATCGAAAGAATTGTCACGATTCTACAAAGTTGAATGAAAATTGGTTATTGTCTGACGAAGTTGTCTGATTCAGACTCCGAAACGTTACGCTCAAGATTTCAAAGTGTTTTAATTTTTTTCTGTTCATTGCTACAAGCCATTCTTATAATATTAAAAAAATGTTTCCAATTGTTTTTTTTTTCAGATACTGGGAAAGAAAACCCATATAGAGTTTTCAGGAAAATGCAGAGACCCCCAGACAATATTTCAAAAGATATTCGTCAGAATTCTCTAAATGGCTGGAAAAAAATAGCCTGCTGAATGTCAAGAAATATTATTTGAAAATCTCATTGGAAATGATATAATTTTTAAATCAGAGCTGTACCGAGCAATGAATTCTAATGGTTCGAGTACTGAGAACTAAGCAATGGAAAAAAAGGGCTCTCGAGTTGCGAGCACTAAGCACCGATTACTACGCACTTTATGAAAGAAATTCGATATTTCTAGCAATAAGTCCTGAACACTTCAGTAGGAAGTGTGGTGTGTGAGGCAATTTCAATCCTAATGATGAATATACCTACCACTTCAGCTAAACTGTCATATGTGAGATTAGCAGAAGTAACAGCTAGATAACAACTTTTTCTGATTCTAGAGTAGAAATCAGTTTAACAAATGGACCCGGATACATGATTATATTGCTTTTAAGAGAAGATGATCGGACTTGAATTTTCATAGACTTTACATAATCATTCTCTTCAACTTATAATCTTGGTATGTATTTTTCAGTGAGAGAAGTACCATTGAAATCGGTTGGAATTCTTGGGTGATAAGTTCAGCTAAATTGATCAAGTAAAGAAGGAAACATTGTTGTGAATGAATATGAAAATTTTAAGCTTCCAGTAAAAGTATATGTATTCGAAAACAGCTTGAAAGCGATATAATCAACATGGTTTCAGAGGGACAATTTATTAGAATATTTATTTCTTTGGAATCAGTTTTTTTTTAATCCAGTTGTTAACTTTTTTTCGAAATATGAAAAACCACAAATTTGCAAAAAATGTATATTTTCTTATCAATTTATCATGAGCTAAGTCTCATCTCCTACCTCAGTAAAAACTTCAGATTTTAAGGAATGTCATGACTATTATAATACTTATAATACCTGTCAAAAGTTATGGGCCTTGAAAATACGGGACTCCGTTGTGAACCACCGTGTATAAGTAATTAAGGACGATGCCTACCTACTTTTCAATTATGCAAAAGTAACATTTACATCATTCATCGATTAAAATATTTCATGGACTTTTCTGAAAGTTTTTTCTCTTCGAATATCTGAAAAAAATCGATTGGAAATTTTTTTTAATTTAACAAATTTCACAAACGTTGCAATCTGAAATAGCTCACTGTTCGACCTTGCCATCATGAAGTCAGTACTTTTGGATCATGGAAGCAATAAAACCCACTTCATATTCACACCATATTGTACTGGTATATTAAATATTTTAGAGACTGTAGATAATAGAGTTCAATCGAAAAGTTCCCTCGAGACTGCTAGCTCAAATCGCTGACCAGCATCCTTTGATCTCCGAACACTCACTGATGAACGCAACAAGTAGCCCCAGCTGGATAGTATCCTGGGTATTAACCCAAACCCGGGAGAGTCAGAAAAACAGCATATCTATATCTATAAACTGACCTAACATAAATCGACTAATTTTTCATGCACTGAACTTAACCACCTCAATTCCGGAAAACCTTATTTGGATTGATGATGCTGTCAAATTTGAGTTGCTTTACGTTTTTTACATCGCTCTTCGTTTTTTACATCGCTCTTGAGACATTTCCGAGACACTTGGAATGCTCCTGAATCTCCTGAAATTTATGAGAAATTCGATGTCCGATATACTCCGGATCAAAGATTATAGAGTATAAAGATGGGAAACGAAGCGACTACAGTGATGTCAGCGACATCTGTTTTTCAAAAGTAATCGGGTTATGGTTAAAATATTTGATTGGGGTCCATTTGGCATAGAATATATAAAGATTATTAGTAGGCTGTTGTCATTTTTGAAAGAAATACTTGAATAAATATTTTTGCTGAATGATGATTGAATTTTGTCGCGTATTTTCCACTGAAATAACTCGAAATCTACAAGAGTAGCACCTAGCTCACTCCATAATCTTGGTTTGTGTGTTTTTCTGTTATAAATTTTATGTTAAAAACTGGCCGACATTCGAAATGCATGGTGATGATTGCAGAAATAATAATCTTGAATGTGCATTCTTTTCATTACCAAAGAGAATAGAAATGTAAGTTTTGAAACTCGTATCATGTAATTGTCTTGTTCATTGCTTTTTATTTTCAGTGTTGTCAAATGGATAGAGGTTTCGGGGTAAAAATATATTGTTCTGGATAATTTGTTTGCAAACCGAATTTTCTTCGGTCTCATTCATTAGATCAAAAAGTTCCACTTATAGAGGCAATGGTGGTCAGAAGAACGACTTATAGAGGTGGTGGTTCTCTTGACGACCCTTCCAGCAGTTCGACCCATCTACTTGACCCTCTAGACTCATTGAGGTTAAAATACACTGGGTAAGATATGTATGAATCAGGTCCAGAACATCTGTTTGAGTTATCGATGTTCGATTTATCGAGAGTTCACTCACAATAAGTTCTTGAAATTGTTAGGATAATTCTCTAATATGTGAACAAATTTTGGAAATGTACTCAATTTCATGATTATTGTATTGTAGTTGATTTAACACAATCATTTCAAATAAAAATATAAAGAATCCAGAATCGTATTTCATTTGATTCAAAGCAATATGCAGAAGAAAAGATCATCCTGATCAAAAAGCGGAGCCCTGATTTTTGTTTTGTCGATCAGGATATTTTTTTAAAAGCTCGACAAAGTATTTGATTAAATGAAAATTTATGAGAAATGTGTTTCGAATTTCGCGCCTATTGAAATAGTTTTCTGTACTGAATAATGTTTCCAGCGTCATCTTTGTGTCACAAGTAAGAAACTAGCCAAAACTCGTAGTCGGATTTTAGTGCCAGAGATGAAAAGGTGTTTCCTATCTTTCTAACTCTATAATCTTTGCTCCGGATGAGATACGAAATAAGCCTTCATCTTGAGATTTTGAGAACTAGGAGCCAACCGTAATGAACCAACACCGCAACTCGTGGTCAATAGCCATCTCGTACAGATTCCATCTCATGTAAAATACAGACGATACGGTGCTCCACAAGCCCTATATCCCACCTAAATGTGGTATTCTGATGGATCATCTCGAGTGTGTCGAGATGCCGCGATAACATCGTCTTAAAATGGACGTCAGACATGAGTCATAGGAGTCCATTCTGCAGATCCTTCCGGAGGTAGGACGCGGCAGGTGAAGAGCCCCTTCTAATTGGTTGTGGCGCGGAGAGATGGCGCGACAAAGTCATGATAAATGATGTCGATGGGACACACTTCGAATATTGATGGCAGCCGACGACCACGCTATCTCCGTCGCATGATTCATGGACGACGAAAATGGAATTTTTGAATCTCGATCAACCTCGCTTAAAATTCCCGACCGACGTTCTGCAACGTTAAACAAAACGGTGCATAGGGATTAGGGATGGAGGGTTATTGATGGGGCTGTCGAATGAATTGAATATATAAGTATCCCCATGAACGCTGTTAAACGCATTCTTCATAGTGAATTCGGACCCGACATCAAAATTGAAGGAATATACTGTTTTTTTCAAACTCATGCAATAAGTTGCGTTTTTTACCGGTTTTATATTGGATATTCAAAACTGATGAATTCGTCAAATGGAATTCTATCAAAGCAGTTCCCAACGATTAGAAGTGTTCCCATACTAGCTAATAATGCAACAACTGACTCACAGATCCGTGTTTTCAGGTGACGACTGTTTCATACATTTTTTTCTAATGTGGCAAAACATAGGGTCGGTTCCCCAAAACGTTGTTTGTAGCATTTAAATTGATTGAAGCCAAAGATTATAGAGTATGAAGATGGGAAACGAAGCGACTACAGTGATGTCAGCGACATCTGTTTTTCAAAAGTAATCGGGTTATGGTTAAAATATTTAATTAGGGTCCATTTGGCATAGATTATATAAAGATTATTAGTAGGCTGTTGTCATTTTTGGAAGAAATAGTTGAATAAATATTTTTGCTGAATGATGATTGTATTTTCTCGCGTATTTTCCACTGAAATAACTCGAAATCTACAAGAGTACCACCTAGCTCACTCCATAATCTTGGTTCGTGAGTTTTTCTATTTTAAATTTTGTGTTAAAAACTGGCCGACATTCGGAATGCATGGTGATTAATTGCAGAAATAATAATCTTGAATGTGCATTCTTCTCATCACCAAAGAGAATAGAAATGTAAGTTTTGAAACTCGTATCATGTAATTGTCTTGTTCATTGCTTTTTATTTTCAGTGTTGTCAAATGGATAGGTTTCGGGGTAAAAATATATTGTTCTGAATAATTTGTTTGCGAACCGAATTTTCTTCGGTCTCATTCATTAGATCAAAAAGTTCCACTCATAGAGGCAATGGTGGTCAGAAGAACGACTTATAGAGGTGGTGGTTCTCTTGACGACCCTTCCAGCAGTTCGACTCATCTACTAGACCCTCTAGACTCATTGAGGTTAAACTACACTGGGTAATCTTACCCAGTGTATTCATAAATATCTATGTATGAATCGGGTCCAGAACAACTGTTTGACTTATCGATGTTCGATTTATCGAGAGTTCACTCACAATAAGTTCTTGAAATTGTTATGATAATTCTCTAATATGTGTACAAATTTTTGAAATGTACTCAATTTCATAATTATTGTACTGTAGTTGATTTTACACAATCATTTCAAATAAAAATATGAAGAATCCAGAAGCGTATTTCATTTGATTCAAAGCAATATGCAGAAGAAAAGATCATCCTGATCAAAAAGCGAAGCCCTGCGTTTTTTTTTTGTCGATCAGGATATTTTTTTAAAGGCTCGACAAAGTATTTCATTGAATGAAAATTTATGAGAAATGTGTTTCGAATTTCGCGCCTATTAAAATAGTTTTCTGTACTGAATAATGTTTTCAGCGTCATCTATGTGTCACAAGTAAGAAACTAGCGAAAAATCGTAGTCGGATTTTAGTACCACAGATACAAGGGTGTTTCCTATTTTTTTAACTCTATAATCTTTGATTGAAGCCACCGCGATTCGTTGAAATTTCCAAACTAGTGATTCGATTTGTTCGAGTTCACGTAAGATTTTTTAATAGCACGAGTCAAGTTTTATGAAACCTACCCTTAGTAATTTAGTATTTCAGCGATTTCATTGGAATTAGCAGTTCAAAATAACAGACCTTTCATATAGAGCATGTGCCATTTCATCATTGACCTAAAAAGGGTTAACCACGAACAGTTAATCAGAATTACGGGGCATTCGACTGCACACACCTTGAAAACATATTTACAACTAGAAGCAGAACATCATTAAAACTCATTCAAAATATTAGAGATCCCAATCATGAACCTACCGCCAATCGAATTCATCACGAACAGAATCACAAGTATCAAATCTGTCATCAGATGGGATTATGTCTGATGTTAATAATAATACAGGGTGGCCATTTGAAAACGAAACAGACGAGATTACAGACGAAATAAATTTTTTCGATAGAAATGCTCGGACAGGTCGATTTTTCTTTCGAGGGGGACAACTTGAGATGTAGGTTACGGACGCATAGCGCTTCAACCCTTGCTACTACAACCAAATTTTTGAATAGGGAAGATGTGGTGAGTGATACCTCATTTGAAAGGTATTTCTACTGATTTCAGCACAGTAATTATTTTTTCCATTTTATGCATTAGTTCTCGAAATACAGGGTGGCCATTTGAAAACGAAACAGACGAGATTACAGACGAAATAAATTTTTTCGATAGAAATGCTCGGACAGGTCGATTTCTGTTTCGAGGGGGACAACTAAAGATGTAGGTTACGGACGCATAGCGCTTCAACCCTTGCTACTACCCCCAATTTTTGAATAGGGAAGATGAGGTGAGTGTTGGCACCAGTACTCATTCTCATTTGGACTTCGACATAAATTTATCTCAAATCAAGCCCTTAGCCAAATTGCAATCATTATATGAAACGTTTGTCCAAGGATAACACGTGCATCTGTCATTATTATTCGATAAAACTCAACATTCCTAATGCTTCCGCCCCCTTTTCCTATCACGAGTTCCATGATTTTATGCATCATTCTTGTTTTAGTTTCATTCTTCATGCCATATGCTCGAATGAAGCTACCAACTTTCGTCTGGCCACTTCTTCCATTTCAACCAGCACAAGACTTGTTTTTTTCCTGGCCATTTTCTTTTTATGTGTATACTCGTTTGCATTAGAATTCGAAGAAAAAGTACCTTAATCTAAAAAATGACAGCAATGACTACATGTCTTGGCAAAAATCTATACATGACACTGTCAAAATTTGAGAAACATTGATTTTTTAGCGTCCCTATACGACGAACGTCCTCATCTCTCAGCACTGGCGTCGCTACCCCCATTACCCTCCCCCAGGAAAATATTTTCTTCTGAAAATAAGACATACAATCATTACATAGGAGCATGTCGTGACAATATACTATATCCTAAATTTTTTTTACCCCCCCCAGAAAAAAGTTCTATCGACGCCCTTGCTCTCCAGATGGTTGCAAAAAGCGTTGGTGGAATAGAGTCTAGATATTTCCTTGATTGAAGCCCCACTAAATATCTGCAACCGGTCAGGAAATCAATAGAATATGCAATTCTGCGTCGGAAAGCTTTTAGCCACTTTAAGTGTTTAATGTATTTTTAACATGCACTCTCCCACATCTGTACTCTCTGGATTCCCATTCCCAGTCCAGGTTTCATGCCGTCGCAACCAACTGGCGGGTTATTTGTTCCCATTAAAAAAGGGAGAACGTTTTGTATATGCTGGTCGGGGGAAGAACTAATGATAATTACTTTTTTTTCGTCGTTTGTTCTGGCTAGATGACCGCGATGATCGTCTCGATTTCGCCGAATGATGGGGAACATCATAATTGAGGACCATTATTTCCTCGGGTTTTATTCTTTTACCGGTTTTCCTTCCGCTGTCGGATGAGTTACTGCGGAGCCAACTTGGGGTGTGATTAAACGAGGGGATAAAAATAAAAAACGTGCCAAAGGTATGTTCTGCGAATATTTGTGATTTAAATGTCAGGAAATTTAAATGGTTGTGAAAATATTTGGGATTATAAATGACGGTCGCTACTTCAGTGGTGTTGGATTGGATTTCACGGCATTGGATTATGCTGAAAAAGATGGAATATCAGAAGTGCCTGCCTTTTGAGATTGTCTGATTGAAAAAAAATATAATACAAGAGCTAACAACGTCGAAAGAGTCATGTTTTTTTTTAACAGAGGGCCTAAACAATGAAGTTACAGTTATTATTTTCGAAGAATAGAGAAACATTCCTCAATTATATTCAAAAACATAAAAGATCTACAGTAATTCGATTCGAAATATCACTAAATCACACCCTGTGCTAGCCTTATTTTGAGAGTTTTTCACATAGCGTCAAATTTTTCGGCATTTTTCTTTGAAGGTCGCCATATGATCGTTTCATTAGGGGCTTGGTGGCTCATTTGACGTGTTGTTCTTCAGGCGGCTCATGTCCTGTTGCAGAAATTATTGTCAATGCTCCAATCAGGACATTTTTATGAAGAAGCGAAAATATTATGAAAACTTTTTCTTTCCATTCTAGTAGTGAGAGAAACAAGTGTGAGAAGTGTACGAAACCTTGTGAGACGAAGTTTTCAATATTCCAATTTTTTTAGGGATTTTAGTTTCAGGATTACAATTTCTTTGAAGGGTAGTTCTAGAATTATTTGCGTAGCTTATTTATCCGTTATGAAATGGCTCACGTATTTTTTCATTATTCATTCAGTTCAATATTACAAAACAAAAAGTTATTGAATGCTCAAATTAGAAATGGCAGTTTGAATTTCTTATGATTTTTCAGATATTAGAAAAAACGTCAGGGCGGAAAAGAAAATACTACTTGGAGCTTGGAAATGAGACGAAAAAATGCATTTCTAAGCAAGAGACATCTAAACAACGGAAGCTTTTTTAATATTTTAATAAGCCAATGCCTGAGTCACATTGAATTATTCAGCACAGTGGCGTATCAGGCATTAAATGGGGCTGCAATAATTTCATTCTATTCGACTTTCCGACTCGTTATTTTTTTCTGATAGTATTGTGACATTGTTTTTTATGACATTGATTTATTTTTAGTCATTTTTATATCAGGATCTATATTATTTTGTTAAGAAATTCATGTTATTGAATGAGATATATTATGTTTATCACATTTTCTTTAATATTTCTCTTTGAAAAACTTATCATACAGAACATGGATCTATGGAAGCGGTCCCCGACTAGAATCTTGCGGGAGGGATGCCCAAATTTTACGCTACGCCATTGTCTGTGCACCAAAACGTATTTCATGCACGCTGAGAAGAAAAAAGTTATTTTGGATACAAGCGCAGAAGGCATTCATATTCTTACAAATTCCAAAATTCAAAAACAAGCCACGAAGTATCGAGTTTTGGAATGAACGAGTGTTAGAATGAGCCTCTGTACGAGTATCGTACATTATTTTCTCTAATTCGCTGAATTTCTACGGGAATTAAGGAAATATTGCGGTAAATATCGTAAAGTAATTTTTGCTTTGAAAAATATTAATTGGCAGATCATGACTATTAGTCGATGACGAAAACATAAAAAAAATTGATTGGCAGATCTGTTTTCTACCTCATGAAATTTGACAGATGTTGAAATATCCGTGGCAGGAGGCCAACATTATCAATAAATGATACTGGAAAAAGAGGTAGAATGAAATATGGTTGTTGGAATTGCCTTCCATCACGACTTCTAGACGATATTTTTTCTATTTCAGTGAAGTTCTGTGGAATACTCTGGAAATTCAAACAGAAACTCACATTACTGACTTTTGACGAAATTTGACAGATAACGGAATTCGAATTGATCTAATTTTGAACTTTATAGGATCAGAGGTCGAAACGATTCTGAAATAGGGAAAATATTGTCACCTCTTCTTTATAGCATTTCGTCGTGAGTTGGCACAGGCAGCTCCTGAAACACTCCTGAAGACGCCAGATACTTGAACTGGCGAAACATTGAGAACTTATCCACGACGACGGCCGAAATGCTCGAAAGAACAGGTCATATTGAACGGTGGCCGCGCCACGAAAGCCTCAATCATTTCGCACAAAATATTGTTCC
The DNA here is from genome assembly GCA_038502775.1 of Hippodamia convergens. Lineage (NCBI taxonomy): Eukaryota > Metazoa > Arthropoda > Insecta > Coleoptera > Coccinellidae > Hippodamia > Hippodamia convergens. The sequence continues at coordinate 61,607,468 of CM076610.1, read as the reverse complement.
TCACTCATGTCGAAAGTTTTTTTTACGCACGTTTCTGCTCGACTGAACTTCGCTCCACATCGTTCGGTGACAACTGTGACTTAAAAGTTATAATTTTCCACCTTTCAGTATTAAGTTCAATACTGTACTAAAAGTAATGCTGTATTTAACTCATCACAGCTTTTTTTGCAATTATACTTTTTTGTGGTTATCAGAACTGACTTCCCTCCGATCCCATAAATATTTAACACAAAACAATTCAAATTCCGTTATCTGATTTCTTTCCTTAGAGTCACACCAACTGCCAAGATACAATACAAAAGTCACTGGGATGTTTATCGATCTGATGGTTTTCTTGAACTCTGAATTCTTCTAAGAAAAATATATCTTTTGTAATGCCAAATGCGAATTTTTCCCAATTTAACTTTATTTTAAGATGAAAAATAACAGCTATTATACCTTCATTCTGGCAACAGAACTCGAGTTGTGCCAAATGAAGTTTTCCCGTTGCATTAATTCATTTTCTTGGTTTTGGATAAATGTTGTTGTCTGTGTTTTTCAACGATTTTATCTTTTTTCTAGTTTTAAATTTTTTAATCGTAGACTCGTAGATTGAGCGTAAATTATGTTGTGGTGTTTTTTCTATAGATTACAGATTTGGCCTATTTCTGTTCTGCATTCTATATTTACTAGTTCATTTATTATAAAGAAGTAATGTATCTTTTATGGTCGAATCAAAAAATATAAAGTTGACAAGAGTACATGTCTATCTAGTAAAAAAATTTGAAATCCGCCTGGAGATCTAATATCCTAAAACATTCCGTCATTAGCAATCAACTTGATTCCATTCGAATTTGTGAAACAGTAGAGAATCACTCTAAAAAGCTCTCAAATTTCACTCAGACAACATCATACGCAATCAACGATTGCGATTAAAAACGAGGTTTCCAGCAAAACCTCACTTGATTGCGAGAATGGAAATCGTAAATACGGTTAATTCAGAAAGATGCCACCCGATTCATCTGGCACAGGGGTAGAAGCTGCGCCTCCGCAGGTCTGTATACGGCATGTGGAACACGGTGAACTGCTTTATTTATGTTTCGTAGCAGAAGTTGATATATCGCCTGCTACGGATGTGTATGCACCGCATTTACTCGAATGCAATTTATAAATATAAGCTGGGAAGTTCGCGCTGGAAAATCGGAGAAAATGTGTATTCTCGCGAACAATATTTACATTCGGTACTCAATCAAGCAGCGGCGGTATGAAGGCATGTTGATTTACTGGGAATTTTATTGAATGGAAGAGGAAAAATGCAAGCAATATTTGTGAGGATTCTTACTGGCTGAGTGTTTGCTTGTTTGATGGAATTGCCGCGAATACCTCTCTGATATAACGCTCTCCAAACCATTTTTTGTAACCGTTGTCTAATGGAACTTCTTGATGGTTCGTTACAGTAATTGTGGAAAAAACAAGATGTATTCTTTGATATAAGAAAAAGTCGTTGAAAGGCAATAGAAAGAGAATGAATAATTCCATTTCAGCATTACCTTAGAAGTCCAGAAATGTTGAGTAGATATTTTAGGGGGTTTCTGTTCGACTTTGGGAGACGAAGGTCCTACTCAACATACGAATACTTTGAAAATTGAATTGAATTTGAAGGAAGAAAATTGTGTAAAGATGAGATAAAGACATTTTCATAGAAATAATAAAATTAACTTTGAAAACTAAAGTCCAGTGTTCCAAGAATATGTGAACTGTATTTTCAATTGTGGTTTTTTAATCCTACGTCAAATAAGTAGAGTGGAAATAATAGGTACTGACGATTATCTTGAAATAGCCGAAGGGTGCAATCTTACTTTTCAACTTATATTATCAATTTTGGGTTATTTGCATGTTTCAGATTCATGTTGAAATTTTCTGAAAAATATTTATGCCAATATTCACTAGATAATTAGTGTAACTTTCTTGTGTTGAATAATCTCAATATACACCTAAGCCTTTTATTCATGAGTATTCAAAACTTCTGCACCTATATCACACTCAGCATCAACATACTTTTTGTTTTCAACAGAACTTCAATGCTAATAGTTGATATCAAAATTCTTCTAATTCAGCCTGTTTCACAATATCATTCTCGAATAATTGAGAACCTATTGACTTTTATGATGTCGAAGATAACTGAGAATTTTTTCACGTCATGTATAGTATTACCCAATTTCATTGAAACTAGTCGGCCTTTCTTCCGAAACGTTAGTTTTGTGAATTTGAAATTGATCTTAAAACCTGTCAAAAATCACCCGAATTCTCATTCTTAGGTCTCATCAACATTCATTGGTAGGTATTCCAGATCAATTGGATTACAATTATTGAAAAAAATTGTGGTACACACGTCCTGAGTTGTGCTCTTCGAACTGTTCTGAAATTCCCCCTAATTTGTTTTGACAATCGAAATTGAAAAAAATATATATATATTTATCGAAACAATTTCGTTTTTTTTTCCTCACGAATGAATGAAAATATTTGTGCTGTCTTGTGCCGGATATTCCTACAAATATTGAAAATAAAAGGTCTGGACCAACTTCATACACACTCTTGTCAGGTACGGATACTGATTTTCTTACAATCTATCCATTAATTTATATTGGATTTGTTTTTGGTGACCTATCGGGATATTACTGAAAATTACACACTTTTCTTACAAGGATCAAAATTTTTTTAACATGGTTTTTCTGGAATAATGAGAATGCTGGGCAGGAGTTTTTTAAATTTCATCTGCTGGATCATCGTGAAAATGTTCGTGTACGTATTTACGGCACAAATGCACAAATGGTGCACAAATTTTATCATTAATTTTTGAGAAAAAAGTGATCGGCTACGAAAAAATGTAATGGCAAAAAGCAGTGAAAACCTAGGACGATTCATTCGAACAAATTTTTTTTCGAAAATCCTGGCTGGGTGAACTTTACACATGAGAAAACAGCGTTACTAGTTAGGTAGTTTTAATCTATTGGGAAGGTATACATCAGCTTCCTGAGTCCATTTCCTTTTGAGTTTAACTCAGAAATTGTATTCTGCAATGATTTGCTGGTACATTCATAGTTTTTCATCAAATTCACTTGTTATTTGAAAATCATATGAGCGTTCCCTGAAACTTTACTCATTTCAACAACGAAAACGACAGTTTTGTAAAACCTACAACTACGGCAAAATCCAATATCATACGGTCGAAGTTGACGGCAACATTTCCCATATGAAACGGGTTTTTGTCGATATGCCAATTTCGCAGAACCGGACGATCTCAACCCGAATCGAATTAAATTGGACAAATTGAATCGGCCGACAGGGAAGGGATCTACGTAACAGTGTCAACTGGCGTTAATGAAGATTACCTTAACCGCCCGATGGCAAAAAGCCGATTATCTCCACGAGATAGGTACATGAGTAATTTACGGGAGAAGATGAAGGGTGATAAGAGAACCCTTTATGAGGTCTGAAGGGTCTTCAACGGTTTACAAATCACCCTTGAGATTATAGTGACGGCTGATCTATGAAGGAAATGACAGACTTTTCTACTCGGTCTCTGAGATGGCTTCTATGTTCTCTGATAATGCAATTTTTTGTTTGTCCAGAAGTAGCTTTTTCATTAGAAAAAGAAAAGAGGGTAGAACGACCAATGATTTCACTACAAGGCATAAAACACAGTTCCTTCCTGGTGCCTGTCCCTATATGTACAGGGTGATTCACTTATCTTGGGGGCCCCAAATTTTGACAATGTTGGCTTGAAATGCGCATAAAAATCTGCAAAATAAATGATCACACTATGCGTCACGGCGCAAACATTTTCTCCAGGCTATACCTTTTTTATCATGTCATTCGAAAGATAATTTCATTCGGAATTTTTTTTTATTTCTGACCATCAGCGATCTGCAGCGTACTTTATGCTTATTCTATTTAATTTATTTTTTCAGTAGTATGAGTCTATTTCGAGACATAAATATGATTTTCTGCCTTGAATTCAAGAAGTCTAGTTATTCGAACAATCTGCTACTAAACTATTTCTCTATTATGATATTCTATGTACCTCAAAATAATGAATATTTTTTTTCAATAACAAATGAAACATTTCGAATCATATGTTTTATATACCGGCCATTATGTTCCATACAAAAGTTGTATTATCATTTCCCTATTTCATAAAAAGCAACTTTGGTCAAAATACAAGGGACTACTTTGGCACATGCGTTTCTCACGAGGTTTCTCATCATTATTTCCAAATGTTTCAAATGATTCGAATCAGTTTGTTATACCATATTTTTCAGGGTACCCCTCAGAAAGTATTCCATGAACGTTAGGTCTTGCGATGTCTTATGGGTCCATTGGCTCCTATCAATTTATTTTCGAATTCTTGATCTAAATATCTCTTCACAATGGCAGCGTTTTGTCATTGAGCCCTATGTTGCTGTGGCCACATAGTTGGCAGCGTTGTGACGTGAAGCCTCATCTTGATGTAGCCAAATATTTACTCTTATTTGAAGAAAAAAGTTGTAGAAACCTATACATCTCGAATTTAAGGCACAAATCTCATCTATATCTGCTAATGAAGGCTTACAACCACAACACAGAAAAAGAATAAATGAAATAGAATTAACATAAAACAATCTGAAGATCGCTGATGGTAAGACATGGTTGAAAATTTTATTCGAAAAATTAGAATGAAATTAACTTTTGAACGACATAATGAAAAAAGTATGTTTCTGGCGTCTTTATTTTTTTTTTACGAGAGGAGATTTCAAGTACTACAGTATTATCTCATTCTTTTCCAATTGAGTATCTTAGATACTGGAATTCAACATTTTAGAATTAATATTTTCGAAGATATTATAGGCTCAAAACGCAGGAAGGATTAATTTGTGGATCATTGTTCGGTCATTTTGTATCTGAGGGTAGATTTTGACGTTTCTAGTTGATTCTGTGTCGGTTTTTGCAGTTTTCCTGAATGTGAATCCATTCCTGATTATGAACAATGATTATGAAAATAAGCCTAAACTGAATGTCGAGAAATGAAATCCTAACAGAAACTCAGTTTTGATCATGTTGAAAAACTTCTGAGGTGACTATTTCACGTGCTTATATCTTTGCATTTTTAATTATGATGTTCAATAACTGATTCATACGGTGAAAAAAAAGAGGCCAAAATGATGAATAAAAATATAAGTTGGCCAAGTAGACTAGTCATTTATGGAAATAGGAGAACTCTCAGAGGCAATGACCATTAATACCATTAATTTGAAAGTAGGATAGATTTCAGTTGAGGCAGATGGAACACAGATCTTTTTATGAATGCAATAGTAGATATATTCTGGAACAAGATTCAAAATGACAGGAATGTGGAATTCGAAAACGAGCGACGAAATGAGGAATTTTAGAATGCGTGAGAGTTCGTATTACCTTGTGTCACGAGTAGTAGACGATAGTTTCTCTATTCCAGTAAAGTTTCAGGAAATACTCTCGGAATTGGAATGAAAATTCAGATTCTACTGACTAGTGACTTTTGTTTTGTACTTTGGCAATTGGTATGAGATCTGACAGATCACAGAATTCAAATACATTTGCTTCAAAAACTGAATGGTTTGTGGACAACCACAAAACGTAAAATATATCTGCAAACTATTTCGTAACGAGTTCATTATTACACTAATTTTAGTAGTACCGTGAACTCATTACGATATGTACTGAAATAAAGAAACAAAATTATAATAATAATAATAATAATAATATAAAGTTTATTCTCAAAATCATTTGTTCACAAAAGAAAGGGGAAAACGTCAAAAGAAAAACGAAAAATATACCATCAAATCAGTGATTGTACACAGTTTTCAAATGGAAATTCCAGGAATTCTCTAACAGAATAAGGCTCCATATTCAAAATTAATTTACATATTTCACATTTGAACTTATTTACAGTACTAATATTAATGAAACATTTCGGCAAACAATTGAAAAGTCTTATACACATATATTTGGTGTTTTTTTCAGTCAGTGTCATACCATGTTTCGGATATATAAAAGGGACAGTACGTCTTGTTTTATTCCTATTCGTCGCATCATCAAAATATTGAGTATTTTTCCTCACGAACAATAAGCATTCCAGAACATAGAGCCCTGGAAAAGTGAGAATGTTATTACCTCTGAAATGACCTCGGCATGACTCCCGATATCCCAAACCAAACATAGTCCTAAGCGCATATTTTTTAACACAAAAATTTTGTTCAAATCGGAGCTTCCACCCCAAATGATGAGACCATAGCGAAGAAGAGATTCAAAATTTGCAAAATATATTGTTCTTATTAGCTCTTTGTCTACTTGACGAGATAACACTCTTATCATATATAAAACTGCGTTAAGTTTTTTACTAAGTAAATCAATATGCTCGTACCAATTGAGATGGCAATCAATTGTGACTCCTAAAAATTTTGTTGACGTCGCTACTACGCTATTAGAATTGGTAATATTCAACATTTGGGGATATTGATATTTTCTCTGAATGGTTTTGAAGATGACACATTCAGTTTTATTCTCATTTAGAATTAGATCGTTTTTATTGCACCATTTATGAATTTCATCATAAACAGACCTTGTTCTTTCAATGCTAGACTCAATATCTTTTTTTCTGATGAGAGCATTTGCATCATCTGCAAATAGTAGGAATTTGAGACCGGTTTCCATAGGATCGGAGATGGAATTGGTAAGGTCATTTATATATAAAATGAATAAAAGCGGCCCCAAAGTACTCCCTTGGGGAACTCCCATAGTACGAGTTATTATACACCTTTAATACAGAATATGACATTCTGCGATGAATTATCTAGTAAAAATTACGGAAGATATACTTAAAAAACTTAATATATTTGAACAACTTCAGATGCCCTCCTAGCCATTTTCTATGCCCTTGGCGTAAAACATGAAAATTTTCTCCAATACACTTTCGATTCGACGAGATCTACTGATAAATGATCACGATAGGACCACACCTACTCCTCAACACATGAGGAACGTATCTGTCGATATAAAATACGAAAATAGTTGAACAAAAAATATTTTCGAAGAGATGAAAAAGCATTTTTACTGAGCAATAAAGCAAACTCAAGTACCTGTAGTAAAAAATTCGGAAAACCAGAGAAATGGTATGAGACTTATATTTAAAAATATATTCGTTGATCGAGTCATAATTAATGCCTCAAATGTTGTGGCACATTTCCATTTTCGTTAAAAATGAGTGAATGCACTTAAGGAATCTAGTACATTTCAACCATTTCACCGAATTCCTCTTTGATATTATTCTCTTGCGAGAAGCACTTTGAAATGCTCAAAAGAAAATTCGAAGATACCCAATTGGAGCTGAATAGTCCCATTCGGGAAGATCGTCAAAATCAACCTCAATAAGAGGCACCCACGGAAATTGACCCTCTCGATTATTCCGAGAGAGAGATATGGGCCTGCCGAGATGAATACCGATTAAAAATCCTTTCCCGAAACAGCAGAGTAGCTAATAGCTAACAAATCAACCGTGAAATTATGTTGGTCTCCTTCATCCCCATGCTTCGGCCCGATTCTTCCAAGCGTTTAACGACTTCCATCCGAGCCCTCACTCCTATCATGAATATTTTAAATCCAATCATTTCCCACAACATGATTTTGTTTAAATTCGGGCGAACTCCCGTCGGAGGTATAGCTTTTTATCTTTCCTCGCGGCTCATCCTGTCGTCTCTTTCCTCCTCTATCGCAGGAGTGCAAACAGATCGAGGGAAAATTTGAGATATCATCAGAATCCATTTTGGGTTCTTGGATTCCCATAGAAAGCGTTTTATTTTGGGGAGTATTTTTCAGTCGGACTTTCGTTGATTTGATTCGATTGATATACATCATGGTGTAAGTAAATAGGTGCGTGCGACAGATTTCAGAAGGTGATTCTGCATGAAAAAATAATGGTTGTACTTGAAAACTGACGATTTATTTATTGCTTTGAAGCCGGTCCAGATATGTGAATGAAATTTGGTGACTTTCAGGACGTCGTTATAGTAATAATAATAATAATAATAATAATAATGAGTTTTATTGATCTCTTCAGACATTAACATGTATGAGACAAGTCAAAGAAAAATAATACATCGGTACACGAGAAGAAAATTAAGAAATACCATATAACAAAGGATCATTCAAGTATTCACTTAAACTATAATAACCTTTCGCCAATAAGAAAGATTCAGTTTTCCTCTTGAAACAGAGGAAATTCATATTTTCAAAAGATTCAGGTAATTTGTTATATAATTTAATCCCTTGGTAGGTTGGTGAATGTTCGAATTTGGTTGTTCGATGCTTGGGCAGTGACAAGATTTCCTTATTTCTTGTTGAATATGTGTGACGACTTGACAATTTCTCCATTGTATCCAAATTCTCTCTGACCAAAAGTAGTGACTTATATTTATATACATGGGACAGTGAGTATCTTGTTCTCTACTAAAAGAGGCCTGCATGATGACCTCGATTCAATACCGAACATCAAGCGCAGAATTCTCTTTTGAGCAACTGATATTCTATTTACATCGGTCGAGTTACCCTACAACAAAATATTATATGATATGTGACTGTAAACTAAACAGTAGTATAAGTTGAGGAGACATTCAGTAGAGAAACAATTTTTGACTCGATATATTGCATAATAAGATGAATTCAATTTCTTACTTAACATGTCAATGTGGTCACTCCATCTAAGGTATTCATCAATATGTATATGTCTGGAATAACATATTACTACATTTATATACATATACATATGCAGGGTGTACAAAGTTCGACGGCCTATAAGGCTTTTCTGGAGAACCGGACCTATTTGAAATCTGAAAAATTGGGATTATATTATTGTTCGACCATACCTAACGAGCTCAAATATTTTTGAAGCCTGACTACTCGGAAATTTTCAAAATTTGTTTTTCTATTTTTTTGTTTTCGAATTTGATAGTATGCAATTCTGAATACATTCTTACTCAAATCGTTTCATTCGTCAAGATACTTTCCAAAATATCGAGAAAACACTGAGATACACGCAGATATCGAAGAGAATCTGTCGTATCTTGTGTTCACATACAAATACCTCCTGTTGCGAAGTAACATTACACAATCTCTTTTATAATCTTTTCCAGAATCAATTTTAAAACCTCATCTCCGAACGAAGCTAGCAATACCGATGCAGATATATATCGAAAAAATCCAATAAGTTAGCCTACCGTGAACCTAAGGTCGAAACCGCCTCAAACCGTAGCAGGCGGAAAACTCCCACGAATCCCCGGGTTCGGGCATCGATCTGTGGTTTTTTTGCGGTCCGGAATACAGACGAAGCCGATCGACTCATCTACTACCGAGACGACGCCTCCAATTTTCTCGGGAGTTTAAAAAACCCAGCACTTTGTCGGCATTCGATTACCTGGCTACGCACGCCGTGATTTTTTTCAAATTTGCGGTGTTGTATCTACCAGGATAAATGAGGACCGCACGGATTTAAGTAACTGCCTTCTAGATTCGAAGTTCGGGAAAAACGTAACAGTAGTTTGCGATTATTTCGAGGAGAATTAAAGTTTGTTTCCGATGAAATGTACCTTTTAGGGAAAATGAAAAAAGTTCTGGTATTGGAATTGACTGATTTATGAGCTGAAAGTTGTGAATTACCATGAATCTCATTTAGATAATTTTTTTTTGATATTGCACTTATTTGAACCCCTTCTTTCCTTGCGTAGTTGAGTCTAGATTCCGATAGAAGTGAGCCATACATCTGATATAAATCATGTCCCTTACTATTCTCTCCTTATCAGTCATTTTGTATGAAATCCTCTGGGTATCATACGGGGTTTCACACCACTCCTAACAGGCGTGCCTCCTGCAATATTCATTGCGATATACCGAATAACACATAGTATTGAGTATTGAATGACAAAACATTCACTGTTTTCCATAAAACATAGATCTTTCATGTTTCACCTGAAGCAAGAAAATTTCATTCGAACCAGTTGGACCCGATAGGTGCTGTTTTATTTATTTTTTATTCGCAATCATATGATCTTATGCATTCGAGTACGTCTCCACATCCGTCTCTTTGAGAAACCTTCTTCAGGCCGAACTGAGGCCTAGTTATTCATTGTTGAAGATACCCTGGACAGTAAGCTTATGTGGAATAGGCTTATGTAATGATATAGTCCGTTTCAAAATGATTGTCATCAGAGCAAGCCATGGAATTCCAGCCGGGCTTTATTTCTAGTTACAAAAAGTTACTAAAAATTTCTCTGTGTTCATCATAGATAGGAATATATCAATATAACCCATAAAATGATTGAATATATTTTCAAGGCAAATAAATTTGAAGAATTTTTGTGAAATTATAATATTTTTCATCATTGTTGTATTGAAAAATCTTCAAACTTAGCTTCAATTGCAAAAGAGAAACAGGCTGAGATAGATGATGACTAAAATGTACACACCCACACAATTTCGCTGTAGATCAAGCATGGGAATTGGAAATTCAGGATTGTTGATGAAAATAGCGTGGAATGCTTCAATATGAAATCTTGCAGGATTTCGATGAACTCCAATGTAGAGATATCATTCATTAAATAATTAAGACTTCATCAACGAAAAAAGTTCGTTCTCTATGAAAACCCTTCAGCAATCTTTTCATTCTTGATATGACTATCGAAAATTCAGCCCTGTGTTATTTTTTCTGAGTATGGTGGAACAAAAAGTATGAAGCTGACCTGACTTTACAATTTCATAACAAAGTTGTTGAAACAAATAGAAAATATTTGTTGACACATTGTGAATCATTTGAAGTGTGACATGCTATAAAATAGATCACTTATTTGTATTTATTAATATGTTCTGTCCATTTCATGATTCATCAAATAATATACCAAATTGATTTTGATTAAATTTCAGTTACTTTTCAGGCAGTTCAAAAACAACAAACTGATTAATTCATTGTTTTTTATTTTAGAAATAATACGTCAAATAATGTCTTTTTGAATCATGTGGAATAGATTTCTATCCACTGCTCACTCATGACTGCCTTCTCTTTTCTCCCAAATTCATCTGACAGGTCTAGGTTAAAACTGAAAATTTGAGACTCGTTTATTTATCAGAGAACACCTCGAAAAAGTAACTGATTGTTACCTGAATAACTAGCAAAACGCGATTAATACTGGCAGAAATACCTGCTGAATTGTTGAAAAACTCGCAGTACCGACGATAAACTACTTCACGTTCCCTTATAGTTGGGCGAGGCCAGAGGTATCTTGAAGAATTCCAGCCATTTTCAATTCAGTAATAATAATTCAAATCCAAAACTAATTTGTCGATTTAATCAAGAACATGAGCATACAGAAATAAAATCGAAATATATTCAGGAGGTTAATTCAAACTCTGAAACGTCAAAACTTAGTGTTTTCAATCAACACCAACCTAAATCCTAGAACTCAAAAGTTACTGATGGGATATTACCAACATATTTTCGAGATTCCACAGCCGCCCGAGATGCCAATCATTTTGAAACGAACTATACTGGTATAGCTATCAAGGTTCTCATGCGACTTGAATTGGATTTGTAACCCAAAAATTCTGCGATGTATGTACTTCATGATTGTCAGACCTATAATTACATTTGGAGCAGTAGTCTGATGTGCTAAAGCAAGTCAGAAATGTACGGGGTTAATGTTCGATAAAGCAAAGTGGCTTGCCTGTGTGTGCACTACTGGAGCCATGTGAAAGTGCCTAACTACAACATTTGAGATCATAACAGATCTCTGATCCCTATATCTGGTGATTGACACGATGGCCCATGAAGTCTTCCTCAGATTATACAGAGAAGGCGCTGGTTATGAGAGAATTAGGTGTCAGAAAGTCTGGTGCTCTCTGAGTAACTATATCTCATTTGCGAACCTTCCTAGTGATGAAATAGTCAAGAAAGTAAGTACTGAGAAAAACTTCTGTACGATGCGAATGGGAGCTGGAACAAACTGACCAAAATTTCAAACAAAATACTGTTAAATGGTATACAGATGGTTTTAAAACTAACACAGAAGCTGGTGCTGAGATTCAAGGGGCCAAAGTCAAGTGTGTACTATCGTTAGGCTTCTGTGTTGGTGTTCTTCGAACAAAATTATTAGCAATCGAATAACGTCAATATATAATTCTAGAGAAACTATCATGAGTATGACATTCACTCAGATAGTCAAGATGCGATTAAAGCACTGAACTCTTTTGTCATTTACTCAAAGTCGACATGCGAATGTCGGAGCAAACTCAATGAAAAATAAGGTATTTTCAATCTGGGTGCCTGGCCATTCGAAAATCACAGGTAACGAAGGGAATAACAAACTTGCCGGAGAGGGTGCTCGGAAACCACTCACTCGCACAGAACCTTTCTGTTGTATAGAAAAATGAACATATGAGAAGAAGTTTCTGAGGAAGGAGAAAACTGGAAGAGAAACACTCTGGCAGAATCTCTGAAGGTTGGATCACTCCAAAATCCCTTCGGAATTTTGAAACTGCAAGATCCAAAAGATATCTGGATCTCAGAAGAACCATCTACACCCCCTTACTGGCTTTCTTACAGTTCATCTTCGCCTCAGAAAGCATTTGCTGAGAATGGGCGTATCAGACACTGCCGAGTTTAGATTATGTGGGGAGGAGGAATAAACACCTATTCGCCTAGTCAAGGAATGCTTTGTCATTGTGAGGCAAAAAAATAGTATGCTTTGGTCTAGAAACATGTAGAAGTGAAGAATTAGCCTGTCTGAAGCTTTTCGAGATAATGGATTTCATAAGATGTCTGGTACTGAAAGGCGAGCTGTGAGTAGCGTGCTGAGAACAGCTTTGTCAGAGGGCATATGGTTGCAGTAGACTGTAACCCCTTTTAAACTATCAACTAACCCATTGTTCATCCATAAGTGAATTAAACCCTTAGTTACGCAGATAAGAATGATGCGAATCGACAGGGATTCCCTTACACCATAAGAATATAAATTGTAGGGTTTCCCAGATGTGTTGTCTTCATCTGATTGAGGTTATACCACGTGAACAGAATATGTTGAACATTGCTCTTACACCAAAGAAAGCAGTCAGTTATTTTCATGGTACTCAGATATTCGCCACGCAAGTAGCCAGTTTATTCACGAATCACCAGATATCACTGTTTCCTACAACGGTCTTTAACTTAGTTCCAGAAAAAGCCTCTAATTTCTCACACCTCTTCGCATGCATCCTACAGAGGAAAATTTTCTGTATAGCCATTTCCTGAAGAAGTGCCCAGCAGTTGTACGAGATATTTCCTGTTGTTCATAAATGATTTGCCCCTTCCCTTGTCCCTATTTCTGCTAGTTCTCTTTGCCGATGATACCTCCGTTGTAGTCTCGGCTAAGACTCCAGAGGAGCTTCGTTACGCGTGCGAGGCGATTATACACCTGTTCGTTGTTTGGTGCCAGTCAAACAGAGTTATAGTGAACGTTAATAAAACAGTATGCATTTACTTCGGTTTCAGGAGTGATCCTGTTGACACTTTGGAGATAAATCACTTGAACTTCCTGATAAAATCAGCTATAAGCAGTAAATTCTTGGGAATATATGTTGATAGGAACCTTAGCTGGTCCACGCATATTGATATGCTTTGCAAAAAACTCAATAGCTCATTTTTTGCCATAAGTAGAGTGAGGGATATGCTGCCACTCAGTTCATTGCTTCAGGTCTATAATAGCATTGTGTATAGTAGACTTTCCTACAACATTCTGCTCTGGGGTAACTGTACGGACTTCAATAGAGCTTTCATCGCTCAGAAGCGCATCATCCGTCGAATTTTCAACCTGAGTTCCCGAACATCCTGTAGACCAACTTTTGTTGAAAATAATATTCTCTCTCTCCCATGTATCTACATATTTAAGTGTCTGCTGTATGCCAAAGAAAATGAAAAGAAATGGACCAGTTTGTCTGACAACCATGAATATGGAACTAGGAATCAATAGTATATTCTAAAACAAGTTGCAGAATGAGCTCCTATTCCAACACGAATGCGAAGTTCGAAAACGAGCGACGAAGGAGCGAGTTTTCGATAGCATGAGTGTTGGAATTGCCTTCTGCAACGAGTATTAGACGGTATTTTCTCTATTTCAGTCCATTTTTGTGAAAACCTTTCGAAATTCAAATGAAAATTCAGATTAGTGACTTTTGTTTTGCATCTTGGCAGTTGGTGTGACATACGAAATTTGACAGATCACGGAAGTTGAATTGATTTGATTCGAAACTTGATTCGATCGGAGGTCAGTACTGACAATCATAAAACGAAAAATATAACTGAAAACAATGCTGTAATGAATTTCATTACAGCACTACTTTTAGTACTGTAATGAACTCATTACGATACTGAAATAGAGAAAATATTTTACTCGTGCCTAAACACAGAACTCATAAGTTTGAAAAATCTCCTATGTACCAGTCGATAAAAATGTACAACAACCTTCCCAAGTTTTTGAAATCTCTTAACTTCTTAGTATTTAAGAACAAAATAAAATCTATATTGATGTCAAAATGTTATTATTCCGTAACGGAATTTCACCAAGATTGTCCGCAAATTGTTGATGTAAAATGAAATGTATGTATGTATATTTGACTTGTCCCATACACTGAAGTGTCTTGAGGGATCAATAAAAGTTATTATTATTATTATTATTATTATTGAAACTTATCAGAGCTCTCCTGCATTCCTAGTTGAGTATGAATTCTCTTTTGTCACGCAGATGGACTTCTCTAACTGTCACAACAAATGTGTCATGTCAACTGGAGTACAGCATACAGTCCTACAATCAAAACACTAGTCCTCGTTGACCTCATAGAGCTTTCTGTGAACCAAGTGAGACCTTCAAGTACAAGTAAACTGTTAGAGTCTCTATCGGAAATAATTCCCCTCTTGGATTTGTAGAAGCAGAAGCTGGTGCCTGCTGCGTCACCTCTATATGGAGTAGGGATACATAAGCATTCTCCGCCTATTTGAAATCCTAAACGTGCATCTTGAACATTCCACCATTACGCCATTGTCCCTGTTTCCTGATTATGAGATCCAGACTTTGGGAATTAAATGAGATCCCGTAATTGGCATTGCCATTCGGTTATATAGTTTTTTCTAAATTTTATGCACAGATCAAGATTCTATTTGATGAAACTGAGTGAATAAATATATAGCTTGTATTCCAATGAATTCAAAGAGTTGACACGACTTCGAAAGGCTCTCACCTACACCCAGTTAATATAACATTTAAATATATTATTCTCCAATGCGAAAAACCGAGCAACTCTCAGGAATTTATAGTTAATTTTAATTCATGAACCTCATCAATTTTTGGCAACTGCTCGTCTTTCATCGGGATACCTCAGCGGATCCCGTAAGTAATAAAAACAAATCATGCGGGATAAGGAACAAGGCAAATAAAATAATTAATAGCACCGTCCTCCTATAGATGTCACCCGAATTGCAGAAGGAGGAAACAAATGCCTCTTAAGGAGGGCTATAACTCCCCATATCTGGGTGTATGTGCCTGAAAGAAGTGAGGCGACTGAGATAGAGAGACAATGACTAACGGAGATGGCACGTGGCAGATCCTTGCACTGACAGCGGATTTATCGCTTTCATGTGATTATCCTGAAACCGGCAAATCTAGAATATCCCCAAGATGTTGCTAGTCTCGTCAAACTGGTCTCTGATTATCGTCTCGAGATAACTTGGTGTTATCGAACGATTCCCATGTAATTTGAATCTGATAGTTCTTGAAGAAATTATCGTGAAATAGCTACCCATCTTTAATGGCTTTGAGGGTCTACAAGACGCTACAAGGGTATCTTTTTCGTTCAATATTCCACGGAAGTTCATGTTCGTATATTCCTCCGATTTGGTCATGTTGATGAAATGTCGTGTTTTTTACCTCTCTTCCTTTCCTCTATCAGTACCTTCAAGTCATCAGGTACTGTTGGTCTACTAGGTATCAGTATATCTTCGGCTGATTTGTTTCAAGCATCCATTATTCTTTCTTCATGTTCCTTTGTGGCGTGTTTGATATGTTCTATTATTGCTGAACCGTCGTCCAGAATTCCTCAAAATTTGTCCAGTGCGTTTGTTTTTTATGTCGAGCTGATCCATTTGTTACTATATACATTTTTGAAACATACAGTGAAAGAGGAAGTACAGATTTCTTTTTTAGCATTTCATTGGAGATGTGAAACTTCATTTTGACGCAATTTAATGTCACCACCTTAGTACTTTGTAATATTTTACTCATTACTCAAAACCAATTGCTTCATAAATCGAATTTTCATGAAGATTTTGTTGTTAGATGAATGGGATACTGATGAGGCCAAACAAAGCCGAAACCAGTACACCTGTCATCTCAGTGACAAAATCTAATATCATTCCTCCAACCCCATGATTATAGATCTCTGAGCCTGGAAATTGAAAATTGTATCACTACAAAATGAGATTCAGAATTTAGTAGTTCGTGAATATGAATGGGTTTCGATTAGTGTTTTAAATTCAAATTAACTGCTACGAAAGTTTGCTTCATACTGTAAAAAAATAATTTCGGTTTCCAAAGGCAATCATCAGATTGCATCTGTTGTTCTGTTTATTATAGATTTATTTAAATCTGAGGATTTACACTAAGGTTGTTTGCTCTCCAATTGAGGCTGTTTTTAGTTGCATGGACGCGTTTGTTTCATAGACAGACGTTATTCTTCAGAGAGCTGTGGCATGGAATTTTTTTATTTTTCTGTTTTGTTTGTAGTTGACGCATTTGGAAGCTGTATCATTTATATACTTCGCCACATTTCATACACTCACATTTAGCATGACCGATCATCTGGTCAAATTCGGTAAGCATAAAAACTACTGATATTCTTTTCCCTCTGCTCTTTCTGGTTATTTTCATAACTGAGTATTTTTGTACGACTGCATCTGATTTCAGTTATTTAATAATAATAATTATAATAATAATAGATATTTATTTTCATAAACAGTAGAACTACATGTATAGAGGATACGTCAATAAATACATAGAGATTTCAAATCTTTAAGATATCCAATGATATCCTATGATATGGTATCAAATCGTTCTGCTTTCAGATTTTTCTCGCTTTCAAGGTTTCCCAAGCATTTGATTCAATATGTTTTTTTTTCAGTTGTTTTCTGTATAAAAGTTTATAGTCATTTTGTGAAGACGGTTCAACTTGGATTCCAAGAGATTCTGGCCTCAAAAACATTTGTTCTCTTCGCCAGGCTACAAATGAATGTGAAAGCATCAGTATGAATAACATGAAATATCAGAACAAAGAGAAAACAAAATACTACGATGGTAATAATGTAATAACCATATTGAAAATGAATTCATTAAAAGTCTATCAAGTGAAAGTACAGTTTCACCAATCCACTTTATGAGTAATTATTTGTTTGGATATTTCGAACAATAGTAGAAATGAAGAGGATGAGGTTTTTATCGCAAGTATATTTTATTTTGATCGGTATAATGTTTTTGGCTAAACTACTACTACAAGATACACAGCCAAAACATCTACAAATAGTAAAAATGAATGGTAAGATAAATTTGGATGATTTTCATAAATGAATATTCATTCCTCTTTAAAGAGAAACAAATGAAGAACTAGCAAATTCGTTGTCTTCACTTTAATTAAGATTAATTCTGGAATCGACTTGAAGTTGAATATCTTCACCTCGAACTTGTTTGTTTATTATTATGATCTTATTCCGATAAATGGTATCATTATCAATCAATTTTATTGTTCGTATTGAAAGGGATGTCTTCAGAGCGAAAATAAGATTGCGATGATAAAAATATTTCGTTTATAACCAAGTTTGTATTTCTCTTTCATAACTGAAGACTTTCATATGTTCCGCCGCAATTATTTACGAGAACCATAAAGAGCGCAGATCATAATGAAAAAAACCGATGTAATCCTCTGAAAAATGACCCCAGTCGAAGGCAAGAATGGGAACGAAATTGAATCTTGGAAATGAGAAGCTGTAAGTGTTCCCGAGGTCTTGCTGCACGGCGCATAACACTGCTGAACTTGCCATCACATAACATGAAATTTCATCACCGCGTGTTTCCCGCCTAAATAGGAAAATTGCTTTATCAACCCACCTGCTTGGAATTCTGGAATTTGATGAACATCATTCGTGAATCGTTTGGCATGATACTTTGAAAGTTTTAAAGTGTTCTCCACCCCCTGGAGATACGAGAGGGGAGCAGATAATAAGAAATCTTATTAGGTGTGCCAACTATTTTTTCCTAAATGAAATCTGAACGAATTTTTGTTTCCGGGCATTGTACAGGGTGCGGCGTAATGAAAGGGCTTTTTTAAATTAACAAAAAGATATTACTATTCAACGAATAAAATGAGCAATTATGATTTAAAAATAATGCCCGGCACATGACGACCGCCTTTGGCAATGGACTGCTGCAGTCGTTACTCAAAGATCCGCATTGTCTAAAATTGCTGTAAATGTTTCTTCAACTCTCGCAGATTTCAAGTTTTCTCTCCATGAAATTTTGCTTGTCTGCTGGTGTTAATACATTCCGAAAACGGCGTTCAGGTCAGAACTGCAGGATTTTTAATACTCCTCAACTATGAACGAGCGCTTTTCTCTTGTGGCTACCAAAAAGTTAGCTTGCCTGAATCGAAGGATGTCAATTTCGGCCACCTACATTCTCCTGTTCGCGTGTACAAGCCGATCTGGAAACGGTTCATGATTCACTCTGTACAATGAAATTTCAGAGACGTTAGCTGGAACTTTGCTGGAATTTTGCTTGTCTGCTGGTGTTATTACATTCCGAAAACGGCCTTTAGGTCAGAACTGCAGGATTTTTAATACTCCTCAACTATGAACGAGCGCTTTTTCTCTTTGTGGCTACCAAAAAGTTAGCTTGCCTGAATCGAAGGATGTCAATTTCGGCCACCTACATTCTCCCGTTCGCGTGTGCAAGCCGATCTGGAAACGGTTCATGATCCACTCTGTACAATGAAATTTCAGAGACGTTAGCTGGAACTAAGCGCGAAACGACAGTTAGTACGTGAAAGCTGTGTTTATTTGTTCCTTTTCACGTTTCTATTGCAATAAAAAATAGGCCTAAAGAAAAAACCGTGAAAACTCTAATTGTTGTGTTCATGGACGTAATTCTAAAAAAATCTAGGAATCCTGGAGCACATTTTCATCATTTCCGTAATAAAAATCAAACTGTTCACGTACCAACAAATTAGAAATCGTAGAGAAAATTAATAGACGTAAATCCTGGCAGCATGTTTTGATGACGAAAAAACCTGTATCTAACTAAACATATTAAAGTATGTTCACACCATTTCCGACTAGAAGATTATAGAATGAAAACGGGCAAGAGGGGAAGCTGATGTGAATTGAGAACAATTCTTCATATATTTTGAATTATTTCAGGAACTCTCACTATGAAAACATTTTCACTACTGGAGAAGAACTCTGTACCTTCATGAGACCTCCCAAAAAAAGCAGTTCAGGTCGAGACATTCTAACTGCTTGTTCAGATCGTTTTTTGTAGAGAAATTTTAATTCTTATTGAAATAAATTAATTTGAGTCTACTCGATATTCTTGAATATATGGGGGTCTTAACAATTCAAGGAGCCTAGTTGAGATTGAAAAAGTGCCGAAGGCAGGCCATATAATAATGTGCAATAAAAAAGTTAATTATAATATTAAGTTGTTTTTTTTTTGAGGCAGTACGAAGTCTGCGGGGTCAGCTAGTTAATATTGAAAATATCTTACTAGTATTGCCGTCCATTTAACAAAGGAAAATGTGCAATCAATCGAAAGATTGAATAATTTTATTTTATTATAACTGCGGCCTAAGACACAAAAGAGATGCAATGAATGAATAATATAATAGAATCTAGTGGTTTATGAATTCTTCAACACAATTAATCGATGTTCTGCATACGGTTCTCTGGAAAATGTGCGTTTTTATTCAAAATTAATCAACCATTTCTCAGTCTCCATCAAATAAGGAAAATCATGATATTTTCTGTTTTGTACATTTCGTTGTTATGGAAAACAAAAAGAAAAACAGCAGAGACAAAACTTAACAATGAATTTCATCTTCACAATCAGTGAATTATCAAGATATTTTGGAGTAAGTACAACCTTGCTCAGGGTGGGCAAAATTGGTGATACTTGAACTTCAACTTTTTAACCGTAAGAGATAGAGGAAAATGAATGACACGTTAGGGTGGTCTTTTTATGAGAAACTGATAATGCCATCAACTGCATTCCTCTATCTTCTTTTGTTTTCGAGTTACAAGCCAAAATTGAAATTTGCGCGATTTCAACTTTGGCCATTATCTCTGTTTCTGTTTGTGCTAGGATGTTGTAATGAAAACATTATACAGGCACTTTTCTCATAGCAATCTAGTAGCGTACTTTGTTTTTTCCTAAGAGGTTTCCTTGATGAGCTATAACATAAAGTTGTGTTTTTTCTTATGGAAACAATAGTTTGAAATGCCTTAGAAAGAATCGCCATTTTTTCTCGTTTCAGAAATATATCATACATCATACATCGCCCTCAGATTCATTCAGATATCATGAAAAATATAGTTTTTATTTGAAATCTGAATTATTGAGTATTAAGTAGGCTGAATCACAGAATAATGTCTCAACGCATGGTGTCATTATTATTTTGCGATTGAATACTTGATTAAATTCTCCGTGGTTTTATCCCAGTTCAGAACAACTGTCAATTCGAAGTCATTATTGCCGTTAAAATAAAACATTTTAACATATCATATTTCTCGTAGTTTTCGAAAGTTTCCATATTGCCGGCAATAATGACTTCGAATTCTAATAATTGACACTTGTTCAGAACAGAGATCAAACCACGGAGAATTTAATCAAGTATTCAATCGCAAAATAATAATGACACCATGCGTAGAGACATTATTCTGTGATTCAGCCTACTTAATACTCAATAATTCAGATTTCAAATACAAACTATATTTTTCATGATATCTGAATGAATCTGAGGGCGATGTATGATGTTTGATATATTTCTGAAACGAGAAAAAATGGCGATTCTTTCTAAGGCATTTCAAACTATTATTTCCATAAGAAAAAACACAACTTTATGTTAAAGCTCATCAAGGAAACCTCTTAGGAAAAAACAAAGTACGCCACTGGATTGCTATGAAAAAAGTGCCCGTATAATGTTTTCATTTCAACATCCTAGCACAAACAGAAACAGAGATAATGGCCAAAGTTGAAATCGCGCAAATTTCAATTTTGGCCTATAACTCGAAAACAAAAGAAGATAGAGGAATGCAGTTAATGGCATTATCAGTTTCTCTAAAAAGACCACCGTAACGTGTCATTCATTTTCCTCTATCTCAAACAGTTGAAAAGTTGTAGTTCATGTATCACCAATTTTGCCCACCCTGTACAATAGTGTGCTTTCATATTCCAGACAATCTTGCTCGGTATGTGTAAATAATCTTGTCAACCTTCACACCATCATTTTATAAGACGTTTCCTCAATATGATGGGATTGTCATTGTAGAGTTCCAATGTTTTGAAATAATTTCCACATAGAACCAAACAAGTGCATTGCAACACTTGCTCACCCTCAACACAGCATCTGCGACAATGTAAAATTTGAAAAATTTCCTATAATTAAAGGAACCATTGGTAAACATCTTGCTAGGTGATCTAAAAAGTATTCGAAAGTGAATACTGCTCACCTCGATATTTTATAATTTTATATGAAATATAACAAAAATCAGAATATTAACTATACTTACACATACAATATAATCCACAGGATCCACAATTAAGGATACAACTAAAAAATTCCATGAATACAAATAGAAAGCTAATGTAAACAAGAAACAATACTCGTTTCGGTAAACAGCTGATCGGCGAATACAGCGACACCATTGGTAATTATTTTGTTCAATAAAAAGTCAAACAATTTGAAAATCAACATAAACATGTATCAAACTGATACTTTTGCTGCCTGAGGGGAAGCTTAATTCAGTGAGTACATCTCCTGAAATATAACTCCCGAGGATGCTCGAAAGAATAGGTTACAATTCTTTAAATTATTACCGGAAGTACTGACGAAAAACATCTATAGCTAAATTGATATTCTTTAAATGGCAGGAAAAAAAATATTCGAGAGAGAGAAGTTTATCTCTCGAAACGCTGAATAAATAATAAATTTCTCGAAACAAGTAGAGAAAACAGGTGAAATGAGATGAGAGGCGTGTGGAAAAACTCTCCAGTGTCCCAATAAACACCAATAAGTACTGAGACCAGGATGAGAGTTTCAAACATTAACGGTTCTTGTGTGGTTGATTGTATCCAGAGTCCTCATCAACAGATCTGATAACGTTAACATCTCTTTGTCGCAATCTAATATTCCGAATTGCTACGTGCAGATCAATAACTAATTGACTGTTCCGCGTTACGAGGCCCATCTATACAAATTCTCCAAACCATCAAATTCATTGTATCAGATAATAAGGCTGACCGCACACATATCCACCACGGTTTCAGATGATCGGATTAACTTCCCAAACTAACGCGCTTCGGCTTGTTCGGAGTGTAAACCGACCCGGTTTGAGCCCAGATATTGCAATATCGCGTCAGAGGGAATTTTTTTTCCAATCGCTTCCGCGGTGATCGTTCAAGGGCTTCGGCCTTCTGTACTGGGATTTGGTTTCGAATCCTGATATTGGCGCTTTGTCGGTGGTTGGAGTAGCTACAAATCAGTATCTGTACCAGCAATCTGGCTGAAATAGAGAGAGAAAAAATTATTCATTTATTCATTTATTTATTTATTAACGGTACATGACCTTTTCATCAAGAAAAAACATACAAAATAATACAAATCAACTCATCATAATACAAAGAGAGTAAATGCAAGTATACATACATATTATATCGAAACAGAAAGAAAAAACAAGAGCAATAAAACAAATGAATCCAAAAAATATCACAGTCTCATCAGGTACTTCAAATCTCTCCCCAATCTTGAAATAGAATCATCAAATATATCAACTCCCAGGGAGTCCGCGGCATTAGCATTTCGTATCATTCGATACATAGCCATCGACCTGAGGTCCTCCAGCATTGTTCTGGAATATTTAATGAATGAATGTCTTTTTGAAAAGAAAATTTGGATTCTGGGAAAAATCAGACACCATTCTGAGCGAATAATATGTTTTTCTTTTGGTCGTTTTGCATTCACTTTATTTTGACACCACTTCGACAAACGTAAGTAAAAGGTTCAGAAAAACGTATTGGTTGCCCTCAACAACAAGATGTAAGTTAACATTCATCCCTAGTAAAATATCAATCTGTAATTATTATAAGTACCTTATATTTTTGATTCCATCAACATACTTCAAAAATCCGGACAAACGTACAGTGAAAATGATCAAAATTAACATAAATGGTAAGGTTCTTCCAATCACTCACATTATTAACAAAATATGGAAACTTGTTCTCTCGGTTCTTCTCGATGTGTATTACATTTTCTGCTCCCACAGGTCCTTCATTTCTAATCGATTTTCTGTTACTGTTGAAACAGTGCAAGAAACAACTTACTGAGTCACATTATTGTATGAACTCATCCGTTATGCTAATGGTGGGCGACGTTCTTCTGAAAAAGTGTTCAGTATACATTTTCAAAGTGTCAAACTTCAGGAATTTCACTTGAAATTGATGAGTTTTGAACGTCCGGTCAGCAACATGGTGATTTTTTGCAGCATACGATACACCTTATGATCATATAAAATCATGAAATAGTTATTTTCTTATCAAGTGCAGAAAGTTTTACTTTTCCGTACGATATTGCTGTTGTCCGAAAGACGCGGAGCGGAGTTCGGGAAAGCAATCGAGTACGAGTTTCTGCATGGTCGTATAAAAAATTATTAGTCTATTAGAAAATATGCTATCCGACAAAAGGTTCAGTATTTTTGTGAATTACGATAGTTCATTATTTCAAAACTTTGAATAACAATCTTTTACATGGTACAGTTTCAGATCCTCTTCTTTTGAATGTTTATTTGTGTGATTTCAACTAGGTTCTTCTTCCGAAAAATTCATTAATGTTGATGGTATTGCTCTGGCGTTCCATCATACTCATTTTCAGAGCACAGAAAGTACCCTTAACGCAAATTTGGAAATCTTGAAAAATAATGATTTTTTAAAGTGACATTTGTGCCCTACAGCACAAATGATAATGAAACCGAGATTTTATGTTTTCGTTAAAACAATACTCAGAAATATAGAAAATGGAAAGTGGTTCTTCTCCTTTGAAACATAATTTCAATTCTAGATATCTCAGAATCAAACTTGTTTCATCTCTCTTGTTGCCTTCTTTCTTTTTCGTTTTTTTCGACAGGCACATTCCATTTCAATATCTCGGATAGTCGTCATGTGGGGTCTTGTATAAATGTTCTCTTGATTTATTTTGAAATGAAAAACGTAATTGTCGCCACTAACGACCTTCATTAAGAGGGCTTGAAGCATGAATTTATTCACATGCTACCTGCTGAACACATTCGATTTTATTGGTCTATAACCATAACTTTTCTCTTCAAAATGCTCGGAGGTTTGGATACTCAGGAATATCTATATTTTCCCCTCTGAATAGGACTACACCATCAAATGTTCACACCATCAGCTTGATGGGGACTTCAATGAAGCACTTTTCTCAAGAAAATGACAAATACAGTGGAACTTCCCTACAGCGAACGTCTCTACAACGAATTTCTCTGTACAACGAATTTTGTATCTGTCATTGCACCTTGAATCCAAATACCCTGTTAAAAACACCCTCTAAAACGAAGTGAATTCTCTCTATAACGAATTATTCCAAGAAAATCACTCTCTAAATGCCTATTGGTAAGAAGGTTTTTCCCAGAGTATACTTAGGGATGGTTTTTTCCGTAATTCTGTCGGATGTAGGTAATAAATCCCGATCATAAACTAAACCCTTACGGCGGACGGAGAGTTCCTTCTGAAACAGGAGGCTATACAGATTGTTCAGTTCTCAGTTTCGCTCTGATCGTTAATGAAAAAAGTAGTACGAGAATGTCTAGAAGGAAGTGCTTAAGTTAATTATGTATAATGTATTCGAATAAAAAAAAATGCAAGTGAACGTTGCTTTTTTTGACACTTGACACAATAAAAAAAATTTTCTGCATAACGAAATTTCTGTATAACGAAATTTTTTTGCGGATTTAGCGTATTCGTTATAGGGAAGTTCCACTGTATATGGTTCATAAAATGGTTATTTTATCCACACAAAATGAAACAATTCGTCTTCTTAGAGCTATCGAATGTATTGATGATAAAAATTTAAAAAAATATCCAGCATTTCCATCCTGTGAACATACAATACAGCAAAGGAAAAAATGGTATTTACTATATAGAATATGAGTACATCGGACATTTTCACCAGCCCTCGAGCACAATTCGTCCTCGACTGAGGAATGTTACTTACACCCCTCATAGTATAAATAACTATTCCTCCCTCTAAATTTTTGGACTTTTCGACTCCGTTGAGTAGATTGCATGAACAAAACATTTTCATCAAGTAGTATCTATTTATATCAAAACAGAAAATCTGCAATAGAAGAGATAATAAACTCGCATTTTTGAACCCCAAAAAAAAATCTCCTAAACTGTTTTCACCGTAGCAACAATGCAGAATTGATCACCACATGACAATAACAGGGGAACGTGACTAACCGCACGGGAAAATAATTCGCACCCGCTGTTCTGAAGACTCCTCATTGAAATGCGTCAGTCTATCCTTGAATAAAGATGATTTTTCACGTTCTCAACTATCTAGTCTAGTGCATCTTGACGCCGGAGACTACATCGAATACATAAATCCAGCGAGCTGGTTTCGTAGTCTCTTCAAATGCGGAAGGATGGGAGTAGAAGATGAAGTATCGAACAATATGAGGGTGTCCTATTTTCAAACCGGGTCGTCAGATGCAGAACACTTTACCAAAGCCGTTTGAAGCGATGAGGAGAATGGATTTTTACATGAAAGAGTTCTCAGACATTTTTGACTTCGTATATTTCCTGAGTTGAAATGTTATTCATTTCATAGTTTGAAGTGAGTTATTTTCGTCAATTTGAGTTTCATGCTTATGTAAGAACAAAATCCTCACAATCCTATTCATTAATTCATTTGTATCCGATGATATTCCTTCATCAATCAAGACTTCATGTCAGGAAGTTTTTCAAATCAAATTTCAATGGTTATTCTGCTGCTTTTTTTGTACTCCATGTATAGCATTGGTAGTATTTGAATATACAAATCGAGATTTTTGATTCTGTTTTGAAGAAACTCCGAAAAATCTACGAAGCAATGCAGGAGTTCTTCAGTATATATGAAGCTGCCGTCTCATTCGACTATAATACTAGGTATATCGAGTGTCCCAAGTATTAGATTTTTAAGTAAACTATTGACGGTAAGGTACATTTTAAAAATAATTTCACATTTCCAATGTTGCTGGATGTACCACAATTCGGCAAAAACTTTGTTATTTCAAATGGGACATCCGGTATTTCTTTATGATGTTTCATGAAATTTTGAGTCTATTTACTCCTCCTTTTTTATACCTATATTCAACGGTTTTTGAGTTATTGATTATTTTTCGAAATTGAAGATCAAATTGGCGTGTAACGAGAATGATTCAATATTTGAGATTTGAGTCAGAAATTCAGCAAGTTATTAGATATTTATCTGATCTATGTTCTGTTTTTGAATAATAATTGTCAATTATACAGGATGAACAAAATGAATCATCATTTGCCAAGTTACAAAATCGTAAAAAAGTCTGTTTTTTCAAATTAGATACCTAGTATATTATTCAATTTTTTGAATCAGTAAAACACACTCTACAATTTTTCCATCCACGTCCCCTAACCTATCTCAACTGGATACTGCATTCCGATTCATTAGATTTCAGATTCATTCAATAAGTGTTGAGATCTTTCTTTCGTATTGATATTTCCTCTATGTCGTTCATTAATCGATATATCAATGAACAGTTGAATCCATAAATGTCAAAATGAATAACTATTGCCTAACATGTGTTTTGTTTCGTCGTTTTTCTATAAATAATGGCACAAGATATAAATATGAAGCTCAAATGAATTTATTGGAAATTTTTGGCAAATGGAAAAGAGATGTCGAGAGAACATGTCGAAAATTCACTCAAATGTATTCACAATAACCTCGGATGAATCGAAAAAAGTTCTTCAGATTGAGAAGAAATTTCTATTATTTTGAATTCCAAAATTTATGAAAATAATAGGTGTCTGATTTTAGAAAACGAAATTTTTACGATTTTTTAACTTGGTAAACGATGTTTTTTTGGTCCATCCTGTATAATTGACATCTATGATTCGAAGATGTTGACATAGATCAGATCAATATCTATTGACTTGCTGAATTTCTGACTTGAATCTCAAATTTGAGTGAACCAGAGTCATTTTCGGAACACGCCAATTCGATCTAAAATTTCGAGACATAATCAATTACTCAAAAACCGTTAAAATGGGTATCACATAGAAAAAGTAAATAGATTTGATATTTTATCGAGTATCGTAAAAAAAAGAAATACCGATTAAAAATGAGAAATATGGTGCCGAATGGTCGTACTTCCGGCGACTTTGGAAATGTGAAGTTATAGCCGACTATCGATCCACGAAATCGTTACTATCAATAGATTTCATAATAATCTGATAGGCCACTCACGTTAGGACATCTGATATATAATTGTTACCACTTTTTCCCGTGAACCTACGTCTGTTGACATACAGACCTACAATATCATAATTATGGCCTTGACGAAATGAATGTGCTGAGTTCCTTCATTAATAATATGATGTGTATTATAGAACAATACATGCCTTGTCTGAAAAAAATAATAATAGTAATTAACAAGTCTAACATACCTTTTGTTTCAGGTATGAAACCCAGAATGAAGAACCACTTCAGAGCTCATCAGCTAAGTGTTTGGCTAAGGCTCATTCCAGAACTTCATCGTGCTGGTATGGAAGACGTAGTCGCACGGCATAACCTCTTCAGGAATCACAACAACGCTGACCTTTACGACGGACCAGTCCGTCCAGACCCTTTATCCAGGGTCAGCTACTACGATCCCACCATGGAACTCATCAGAAGGAGGCCGAACTCAACACTTACGAGCATCGATGTGCCCACAACGATAGATACAATGGTTACGACGTGTGTGAATGTTGTTTCTGCCAGTAATTTCAACCATCAATCTTTCTCTAACACAAACACCAATGCGTCGGACCCATTGGCTAGTCTGGAAGCTGCTGGGTATGCAGCTTACAGCACGGCTCTCAGTGTAACCATAGCAATTGGTTGTTCGTTGCTCGTTCTGAATGTTTTGATATTCGCGGGAGTTTACTACCAACGCGACAAAACTAGGTTAGAAGTGAAATCGTTGCAGCAACAACAGAGAAATCAAAGCAGTTTCGAAACTATATCCAAACATAGTCATTACCATTTGGGACACTCCCAGAGTTCTAACATCATAGTTGACGTGGAACAGGATACCTCCGCCATGATATTGAGCGCTCAAAACGCCCAGGAAATGCATGCGATGAGCAAGCAACATCTCAGACCAACCTTTCAGCTGCCAGGATCTCTTTCTGCTCCACCACCAAGCCCGAACGACCTAGCTCAAAACCAATACAAGACACTTCCAAAAAACTCAACCAATACCTTCCATACCTATAATCCCGGCTCTATGACTCTGCCTAAAAACTCCAGTCTGATGAACAACTCGGCCTGTGTTATAGCGGAGCTGCAGCAAGGCATGGTTCAACCTCCAAACGGAAACCCTCCGATGCCGATGAATGTTCCAAGGCCACCCCCACCACCGAGATCGAAGAGTCCTCCGGAGAGCCAGCCCTTGCTTCACAACAACGTCGGAATGAATAAGGGTAATATGAGGGTGCCTCAGGCCGCTATGAGTGAGATGAGGGTGTGATATTCTGTGCTCAAGACTGTATTCGTCCTTTAAATTGTAAGTCAACGGAGATGTTATAGTCCATGTCAGGCTCATTCCTAGATCTTGTATATATTTGATTTTCATGTGATCATTCATGTATCCAGAATTATTATATTATCTCAAGGTTCAACTATTATTATAACCCTAATAATAGTGCTCTTTCGACTACTGGAGGTAATTTAATTCTTTTTTCGAGTTTTCTGAATTCTTTCAATGAAATCAGAAAACTCGCAGGATATTTTGGTCAGCCATGAATGACAAGAATCAGTGACATATTTCACTAACTATTACCACTTCATGTCAGTATTTTCAAGTGACAAGAAAAATACCTATCTGAAATATCTTTTCGTTCACAAATTGAGGAAATTAACTGAGAACACATATTGACCTCCCAATTTACACACAAAAATCATTCAGAAAACGTTTTTTTTGACCTGATGTGGTTCTAAATCCACATTCAACTTTTTTAAAATGACTTATTCAATTATTTTTTTTTTTTATGTCAATGAGATCGACTATATATGTATAGTTATTGCTGCTTCTAGTGAAGAACTTCAGGAAATCAAAAAATCTCATGCTACATATAATTTATATCGAGTATGATTGAATCATGCATCACCGAAACATAAGTGTTTCCTCAGTAACATGTATCCAAAATCACATTCCTCTGATCTATAAAAAATTCATCAACGTCTGGAAACATACAAATGATATTCGAAACCTACTTCGTCATATTTGCGTTAGTCCTTTCTGTAGAAAAAAAATAATCTTTCGTATTTTTCTCATTCGATAAAGTAAATTGGATAAACATATCATCTAGTTCATTTCAAATGCCAGAAGTCTCGTTTGATTTGCCGCCATTTTCTGTTTGTGTTCTGAAAAAACTCAGTCTAGGTGAAAACCATTACCTGTACATATTTAGGTGGAATTTATATCAGAGTTAATGGGTCTGTTAATTAATTTGTCTCGTCTCTTATAATAAGAACAATTTTCAAATAAAAAATGATACCACAGTTTTGGGATATGCGATATTATCCACTGTGGTGACATTTTTATCACATTCAATTTATTCTGGAGTAAGAATGAAAACAAAAAAAAGATTTCTGATTTTATATCAGAAAGAATATTATTTTTCACAACTGCTAGAAAATTCAAAGCAACGACTGCCAACGCTAGTAGTAGGTACTCTGCTCTAGCATAAATTCCTATTAACTAATATTGCCATACCTTTGTAGTGCCAAAGGATGATGAGTTTTATTATCTTCTACCTTGAGATTCGAAAGAACCAAGAACAATCTTCTTCTCACTGTATATAAAATGACGTAGGCCCGTTTCAAACTTCAACGAAAAATAAGGTTTAGCTTCATAGAAAATAAAAATGTATGATTGGGGAAATATAGAAAATTGTAAATAAATTTTTTTCGGTGAACTTTGGAACTAGGATGTTTTGAAGATTCACGTTGATTATGGGTGTGACATAAGAGTTTAATCTAGAAAAATGGTGCATAAAAAGGAAAACGAAAATTTTAGAATTAGTGGGCATGGGTACCTATCCTTTACATACTTGTTCTAATTATTTATTATTAATGAATCGAATATTCAATGGTAATCAATATTACCAGATTTTTTGTTAAGATAAGAAGCTGTAATTTTGTTATAACTATGTTACGATCATGTGACACTATTATTAATAAAATCGTATAATTATTATTAAATTTTGTTTGTGTTTATCCTGGAAATTTCGACTCATTCCTAAAATAGCAGAAAAATCTGATCCTTAGGCCCTCCTAAGTCAGAAAGGGAGAACTCTAATCAAAATCAGTTGACTCGGCTGATTCTGAGTGAGTAAATTTGACCTCTGTTAAAAAAAAAAAATTCTGGTTGTATGAAATGAATATTTATCCTCGATAGATCTCATGCAATTTCAGTTGTAGCAGAAAAATCTGATCCTTAGGCCCCCCTAAGTCAGTAAGGGAGAACTCTAATCAAAGTCAGTTGACTCGGCTGATTCTGAGTGAGTAAATTTGACCTATGATTAAAAAAAAAATTTAGGTTGTATAAAATGAATATGTCTCCTCGATAGATCTCATGCAATTTCAGTTGTATAAACATTAGTAAACCTACGGCTGACTCTGAAAAATGACGATGATATTACTTTCGATATTAAATTCACAAAATGTATTTGGAATGTTGCTGAAATCCATTTTCTTGCTTCTTGAATTTTTTAATATTAGGATTTTTCCTTCTGAAAAATTTTTCATGATTTGGTATAATTTTGAAAGAGAAATTGCTTCCGCAACACCTGATTTTACAAATTGGGGCCCTGCCTATGGTGGCAGTTAGGATAGCAATGACCCTGAATTGAGAGGCCGGAATATTTTGTATTTTTCGAGTTTTTACATGATTTAATGATTGAAAAAATAATTCAGTCATACCCAGCAAATTCTGTGAATTGAATGTAAGTGCGAAGCTTTTGTTTTCCATCAAAGATTCTTTTTTTCTTTCCGACACTTCTGGAGCGAAAGGGAAACGTTCCGTAGATAAAGAAAAGACGAAATCCTCAGCCCAGCACCCTCGAACAGAAGATAAATGGCGTTAGTGTCGACATCATACGGGAACGAAAGGAAGAACTGTTCTGAGAACGGTAAGTACATCGATTCTCGCGAGATTTGATCAGTCGATTTCCATACATATTGGCCTCCTATATGCGAGTGTCTCCGAAATTCGGGGTTAATGCCAGGAGCGCCGAAAATATTGGACCGTTTTGTCCTTAAAGGCGAGATTCTTCGATTTATATGGGCGCAAGGAATTTTTCCTGAAGCCGGATGCAACTTCGTGGAAATTGAATTCCGACACCATTTCCGTCAGGAAATCCTTCCCACCCTATAAGGTGAGTATGAAAGAGAATAATGCCACCTCTTGAAAAGCAATGAATCCTAACATCTGAAGTACGTCAAAATGTTGCAACAACGTTAGACGTTTCCAGCGAAAAATTTTTAAATTTGATTTGTTACATATTTCGATCAATCTTAAATTTTGTTGAGTTTGACATTCTAATCTGGATAACGTGATTTTTTTATTAATTCAAAATAGAAATGAATACCATTCTCAATTTTAAGTAGGCTCAGAGATCTTTTATCACGAGGCTGAAGAAATTAGATCAGATTTTGTCAATGGGTGAAAAGCTCCTAATTCGGCATCATCAGTACCTATCGCATATGGCTCAGAGAAAATTCTTCATAAAAACTTTCGGAGAAACTAGTTTGATCGTTCTGGGTGAAATATTACAAGTGGCGAAATCTAGTAGCATG
Organism: Hippodamia convergens; assembly: GCA_038502775.1. NCBI lineage: Eukaryota > Metazoa > Arthropoda > Insecta > Coleoptera > Coccinellidae > Hippodamia > Hippodamia convergens. The sequence continues at coordinate 61,574,987 of CM076610.1, read as the reverse complement.
TCAAGAAAGACTTTACAAATCTGTTGTCACTATGGCCAAGATTTTCTTGTTTTTCTCATTATTTTTCTTCAGCCGTTGATTTAACATTCTTCATGAAAAAAACAATGTTTTAACTATTATTGAGAGTGGCGTCGAAAATTTTGATTTCATCGATGGATAAATAATAATAATAATAAACCTTATTCAGGTTACATAGTTATTAATGATACAGAGTCAATTTTTTCAAATTCAACATCCTGGATATATTTGAGTACTGAGTCATTCATTTCTAGTTCCCACAAGATCGCATTGAAATGAGGAACAATACTGATATATACAGGGTGTCCTATAATTAGACCGAAAAACTTCTAGTAGATGTTCTTGTAATTTTTTGAGACACTCTGAACCAAAATCATGTAATACAAAAATGCTTGGTAAAAGAGCTGCCTGGAATACTTTTTGTCACATAACTCCAAAACGACGTCATCTGAAATGTAAAAACTCAATACATTCCTCAAACATTACCTCAAAATTTTCACATCAAATTCAAAAACTTTGATATTTCTTCTTGAAAAAAAAATGCTCTCGTGCGACTTCGGTTAGTTGCACCAGTTTTAAGAAAAGTCGATTCGAAAGTTTCTCTTCGTTCACTACTCCATGCTCGGTAAGTAAAGAATCCTAATGAGGGTAAAATATGAACTTCCTCTACTTGATAACAATGATTTCATGAGAGCTTCGACTCATAAAACAGTTTATTAATTATTAAGTCATCCACAGAGGGGTCTACTTCCTTCACGAAGCATTTTTGTATCATATGATTTTGTGTCCATATGAAGAAAACAAATTAAAGTTGTGCATTTTTCAATACTCTCTCTGACAAAGTATATATTGAAATCCCCTACAGCGAAAACGTTGAATTTTATCGAATCAATTACATCCAGAATATCCGTGATCACTTCCAGAAATGTTTTGTAAATGACCTGGGGAGGTCGGTAAACTGGTGTTATAATCACCTGCAGCAGATCAGACTGAATTGTACAAACCTCAATTCCCATTTCAATTTATTTCATTTATGGACACGAAATCTTCAACGTGAGAATTTTTAATAGCAGCTGCCACACCACCAAGAATATGATACCTGCGTGAATGAGAAAAAACGATTGGACAACTATTCATCTTGACCTGCACAAATACCTGCTCTAAAAGCGAGTGATCATCAACTTAGAGGATTTTATGATCCGCACTTTCGGACTATATTTTTCCAATTTTATAATGAAGGCATTATACATTATTAAATAAAATTTTTAGAATATCCCCAGATTTCTTTCTCCTTACAGAAAACAATTTTGAAATCTGAAAGGTGTCTGTTCGCCAAAAGTCATTCAACAAATCATGAATTTCCTCAGTAGGAAAAGTTTCAAATAAACGCGTTTAGCTTCTTAACAACGATATAATGATTTCCATTTAAATGGGTCAAGTAAGGTGAAATAGTATTCTCTGAGGTATCACCCGCAATCCTTCCAAGGTATATCCATATTTTATTTATGCAGCAATAAAAATGTATCCTTTCTCGCACATTATTCGAAAACACTGAGATGTCAGATGAATAAAATATGCAACGTTCACAATTCAAACGTCGAAATGAATTAAATAGGTTGGGGGACGTTCTAGGCATTCATGTGTTGCAGTCAATTAGTCTCATGTCATGAAAGTAATATGTTGAATACGATACGTTGGATACCACGAATTGCCAAGTTGAGGATGTCACTCCACTCGGTTTGAATTGCTGAATGGCTCATGAATGCAACAAAACTTTGACGAAAAGTTCCCCATCCCTTACTGCCTACATAATCGTGCCAGTTACTTGCACTGGCGCAGTTCTAATTTACTGCTAACGGCCTTAACCAGATCAGCAAACATACCACCGAAGAATTCCTCTGAATAAATTCGACGTCGACAATTTCTAATATATGCAACAATGTCTCGGAATTCGGTAAACTGCTAAATAGTTTCAAACTTGAAGTTTTATTAGGATTTCAGAGATGGCATTATCAAATGGCTTGATGTTCGCAGATGTATTTTATTTGCGTTTATTTCGCGATGTTGTCTCAGCTGCAGACTCAGGTAGAAACTCTTGGGATTAAACTAATATGGGAGCTCAGTAAACTTGTCAAATATTATTCTCGGAGAGTTGGAAAATTCTCAACAGTGACAATAACTTTTTGCCTTGAAAAATATACCGGTGGCTGAGGAAGGTATTTCAGGCATGAAAAATTGTGCTGAATTATACTCCTCTTAGAGGAAAGCGTGAATCTCTTTTCTTATGATAGAGTATGAGTGTCTCCTGGGTCAACCGAATCTGCAGTCTTGAAAATCTGATTTCTTTTATTTCTTTTTCTCCCAACCAAATTGAAAATCCCCGAATATCTGAAAGGAAATGATGGAATAGGACTCCCCTACTTGACCATTCTTGATATTGTAAAATAAGATTTACCCAACACCTTCTGAAAATTCATTACCAGGCCAGAAATTTTCACAAACTCAAAGTCAGGTATTCAAGTAGATAAGAAATTCTTCTTCTTTTCTATGAAATTGGAGGAGGGAAAAATATAAAATTCTGTCACAGTTTGGTCACATGAGTCATAAACCTCATGTTTACCTTCTGTAACATGGAGAGAAGTGTTTTAGATTGGACAAATAATGCAGTCTGCATATTGGAAACATCCTGAAACTGAATCTCACATTAAGAAAAACAATTTTATAAAATCACTTTATTCAGGTATAAAATCACATGATATTGTAGATTTATCTTATAACTTATGATGAAATAATATATGTACAAATTCATTCTAAATACTCTCGGATAGTGTCGAAACAAAGGACAACTTTTTCAGGCCATTGGTTGTGTTTGAATTATTTGCTCACTCGAATCAGACTCAATGAAGCACGTAAAGATTTTCAAGGGTGAATCAAGCCTTCACTTCAAGGTCACAGCTTCCGAGTGAAAAACGCATGCTAGCAGCCAAATACTACAGTAAATAATTGATGCAGAAGATTTTTGCTGGCCAACTAGGTGAATAAATGTTACCATAAAATTAGAGCTGATCCGTAGGGGAGACCGCAGATAATTCATCAACTGTCAAATACTCGTCAGATGCAGTAGCCTTGAGCCAACTAATAAGGGGCACATAGTTTGAAACAGACGACGATTAAGATTTGTTTGGACTGCCCTGAATCCTATAGTTCCCTAGTTCCTATGGTATTTCGGGAAAATATTGGGACCTTTCGGTTTAATTAACATGGTCTAAGATAGCCCACTGGTTTTCCATGAAATAATTGGTAATGCACTGGCTTCTTTGTCTTTTATAGGTTCCCTCAGCCCTTAGTTGAATAGTCAACCTACCTCATTTTGATAGTCAATCTGCTCCAGGCTCGGTTTTTCCCATTACACAAAGACTGGTCGTCACTCTATAACACTAAAAATAACGTGCTCTTCACCCCTTCATCCCGAAACTCAATAGTAAATCTATCAACTGAATCTGTTTTCAAAGAAGTGAAAAAATAAACCTTCAGGATGAATCTTGGTCAACCATCCCTGGTCTGCCTTATGAATGTAATATTTGAAGAACCCTGTTCTTCTAATTATACCATGGTTGTAATAGATATTATACAAATGAAAATCTTGAGTCATAGCCATTATCAATATAAGTCAAGTATAGTGATTTAATCTAATTCACCCTATAAATCATTTTCAATCAACGACTTCCCATTACAATTTATGGCACAACGAACCTCAACCCTAATTGAAAGATCCCCTGATTTTGATACAAAGTCTAAAGTTAAATTGGCTGAGATTCTGACACGTGGAACTCGATAAATCCAGAATCAATTGCTCAGCTTGCCAGGACGTTGATTTATGACATATTTAAATCTGCTCCGATGAGTCGAGCGAATCGATTAGGAGAGTAACCATCAGAGACAAATTCTGGATTGGAACAACACAATTTTTTCCGAATAATTCCAGGGGGAGTTCATCAGCACTCCCCCCCAAGCTCACAAATCGATATGGTGCTCATTTTTCATCTTTTCTTTTCGCAACAACTGTTCCAGTATCTGATTCTTCCGAAGGTGACGTTTCGGAACCTGAGTGTCCTTTGTCAGCATTGTTTTGTCCCTTGAAAATCGTTGGAATCATACTGGGCTTTTGAACTTTAGATTGATCATTCGGAGTTTTTTCACATTCTGCGATTTTAGACAATTTCAACTCGCCCTTTTCAGTCTTTGTTTGTACGATGGGGTGATGGCTAGGCATATTATCAGTTGCTGTAACCCTTGGTATCACCCTTGATTTTGGGTCACTCATTTGTCTGACCATTTTTGGTCTTATCACAGTTTTAGGTTCGGGCTTCTTGATTGGATTATGAGGATCCGCTGTAACTATTGCGACAGGTGCAATCTTCTCACTGATCGCAGTGTCGTGTTTCTTCAGAGCACTCAACGAACTGTATATCGGATTTGTGTCGAGGACGTCTTTACTCGAATTGATTTGTTTCTTCGGAATTAGCGGACCTACATAAAGATTATTATAGGTGATTTCCGGTTCAGGCGATGAGGAACTTTCCTCCAATAGAACAGGGGCAGAATTGCAAACCAACTCATTCGAAGGTTGGTTTTGAGGTTTTCTCCCAAGTGTAGATGTTGTTCGCACTGGCGGAGCAGGAGGCATCTTTGTCCTGTTTCTTAATTCGTTGAAAGGAATACTGAGATTGGGAGCAGGCATGGACCTCCTTTTCTGAGCTAGAGATTCTTTGTTAGGATAATCGGGTAGCACCTTCGGAAAATTTCGCCTTTTAATTGTCATCAACGATTCCTCTGGACTCAACGGTTTCACAGTTCTTTTCTCATCACACGATGTCACGTTGACATTCACTTGGGGATCGAATGTTTTCAGTTTTTTACTCTTACTAGACACGTAAATGTCTTCGACTGGATCTGATTTTGAATGAGAATGGGATATTTTCACTAGTATTGGTTTGGAGGATAAACTGGAAACGCTCTGAGTCAAATTCGCGATTTCTTCTACACCTTTCGAAGAGAAATCTTCCATCGTAGCAGATCTCCTCAAAGGCGCCTTAGAACCACCTGATCCGAAATCTAACGACTTAGACAGTTCTATCGGTTGCTGTGCAAGAACACTTGGACCTCTTCCTGCTGGGGTTGCGTCGATGGCAACAGAAACCTTGTCACGCCTCTTGGAATCTTGTGAGCTGTTATGGCTGTTCTGTTTGATTAAACCACATTTTCCTCTATCAGAATTTAATGGAACAGCAGGACTTACAGGTCTCGTGGGACTCCTTCCTAACGTGGAGCTTTCAGAGTTCAGATCTTGTTTCAATGAGGCCAGTTCTGCCGTTTTTGCTTGATCAATCTTATCATCTTGGTAGGTAACATGACCCTTTAGCTTCTTCAATATTTTTGGAGAGCTTTTACTGGTTATCCCGTTGGCAATCCAATCTCTAACCTTGGTTTGTGCATCGATGGTGCTACTAGATAATTGCCGAACCAATCGATGTTTTTTCGAATTTTGACTTCCTAATTTAACAGCTTCGTAAACATCGTCACTTTTCGATGATTTACTGATCATTTTCACTAAACTGCCGCCATTAGCTACGAACGCTGGGTCATCACAAAAAAGAGTCTTTTTAGTTGGATTTTCTATGTTTACGTCAACCTCATCAGGAACAACTTCAGTTTCTTGATTTTTCTTCCTCAGATAACATTTGTAGTAGAGGATCAAGAAGATGAGAAAATTCATGAGGAGGAACACTCCTCCGCAAATGACAATTATGTGCATGGTCGTGGCTTTTTGTAGTTCAGAAGGATTTAGTTCATCAGAATTGATTACAGTGCCATATACGACTTTACTCAACATATCTGGTCTGTCGGTTCCTTCGTCCACGACTGTACCAAAAATGTCTTTTTCTTCATTTTCATCAGCAGGTGATTCGGGTGGATGGTAACTGTGCTCAAAAGGGTGCCTGAATATAAAAGGAGGCGTTCCCTTGGGTCGTTTAGGTGTTTGTTCCGTGGATGTTGGTTCGGGGGTCTCTGGGTTGCATAATTTTTCACTAATATCTTCGGCAGAATTGAATTCCAGTACTGCAATTTCTTGACTCTGTAATGGTTGAATGTTGCGATCGGAATATCTGAAAGAAATATAAGATTATATGAAAAATGATGAGTATTGCGAACATTTATTCATCGAAATAAACTAGTTTATTATTATTATTATATATTATTCTTTGTTGGACAACTGTACAATTTGATCAAATGATGAGAATCGCCTCAAGTTGTTTCAGAGCTGAAGAAGAATTGAATTTTGAATCAGAATTGAAATATGGAATAATTTTCTAGGTTCGTGATAACGAAAAAATTGTTAAAATTGATTGCGTGCAGACGAAATAATGAATTCTGGAAAGAGGCCACCCTGGAGAGGACTCGAACCTGCGACCTCCGAATTACTGGTCCATCAGATTTGAAAAATGTAGATAAGTAAAAAGTAAAAAAAAATTTTCAACTTGCAATTTCTGTCCCAAATGCAAGCTTCATTTCTGGGTAAAAGGTATTGATTGAAAATAATTCTGAAATAGGCTTCTGTTTTGAAACATTTTTGGTTTTTTTCTATGAAATTACATGAGAAGAAACCGCTTACGTTGAGTGAAGTAACTGATTATTTGATAAGTGGACTGTATTCAAATTATTTCGGTATAGGTGAGACGTAAACGTGAAAAACAATTGGATCTGGTAGGCGGTGAGACAATTAGGATCTAGGCTTCTTCAAGATTTTTCGTGTTTGGGAATGATATTCAAATAATGATTATTAATGATAACAATAATTTCACTAGACGATTTGAACAGACGAAGTTGCCCGGGCCAGCTAGTATAGATCAAACGGAATAAATCCATAGACCTCTTATATCTATGGACCGGTTCTCTGAGCGAAATGCTGGCATGCCGCATATGAAAGAGAGAGATGGAGCTAGTTGAGTCAACGTCAAAATCATCTGATCAAAACATTGAACACACGTTCGGAAAATAGTGAATATTTCTTTTATTCTGAATTGAAATTCTTATTATTTTAATTAACTCGATTTCTAGAAGTGTTGAACACTTTATTAATTGATAATAGAGGTATGTATTTCATTAAATCCTTCCCGAATTCATATATTCTATACCTTGTCAAAAAGGCCAATCCTATATGAAAATTTGAAGGAAAAATCAAGTGTTTAATTAATTTCAGAGGTTAATCATCTGTGATTAGTGATTATCGTTGGGATGTCTTACAATTGGTCAAGCTGATATTGATGAACTATTTCACCATACGACTTCATCATATAAATAAAACTTCTAATGAAGTGGACACAAGAATTCGACAGAGGCTCACTAAAATTATTCACTTTAGTCACCAGTGAAAAAAAAATTAAATAATTGAAGTATTTCACTCTTTGTGACAGTAGGAACTCCACATGGACAGTCCTATAAGGAGGACTGAATCGACTCCTGCATGTGTAAGATTCCAGGTGCTTTGTGACCCAGCAAGCTAGCACCTGTCTAGGGTCCAGGGTTACGGACAAAGCCCTATCGAACAAGGAATAAATAAAGAAAATTTTGTTTAACAGAAAAATGTCTAACAAATATTGAAAATTTTCAGGAAATCTCATGGAAGATGAAAGAAACTGACTGCTTGAAGAGAGATATAGAAACTAGGGAATTGATCCAGATGGAAAAATTGTCAATATATTTAAGTCCAAGGTGAGTTTTCACGGAAGTTAGATCTTGTTGAAGCAAAACTTATATTTCTTGTAGATTGACAGGAGGGGGGCCAATGATTTTCTTCAAGGATGAGTACAAAATAAGGGAGTAATAAAAATAATTCTACATGCCACTAATCTACTTCAGAAAAGGATAAGTATTACATCATTCCATCGAATTAAAATTTTCTATAAGATTCTTACAGTTTAATTACTCAGTAGTCTTTTATACGAAATAGCAAATTCTCAATTTTATACTTGGATTTATTACATAAGATCTCTAATAATTCGTTTATCATTCTTCCAAATATTGTATTTTCTGATAATAAATAATGAAATTTTTGTTCATATGATCGTTATTAGAGATAAAAAGGATGGATACAAAAGACAGAATAAGGGATGAGAGATAACATCAGAGAGCTCAATCTAAATCATGATAGAAAAGGAGATGAATTGGAACCTGTTCTACAATTATAAAATAAGAATAATGAAGAAAGAAAAAAAAAAGGTTCGACATATATATTAAATAGTTGATATTGGTGGGTCAGTGTCAGAGCGGCGGCTCCTCAGTGAATTCGGGTTGACACTACCGACAAATCTAATTTTGACCAGCAATGTAAATTCCCCCATCTGTCATTTACCAAATTTGAATTTCAATGATTGAATTCTTCTTCCTTATCTTCGAATACCTCTCAACTCAATTTAAATAGTAGTAACTGTTTTATTCAGATTTACCAGAAAAGTTTTTATCATTAGTTTTCACCTTTTCAGAGACGATTCTGCTGCACAAAAAGGAATGATGCATGAATCTGACTACATTACAAAATGTGAATAATTTGTTAACTTATTGTTAGAATTAATGTTGATTTTATGTAAAGGCTGTTTTTATTTATTCATAGTTATAGTATATTTTTTATTGTTTATCTATAATTTATATTCATATTTTCTAAGTTTTATTTTAAATAATATTAATTTTTTTACTGGCATATAGGGCTGAAATAGTTTTTTCACATTTTTTTTTAAATTTGAAGAAATATTGAATGAAAAAACAATTTCGGCGAACCCCAGTATAATCAGGTAACGCGCCGATTGCGGTATCTCATTGTGGTGTGGAAACCTGCATAATACATATAAAAAATACTAATAAATTACATTATATATATATTATACCTGCGGAGTGTCAACCCACGATAAATCTCTTTGAGCTGCAACTGATGGGTATTATAATGTGATTGTACTGTCTTGTTCTTTGAATAATAATTACTCATAATTATCATTGTTTATAAATATATATAGATAGGTATAGGTTGATTAGAAATAAAAATGGTTCATTCAAATTCCTAATGAGTTAAGTTTTTATTTATGGTTCAGAAATTAACATAGTAGTAACAATTAAAATGTATTTGTAAAAATGTCTCGAAAAATTATAAGCTTAGATTTATTAAGTAAGAGCTTTCAGTTGGGAGAATTTTATAATTCAAAATGCTTTTAGTTGCACTTGAATCGAGATTTTGTTATTGTTTTCATGAACATTATCGAACCTATTGAATTGCATTAAATATTTTTCCTGAAATAAATATCTAATGAAATAAAACAACAAATTTAAGTTCTATATCCTCCACTCTAAAAAATCCTTTCCCATACAAACTAGCAAATGATCAAACGAAATTTTGATGATATAAAGTCACATGAATATAATATTTTCTCAGTTGTCATTGAGGACTATGAGCCCAATGAAAATGGTCACAAAAACTTTGAAGTCTTTGATTCTAGTTTCTATACAATATTTATATATGTCTTTAAACATTTAGAAATTCATATATCTACTTTTCTAATTTCCTAGTTAGGAAATATAACTTACAAAATTGAACAAGAGAATCTAATGAACATACCCGATTTTATTTGAGGTTTTTCATGAGAAATATTTTTTTTATTCTACCATCAATAATACTAACTATGTATATGAAATATGAGTTTAACATAGAATTTTGGCCGTCAGTCTCAAATAAACACAACGTTATTACAATACACTCCGTTCTGAAACTATGAATATTGCTATATTGTATAATCAACAAAACTATTCTAAATTTCAACTAATTCGAAAGATGAACCATATCCACTCAATAATAATATAATGAATACATGAAAACATATGAAATATTTCTCATTTTATGTTAAAAAATACAAAATAATGTGATATTTCCATATATTCCCATTGTGAACTTAAACTTTATATCACTTTATATAGACCTGAATAGATTAATCCATGAAAGATTTTATGCAATACTAACCGCGAATCTTTTTTGGCTATAGTATACAACACCACTAGAAATCGAAATAACAATCAGTTCCATTCAGAATAAAAGAAAAATTCACGATTTACCCAACAGTTAAAATACAGCAGTTCAATGTTTGGACAACATGATTTTGACGTTGCCTCAACTAGCTCTATCTCTCTCGCACATATTCAGCCTGCAAGGAATTCTAGGTAAAAGTCACGTGAGGGCGCGTCCATAGATATAAGAGGTCTATGAATAAATCACAACTAGTGGAGAACTCATCGCATTTAAGTTATGTCATCAATGGGGTTTTATTAATTAAGTGATATGTTACCGATTCATATGTTTATATGATATTTTTTATTTATTTTGAGGTAAAGAATTACTTCAAGCTTTCATAATATTGCAACTTTGACTTACGAAACCCGGTCCATTTCATTTGACAATTACATTAAACGACAAATCCTTATATATGGACTCAATCTACTCACCAAGGAGAGAATAGCTCTGAAATTCTCTGTCGAAGGCAGGCCAGTATTGCATCATCATCCTAACTTCACTCTCATCTTTGACATATCCATTTCCCTCAACGAACGAATTTGGATTTCTGAAAACAAAAATTACTTAATAACTCTACAAAATTCTAGAACCGCCGAATGCATTTTGTGACAAGTATTAATCCTGCAAACGAACCGAGCAAATATATGTACAGATTAGCATTGCACATTAACAATGCCGTGCTCCTGAAATTGGGCCCAATCCAGATAGCTCGATTCGTTATCTAAATTGAGTCGACGTGGCATTGAATTACACTTACCCCCCATATGCGAAATTGCGGATATACGTCATGATCACCTTCGAGAACAATACCTCGTCTTTTGTGTAATTATCCACGAAATGGAAGCTGCTGCCATCTAGCGGAACGCCGAATACGTAGGGTAACTCATCGCCTGTCGTCGTTTTGCCTCGCTGAAAAAGAGATTAATTAGTCTGTGACATTTGAGAACATGCTGATATGGATAGTTCTTAACTTGTGAGAGTTATGACAATTTTTGTTAGTCATCAGATTGAAATAAATAAATGATAATTAATGAAAAATATCCACAAGTCAGAAGTTTACAATCTACAAATGAAAATATGCAAGAGCGAACTGTGCAGCGACTATGTAAAGTCGATCACAGTATATGCCTACTGTGTGGTTAAGGTGCATGGGAATGCACTATGACAATTTTAATTATCAAATTCATGAAGCAAGAAAAAAAATTTAATTTCATTTCTTAAAATAGGCATTTTTGATTTTTTCCCACTTGGCGGTTGACTGAGACCTATTTGTTCAAGATACGTTGAATAATAATAATGTATATTCAATTGAATAAAATCATACACATTCTAACTTAACTTCGTTATGAGAAGATTGTTGAAAATCAATCGTAGCCACAACGACCCCTGTTCAGAATAATAATCCGATTGGAATTTCTTGAACCTCATGAAAGCTACCTTTATTCCGAACATCGTATAAATCGATTCTTTTCAGTTTTGAAAAACATCCTATACATCAGAATTAATAACTCCTAGGCACTACATATGGGGGTTTTTCGTTGTCCTCTAGGTGTTCTCCATTGAAATGTTTTTCATCTTTTCTGAGACTCTCTGTATAACATTGCAGCGTGTAGCACCGAGTTGTACGATTGATCATCACCTTGTCACGGTCTGCGAGCTCAAGTAGTTGTGATGAACCATGTTCTTAGGACGAGCAACGAAACCAAGAATGTCCAGATACCCTTTCCTTACAACCTAGGTTAGTGTATTTCAAAAAAAATTCTAAGGTACCAAGGAGCAACGACGACAGAATAGAAGACATGTCGATTTTAAACGGAGCACCAAGCTGACTACACCAAACAGAATCCTCCCTGATTCAAGGGCTCGTAACCCTAGGCCAGGAGGTTTGGGCAGATTAAAAATATGGAGTTAGCACTATAACAAGCTAGCACAAATAGGAGTGACTTGTGACTTTGGTTGACTTGCTTCCCTCCTGGCTATTTTAATCGGATGGAGAAACAGGCCTGATTCTTTTCAAAAAGTATGAGGATCCAGCGCAATAAATAATCAATGTCATACTCCCATAAATAAAACCCCCTCAAAGCGTGTATACTTCATTTTCGACAACATCCACAAATCAACCTGATCAGCACGTTTATTCGTTATAGTTTCTAATTCAATAACATCAGAACGTGAATTATGGAGGGTATTTGTTCTTGCGATGGCGATCATCCGTTATATTTCTGCGTTTGATGAGAGTATTTGTTATGTTACGCGATTCGATACCAAGGAGGAAAATGAGAAGTTGAATCCGGTCGAGATCGGGGCGATAAATTTCGGGGAGTTGAAAAATGGAGACCACGGGTTCAGATCACGTGAAGAGAATCGAATAAGCTGTGTAGGTATTTATTTCGATCTGGGGGCTTCTAGCGATGTTCTGGGATATATGATATACTGTATACACTTGTCCACAGATTTCCTTTCCATTTTAGTCTTGGGGAGACGAAATAACTTCCGACAGTTTCGTAGCATCAGGAGAATTCGAGAGTGCTCTGGTCTGAATACACAGGGTGTTTCAGAAAAGGTTCCGTAAATTCGCGATCTGAATCCTCACATGATTTCATGATATAAAGTCCCTATGGGTCTCTAAAGCACTGTTTCTGGGATACAGAGTGTTGAAATGAAAAAAAATTAGTGTCCAGAAATCATTTTCAACAACATAAACGATTTTTCCTAGCGTTTTTTCACCATATAAGTACGCATTGAGACACATTTTTTCTTAATCTGTGTCTAGACAATTTTGGAAATTATCAAAGAATTTCGTAATTTTTCTAGATGAAACTGCACTTTATTTCTTTTCTCAGAAATTATTCGTCAAAGATGAAAACTAGACGGTTCTTACTGTTAAACATGTGGTGATTCCGAAACTAATTTAAAATTTGAAAAAAAACATTGGCGTACCAATTTTGTCACCGAATATGTTCGGACACAAGTCTGTACGGATGCCTCTGGTAAAAATTTAACATTGTTTGGTATCGAAAAAAATGTGTCTTAATTCATACTCATAACGTGCCAAAACGCAGAAATAGATCGTGAACGGTGTAGAAAATAATTTTATACAACAAATTTTTTTTTCAATTTCCACACCCTGTATCTCTGAAACAGTGCGTCAGAGGCCCATAGTTCATGGGAACTTTATATCATAAAATGATAATAGGATTGAGATTCCATATTTACGGAACCTTATCCTGAAACACCCTGTTCAGGACAATAAAGTGAAAGGATTTAACATTCATACAGGGTGAGCTTCCCAAACCGAATTTTGAGGTTTGAGATGGAATAACAAAGAAACGCTCTGACAGGTCAAATTTCATCGAAAGGGGGAGAAATAAGGGTGTTCGAATGAGTTTGACATCAGAACCCTCTCACCTGCAACCCCAAACAGCTAATATTTTTAATATTCAATAGTTAAAAGGGGTCGAACAGCACTTTGTTGCAAAGGCTTTTCAATTTCCTGCATGGGTGTGTTTTTATCTGTCGCTTTGTTATTATACAGAGTGACTGAGTATTTCATCAAAAACTCACACGGCAAATTTGGAGATGGAAAAATGACTCGGACGAGTAAAAAGATGAATTCGATATAACTACCCCTCTAGCCGTTAAAGCAATTATTTTTGAATGAGATTATATATCTAATAGCTTTGTTGAAAAGGTATTTCAGTTACCCGCATGAGCGTATCAGTTTCTTTCTTCGATCGATCAACTATTTAACTGGACGAAACATTATTTCTATCTGTAAATTCATGTTTTGACCTGCCCGAGCCTTTTTCCATCTCAAAAATCCAAATTTGGCGTGTGAAAGTTATTGATGGAATACTGGTTCACTCTGTATAGTAATGAAGCGATGAAAAAAGTACACTTATTCAGAATATTGAATTGCCTTTCAAAGAAGGTGCTAGTCGACCCCTTTTTCCTATTCGAAAAAGAGAGCTGTTATATTTTGCGGCTGGAGAGGTCATGATATCAAACTCATTTGAACACCCTCATTTGTCCCTCTCCCAACAAAGGGCAATTTTTCGTTATTCCATTTCGAAGCTCAGCATATATGTCCAACTGGAACAAAATTTGCTGAACGTCTGAACTGTCTTTCTAACAGGCCATTGTCGACTCAGAAAGCATTTGCTGAGATTGGCGTATCGGATACTGACGAGTGAAGATTATGTGGGGAGGAGGAAGAAACTCCTATTCACATAGTCACAGAATGCTTCAGCATTGTAAGCCAAAGGAAACAATGCTTTGGTCAAGAGACCTGTGGTAGTGAGGAATTAGCCTCACTGAAGCCCTCCGAGATATTGGATTGCATAGGATCTCTGGGACTGTAAAGATTTGTCAGGGGGTACAATAGACCATAAGGTAGCAGTGGACGGTTTTCCCTTTCAAACTTTCGAAAAATATGGATTTTGGTGCAGGAATTCATATGTGCATATTCAAACCAATGTCTTTCCTGTTTTCAGCTTTTGCATCAACTTACCAAGTACGTTTTAGACCTAGTCTTATGTGAGAAAACATAAAAATACGAATGTGATGTGCCAGAAGAGTGCAGCAATCCCATCTTTACCATAGGTGCTACTGTCCTCGCATCCGACAGTATATCTAATAAGGTGTCTCGCACAATTTCCATGTTCTCGAAGTAACTACCGCTGTAAATACGGCACAAGTCAGGCAGTTCTTCGCAAGTGAGACCAATGAAGTTGAGCAACTCTTGGTCCCGTTGCTCCTGCAGCATTCCTCTCACTATCGCATCGCGGCCAAGCATGTGTTTGCTCTCCCACTCTGTCACTCCAAACATGATCTGAAACCTGAAAAATAAAAGCAACTGTTGAAAACATAGGTTCGTTGCCGCCCTGAAGATTTTTTTTCAAACTAAAGTTTGAGTGTTTGATATTATTTCATGAAAATACGATGAACTGAAACAATCTAAAATGTTCTTCAACATGTTGTGTCGCAGCACCTCAAGTGAATTTTATATTATTATTATTATTTATACAAATGAGAGTTAAGGTCAAACCTATAAACTCAGAAAACAATAATACAAAGTGAAATAAAGGAAGGAACTAAAAAAAGCATTCACGTATTCACTCTAACAAGTGTCCACTTGTCCAGAGAGTTCTTGAAACGATTCACAGACTCGGCCTTGACCACACCAAAGGGCAAACGGTTCCATGACTCGAATACCCTGTTAGGCAGGAAATTCTGACGCTGCATTGTTCGAATGTTTTCATTGCGAAGTTTGTAACTGTGGCCCCTCAATATGTAGATAGATAGATAGATAGATAATTTTCTTTATTTCAAATATTACATAATATACATAATAAATGAAATGACGTCAACACAAAAGAAATCTAACTTAAATTTCCTATACTAAAATATTCTCCTAAGCCATAAGGTTCTAGCTCAATTAACATATCTTTCACTTCTTTTTTAAATCTAGAAAGACTTTTACAACATTTTATATGATGAGGTAATTTATTAAAAACTTTGATGCACATATAATATGGACCTTTTTCCGTCAGAGTTAATCTATGATATGGATATAAAAGATCTTCAGTTCTAGTATTATAACCATGTCTTTCTCCATTATCAAACTTATCTCTTTTTTTAAATACAAATATTAAACATTCATAAATATATAGTGCATATACATTCATTATGTACAAATTCTTAAATTTACTCCTGCAAGAGTCTCTGAAGCCTATTTTACAAATAGTTCTTATGACTCTTTTTTGTGCTACAAAAACTGACTGAATTTTAGAATTGCCCCCCAAAAAAATAATTCCAAATCTTATAACTGATTCACAATTTGCGTGATATAGTATTTTTATAGTATCTGTATTCATATATTGTGCAACTATCTCTATTCCCCACACTTGATAGTTTTACACAAACTTTATTTATGTGTGTATCCCATTTTAAGAACTCATCAATCTGTAAACCTAGAAACTTTGTACATGATACAGGTTCAACTGTGTTATTTTCGAGAGTAATTGAGTTGATAGAGGGTACTTGTGTCTGTTGAGTACGAAACAACATTACATTAGTTTTTGATTGGTTAATAAATAATTTGTTCAACAAAAACCAATCCCTAGCTTCCACGAAACATTGTTGTGTTTTATCTATTATGTCTGATACGTTATAACCTGGAATTAATATGTTGGTATCATCAACATAGTTTGTGATACAGAAATTATTTAATGTTAACGGTAGATCATTTATATATATTATGAACAAGATCGGTCCTGCGATGCTGGCCTGTGCAATTCCAGTTTTTACAAATTGTATATTGGATTTGGTTTCATTCACAACAACTTGTTGCTGCCTATCAGATAGGTAAGAACGAATCCATTCGTTGGCTTTTCCTCTAATACCGTAGCTATTCAGTTTCGTTAGTAAAACCTCATGATTCACGCAGTCATAAGCTTTGGTGATATCAATGAAAAGACCCAAAGCTAAATTTTTATTTTCCAAATATTCCAATATTGTTGATATAAACTGAAAAATTGCAGAATTGGTAGATCTACCCTTCAAATACCCATGTTGGAATTGAGAGAAAAGCTTTTGTTGATTCATAAACTGAAGCAATCTCGAAGTCATAACTAATTCGAAAATTTTCGAAAATGCAGGTAATGAGCTTATGGGTCTATAGTTTCCAAGATTTTCTGGATCACCTTTTTTAAAAATGGGTTTGATTATTGCATGCTTTAGCTGATTTGGGAATACTGCATACTTCATTGAATTATTTATAATATAGCAGAGAATAGTTGGCATTACTCTGATTGCAGATTTCATAATGCTAATAGGTATCTCATCATAACCCCTGCAATGTTTATTTTTCAATTGATCAGTTAATTGTAGTAATTCGGTAGCATTTATTGGTCTCATAAACATTGACCTATCATTCTCTGGGATTCTACTGACAAACGGCATATAACCTTGACTATTCTGAATATTGTCAACAGCCTCTATAAGATACTGATTGAAATCATTAGATATGTTGGTATTTCTTTCGATCATGCGGCAGAAAGTCTTCTCCAAAATGACCATGAAGGGATCTGTAGGTCGTAATTAAATCTCCTCTTTCGCGTCGATCTCTGAAAGAAGAAAGGCTGAACAGGCGAAGGCGGTGTTCATAGGAGGGACGATATGCTCGGTACGGAATGCGGGTATTCCACCGCTGGACTGACTCCAGTAGATCCTCATCACCCCTGGTAGAAGGCCACCATACTGGTTCCACGCACTAGAGAATTGGTCTCACATACGTGGTGTAGGGCATCCGGATAGTTGTAACGTCGCTTCCCCTGAAGATTTTCTGGATAGCATATGTTGTCCGCTTGGTTTTGGCACAGATGGTGGAGACATGTTCGGTCCATCTCAGATTCCTGGTTATTGTAAGTCCAAGATCGCAATGACTGGATACCTCCTCGAGAGTCCTTTCATCGATGTTGTGCGATCTACGAGGATTGTTCTTCCCGATATGCATGACACAACATTTATCCACGTTCAGAGGAAGAAGCCATTCTTTACACCAAGCAGAAATGTTATCGAGGTCATGCTGTAGAATATGTGAATGACTTAGTGGAAAGTTATTAATCTTTGTATCGTCAGCAAATAGCGAGCAATCTGAACGAATCAGACGGGGTAGGTCATAGGTGTAGAGACAAAACAAAACCGAACCAAGCACAGAGCCTTGAGGAACACCAGAAGTGACAGGGTAATCCCTTGTTGATAATGTTTTGTCCACTCTCACACGAAATGAACGGTTGCATAAGAACGCCTCTATCCAAGCCAAAATTCTGCCTCTGATACCAAGATGTTGAAGTTTGTGTAATAAACGGCGGTGTGGTACTCTGTCAAAGGCTCTGGAAAAATCCAAATACAACACGTCAACTGGTAAACCCAGGTCCCATGCCTTCGTGAACGTGAAATCACTCGAGCCTTCCTTGTTCTCCCAAGCATTTGGAGAAGCTGTGCTTAGTCCTTAGTTAATGAAGTTATACCGAGCATTTCTGCAGATTACAGAATCGTCAATCTTGTCTTCACATGAATAAATAAGACGCCGACGCCTAAGATTTACTATTGATATTCAGTCCAGTGATCATAATGCTGAAAACCATAACAGTGAGTGAATGATTTATCAACAGATCCCAATTTTTCATAGAAATAATAAGCCAGTGGAAATTGAAATAGACGGAAATCATCCTTGCATAGACTCTATTGAAATATCGATATTTTCGTGAAACCTATTTGGTAATGATATGATTGGAAAGAGATTTGAGTCTTTTTACGTATGCAAATTATGAGAAAAGCTAAAATTAGTGTCGTGCAAGCGGGATATTGAAGTCTGGAATGAAAAATTTCAAGAGAATGGTTTGAGTTACTGCTCCGTTGAACCATTACTTACTTATACTATGGTACAATTGATCGGTATCAATAATCATCGTGATTCATTTAACGAATAGCCGATGGCGTCGTTGATATGTAGCAACGTAGACAGGGGGCAGGTATCACAATGAACACCACTAACTGTCAGTATGTTTTGAAAAAGTTTGCTTTTGCCATTGAATCACATCCACACTAATATTGCATAATAATAATTCAGACGGACGTAGGTTTGCGTACTTTCTTGAATTTGCAAATATCCAAATATGTAGCTATTTGACGGCTGCTTATACCAAATGAGAAACGTAGAGCTTCAAATTCCGTATATTCGACCGAGGATGATTTGCTCCTGGATAAATAATTCTGAGAAACCCATGAATAGATTTCACCCAAGAAGGCCGCGATAAATCTCGGAAAGCAGCATTACCCAGACCGGAATTTACCGACGGAACCCACCCTATCGAGCGGAATGAATACGATTCGACAGAGCTGATGCATTAATTTTTCAATAGAGTGAGGTAAAACCGTTGACCATAACTCCAGCAAACTTGATGAAAGCAGCCCATTCCTTCTTTGATATCCGAGAAATGGAGCTTTATGTTCGATTATTGGCAAATTGAGATTTATGTTCGTCGTTAGGTGTTCCTTCCGTGCCAAAACTCGGTAAGTAGGTCGTCGAAAATCGAGACTCTGAATGCGGAGATGTGAGGATAGTGAAGGTTTAATGCAACCAAGTTGGATATTGTTATGAAACAAAGTTGGCTGGGCAGATTTAGTCGATTTTCTTCAAATCATCCTGAAGCTGCTTGTTGAGGGAGTTATTCGGATGAGAACATTACGTAAAATTTGACGTTAACTCCTTAAACAATATGCCCCTGGCGGAGCATATAATCGCTTGCTCTTTACACTTCCGTGTGAGCTGAATTAATACTTTCCGCGAGAAAAAAATGAGAATATGTTGAAAGTATGGCTGTGTGTTCGTGAACCTCTTTTTGTCTCAGTTCTCAAAATATCGAGGTCTAGGAGCCGCGCTTATACGCTTTCTGTTACGCCATCGTTTAGTCGCGAAAATGAAACCCAAACTCTTGAATAATAATTATAATAATAATAATAGTACTTTATTCCCAAAATCCTTACAAGAAAGAAAACAGACATAGTCAATATAAGAACAACAAAAATAAAAAAGTTTCTGAAAAAGAAATGTTTTTTTTTAAATACAAATTTTGATCAAACTTCAATAGTTCTCAGATCTGCTTCAAAAAACTCCCGAATACTATAAGGTTCCAGAAGAACCAGTAATCGGTTTACTTTTCTTTTGAACAGTTTCGGACTATCAATCATTTGATATCATGAGGCAATTTGTTGAATAATTTTATTGATACGTAGTTTGCATTTTTCTGTACCAAACTCAAAGAGTGTAGTGGATAATGAAAATATAGTTTGCGACGGGTACTATTCGAGTTTATGAAAGATTCAAAGTAATGGGAATTCTTTCTTAGAAAAATCAGACATCTACTGATATAAAGCCCAGTAAAGGTTAGTATACCCAACTTTCTGAAACATCCTCTACATGAGTCACGCTTTCGCATGTTCAGCATCAGTCGGACCGCAAGCTCTCGAATTCGGAATACTTTCAAATATTCCGAAGCATTGCCCCAAACGGTGATTCCATGACTCATAAGGCTTACGAAGTTGAAAAAATTAACCGTCTTTAGTAGCTCCAAATCAGAGCGTATAAACGACAGAATTCAATTTCCCAGCAATATAATGCACATGCTCACTCCAGTTCAGTTTTTGATCAACTGTCACTCCCAAGAACCTAGTGAACATTCCAATTTTTGTGTCTGTTTGCTCCAACATTTAGTTTTTTCGGCGTTCAGAAACAAACTATTGTCACAGCACCACTTAGAGATATTGCAGTATTCAAATGCTGCAAATTCAATGGCAGAGTGAACACTTGGCCGACTAACCAGTGCTTTGGTGTCATCTGCATACATAAAGATATGCGTAGCAGCAGAGACAGCGTTCGGTAGGTCGTTGATGTACAATAAAAACTGCAAAGGCCCTAATATACTGCCCTGAGGGACCCCCGTACCAACAAACCGATCATACGAACCATAGGTCCGTCCACCAACCTCAAGAGAAACTCTCTGGATACGCCTTCCAGATAACTGCGGAAGAGGTTTAATTGATTTTCGCGTATTCCATACTGTTGTAGTTTGTCTCATATTTTTGAATGGGGAACTGAATCAAAAGCCTTGGATAAATCAATGAAAAGCGCCACAGGCACGTCACCGCGTTCAACAGCTGTTAAAATATTTTGGGTAATTTCATAAATTGCAGTATCTGTATTTTTACCTTTCGTATAGCAATGCTGGTTTTTAGAAATTATTTCAAACTTGTACAAGAAGCTCAATAACCTGTTTGCCAACAGCTTCTCAAAAATTTTGGAGAATGAACTGAGCAACGATATCGGTCTGTAGTTTGACAAATTTTCCGGATCGCACTTTTTAAATATTGGTTTCACAACCGCTATCTTTAACGAAGAAGGAATACTAATGCGTTCACATGCGACCAAAGAATCGCTGCGACCAAACAGTTCGAATCTTATTTATTTATTCAAATGATACAAATATACAGTTTCAAAGCTTTCGATTCTCAAATTCAACATTAAATGGGTGGGGCCGCAGGGCGCCATCATGAATTTTCACTATGGTCAGAAAAAATCGTAGATCGAGGTCTGTTTGAATAATTTGAACAAAGATGATTTTTGATTGCCATTCTGTCAAATGAGGATGACTTATTGGACAATTGAAATAACGGACCTCCATCAGAATGATTTATAAAATCAGTTTTGACTGACTAAGAAAATATTCCACGAATTGATATTCTGTAGTTTTCGAAGAATCCCTCATTACCCTCTCTAACCTCCACCTACTCCATTTCACCCGCTGTATTTGTTAACCTGCACCCAGTCAGCTCAAATTCTAGACCCGGCCTGCTTTATTACGTTCTCAAAATCTTCACCCTTTTCAATATTCCCGACGTTTCCAATAAACGAAGGCGTTACGGAAATATAACGACGGAATTCATGGAAATACGAATGGTCTTTCTATGTTCGTCCCACATGGTGTGACGCAACGGTTGCAAAACCCCTGATGCCTTGTTCGAAAGTGGAATTAATTATGAATCAGAATCGGCTGGTCAAATATGCCGGCGGAAATCAATGCTTGTGCCTTGCGTTCATATCCAATGAAAATGACTAATTTGGGAATTTTGACGTAACTCCGCATATCGTTGTTTGCTCCGCTTCAAACACAGCGATTAATCAACTGAATTCGAGATAAATTGAAAACCAGGGCCTTCCTGTACCACACAACTCGAAAATATTTCGAAAATTGCATTCGAACAGGGAAACTATTACATGATGTTTGTTCTACGGTTTGTTAAACTGTTGTTACAGTTTTTTTTTTAGATTAATGGTTTTCGATAGCAGTGACCGCTGTTGGTCAGAAGAGGAACGCTAACCAAAATGGAAATTTTTGTCCCTTATTAGTCCCTGATTAGTCACCATTGTTCCTAATCAATAATTTTCCTGTTTGAAAGCACGATAATTCATACAAGGAATGTGTCCTTTGATCGAATTCTATTCCCTCCAATGAATTCCATTCATTGCAGTCGATGTCGAAATGTTCTTGCTTCGTATCCAGTAATCATGAATACACGGTTGCTCGGCGTAAATATAGCATGCCCAGTTGATCAGATTGTGCGTCCCCACATGTGGAACGTATTATTGTTTGTTTGTGAAGTGATGAAGGGTAAATTTTCCATATCCGAGGTTTTCCAGTTCTTGGTACACAGGATTTTCAGTATCGAATATCGATACTTTCGTACTTTTGATAGCTGTTCAATTGGACGCAATATTTCCCAGTTGCTCTAGTCTAGACTCCTTAGACCTCAGGCCTTAGAGCAACAACGATACAAGCCACAATTTCGCCTATAATGCGTTATAGGCATATTCGAAATTTGCAGATATACCTTTCGGGTTATATAGTGAAACCTTACTCGTTACCTCACTGGTTTCAGAATTCAATTCATACAATTTTGAAAAAAAGCTTCAGTGCTGATAACCTGAAACTTTAATCGAATATAAAAGAACAATTCATACAATTTTGAAAAAAAACTTGTTCTTTTATATTCGATTAAAGTTTCAGGTTATCAGCACATTTGATTCAATACCACAAAATATATGCAACAAATTCATTCGACATTTTCTACTGTTATACAAACTCAATCTAGGATATAATCCTTATTCTACCTTGTAGAGTAATCACAAGAAGGTGAATGAAAAATTCGTCTTACATGTGTTAAATCAGAGTTCATATCTTTGATCAATTTTCAACTTTTTCATTGTCCTTATATGGAAAGTAGTTTCCGTTTGTGTTGGACATTTCGAATTTTTTAGTGAGTCCTACGTTTTTGTCCCAAATCAGTTCATGTTTGAAAGAGATTGCAAAAATAGGTTACACATTCAAAATATGTTGAAGAATGTAATTGAGGACTACACTGCAATAGAGGGTTTCAGATGGCAGAGTTTTCAATAGTAATTTTAATCCTCTTAATGATGAATGAGTGATTGAAAACTATGTATATTTAGGTATTTATGTGAATATTTCCCTCCTGTCAAAAACTTCATGTTGATAGAATGCAATTATCGAAAATTACAGCGATAATTGCATTGTAAAGAGCGAAAGATCCCTGCGATAATTGCACTGCTGGTATCCATAGCAATTTCGGGAAATATTCCCCCGAATTGTCTTTGAAAAACTGCATTCGGTCATTTTCATTTTTGGAGAAAGAGCCCTCCACCTTCGGTGTCGGGCTCTTTCTTCAAAAATGAAAATGAACTCATGCAGTTTTTTGACAACACACTGTCATGCAAAATTATCGGTAATTTTGATGCACTTGTGCAATTACTTCCGAATAGAATGCTATTATCGAAAATTACGAACCTTCTTTCCGAGAAGATATTACATGCACCAAGATGCATTTTGGCTTTTTGGTAATTTACCATAGTCAGGCATTCAGAGGAAAAAAATTTCGGCAAAGGTAATAAAAACAGAATGTTATAAAATGTTCATGAGAATTACCGATAATTCAGCATGACAACGTGTTCTCTTCAAACAGCATGAGATTATTCTCGTTTTCGGGGATGAGCCTGACACTGAAGGTGGAAGGCTCTTTCTCCAAGAATGAAATTGATCGAAAACAGTTTTGCAAAAACAACACGCTGAAATGCATAATTATCAGGTTATTTTAATGCACCAGTGTAATTTGGTTGAATTTTTCCCGAAATTGCTATGGATACGAGCAGTGCAATTATCACAGGGATATTTCACTTTTCACGGTAGTAATTACACTAGTGTATCAAAATGACTTGATAATTCTGCATTCCAGTCTTTGAAAAACTGCATTCGGCCCTCTACCTTTAGTGTCAGGCTTTTTCTCATGCAGTTTTTAAACAACACGCTGTCATACAAAATTATCTGTAACACTTGTGCTAGTACTTCAGATAATTGCATTGTAGAAAGTCAAAGATTCCTGCAATAATTAT
Organism: Hippodamia convergens; assembly: GCA_038502775.1. Classification (NCBI taxonomy): domain Eukaryota; kingdom Metazoa; phylum Arthropoda; class Insecta; order Coleoptera; family Coccinellidae; genus Hippodamia; species Hippodamia convergens. The sequence goes on along the minus strand of CM076610.1, from coordinate 61,550,829 downwards.
TGCATTGCTCGTATCCTTAGCAATTTCGGGACATATGCCCCCGAATTAAATTCGTGCATCAAAATGAACTGATATTTCTGCATTTCAGCGAGTTGACTTTGAAAAACTGCATCAATTCATTTTTCGAGAAAGTGCCCTCCACCTTCAGTATCTCCAAAAATGAAAATGAACTCATATAGTAGGTATGCAGTTTTAAGACAACACGCTTTCATGCAAAATTATCGGTAGTTTTCATGCACATGTGCAATGACTCCCGAAAATTTGGGTCTTATCAAACTTGGCTTTTATTACCTTTGCCGACATTTTTTTTGTTTTGACCATGGTAAATTACCAATAAGCCAAAATGCATATTGGTGCATGTTATATCTTCTCAAAAAAGACTTCGATTTATATTTCGTAAATTCGAAACTCCGCAAATGGAGAAAATAATTAAACTTAATCTAGAATTACCGAGAAAATTAGTATGATGATTTGTGATGAATATACGTGATACTGAATTCAACACATTCGTTCACGTTAAGTGGAATGTTATATTTTAATGTATTTGGAAAAGTTCATTCATTATGAACATCTAAAACCAATCAAGCCGCTGTTGTGTTCAAGACAGAGTTGCCTTAAATTTATGAAAGCGTTTGCTAATGTACGTCTTGGCATTTTCAGAAAACTCGTTTCAAACAGAAGCCGTTGATAAACTGACTTCATTTGCGTAAAATTGGTGGAAATGGTTCAAAAAAGTGTTTGTGGCACTAACCATAAAATGAAAGAACTGTACAAGGTATAGACTCACCCCGTATACAATTTTTCATCAAACTAAGCGCTAGAAAGCTGATTGAACCAATTGCCCGAATTCATTGCGCGCTGTCGCATTTTCGTCCCTAGAATTCCGACACACAAATCAGCAAACACAATCGTCCTTATCCATTATTCAACTCCATACCTACTCAAATTCGTCATCGACTTCAGGGGGTCATTAGGGACCACGCTCGAGTCAACTATGGGGCCGAAGCGTGTAGAATAGGGTCTTGCTACGATGTGGGCGCTCATAATCTCGTCCAGTCGTTTCCTCTGAGACAGACCTTGTCGCCAACTTTACATTCTAGTGCACGGGCCACTTGATCAGTGACGTCTCCGGGATTGCTGGCCAATGCCCAATCAGCTATTGCCGTTCCACCCATCAAGATTGCTTTGTGGCATAGCACTGAAATCATAAAGGACACATAATTTGGTTTGGACATTGGGACAATTGTTTTAGGTTGCAATCGAGTCAAACGAGTTGAATGAATATGTATGTAAATCTCCGTTATATCCAGGATTACAGATTATGTATATTTGAAGAGCCAGTTATGGCGCAACTCGAATATGGCCCTTAGACTCTGGTATCAAATCTAGTCTTGAAAATGAGGAGTGAACTTTGTGATAGCTTTTGAGAGAAAATGCTGCTGATGAAGACGAAACTATGGTATTAATTTACTATAAAGAAAGATACTCCAAGATGAAAAACTCCTTAGCAGTGAATCATCATGTTTTACATCTCAATCAAAATTTCTTGAGCGATCGAAAGTGATTGCTCAGTCCATTTTTTTTATGTGTATGGAACGAATATTCTATCAGAGCTAGCACATGAGATTGAAATCACCACGGATCCTACCGTGGTACAAATAAGCGAAACTTGAGCAAAATGAGCAAATTTCAGGCTGAACTGTTATTCTGGGACAAATTGTTGCCTCTGGTGTCAACCAACGTGGGAGTATCAATATACCAAGTTACATTATGCAGCAATGACCCTCATGAACATATGAACAATGATCTCTATTAATCCCTTAACTGATTTCAATTGATTATAAACTCTAATGGGCGATGCTTGCTTTTGAGTCTGATCAAATGTTTTGCCTGTTTACCGAAGGAAACATTCATTGAACGTGGTTATCATGTTTGATAAAATTACGAGGAACAAACCTAGGTGAAATTCACTAGCTACCGCACGGTATTTAATCACATTCATGTACTCCAGCTCGAATGTCATACCATGTTTCGAAAAAAAAAAAAAATGAGTGGAAAGTTTTTCATAAACGTGGGTCCGCAGAAGCCTGAAGGATTCGAATCTGAGGACCTTCTGGCCAATGCTCTGGGCCTCTGAACTAAATTCATTAACTGATTCAAAGAAAATCAGGCGAAGTATTTTGAAGAAATGAAATATCTTCTGTGAGACACTAGAAATAAAAAATTAATCGAATACCCCCTGTACTTGCTCGTATTGGTTTGCGCTAGTAGTTCATATTTTGAAAACAGAAAACCGCTCATAACCCTGAATTCTTCCCAAAATATATTAACGTTGTGTTCCAGTTCAATTGTCGGAAAAATATGTTAGGTAATACCATCATATGGAAAAGATGGTTGAAATTGAAGAAACAAAATGTGAAGTTGTGTTCAATATCACATTGGGGGTTATCGAAACAATAACAAACCCCCTCAACATGTATCCCTGCAAATTATAGGTACATTTAGAGGGTTTGTATAGTATTCGAATCAGCAATTTTTTTTTGTAATTGAAATAACTACCCTTACAAAATGAAAATAGTTGCCCTCATCACCGTATTAATTTGCATAAATTATAACAGACTGAAGCAAACAGATATCTTCTGAATGTGAAAAACTGAAAAATGAGTAGAAATATTAACATAAACTCTGCTATATTAGGCACTCACAAAACACGACTCCTTCGTTAATTCAGATTCAAAACTATAATTAACTATGAAATATGAATATAAAGGTCATGGACGAGAAGAAATCCGAAAGAAAACACTCTGGTGGAATCCAACGGGAATGTATAACTCCAAAAAGTTTCTTTGGATGTTTGAAACCACACCTTCTTATCTCAACAAGGATGAGCCCATTTTCGAATGAGCTCATCGGGCACTGACTCTCTCTTTTATGTAGAGAGGAAGAAACAATTCCTTTTTTCCTAGTGGCAAATAGGTTCAATTCTTATCCATTCTAAGTCAAACGAAACAATGCCTAGGTCAAGGGAGTTGTAGTAGTGACGAATTAGCGTCGCCTGATCCTTCCAAGATATTGGATTTCATTATAGATCTCTGGAATTAGAAGGCGATCTGTAAAGATCGTAATGAGAACAGCTTTGAGAGGAGGCATAATATACCATAAGATCGCAGAAATCCCCTCAAACTTAACTAAACTAAACCGGAAAAAAACCTATCATCATACATAGCTCTTGGTTAGCTGAAATACAAGAATTCACGGAGTGATAGGCGGTGATTAATTGAACGACCGACATAACACCAGATAACCTGACGTTAGGAGTATGAACACTGCAGCAAGATATCAGTTATTATAAAATCGAATTGATAATCAATATTACAATGAGATAAATACACAAGAATCCATGTGAAGTATCTGACCATATCTCGGAAGCCTTGATATAATCTGAAATGACAAGCAATGGTTCAAGGTGAGCATTCATCAGAAAGATATCTTTTTCAGAGCTAGTGAATCTCCGATGTAGCCACTTCTTCTTCGTTCTGTCAGATCTATAACACTACAGACTATCTGAGATCCCCAACGTTTGAATGTATTTCTTCAGAAGACCGTAATATTGACCGGTGGAGGTCTCAAACTTTTCAAGTAATGAATGTATATAATTTCTCTAGCATTTCGAAGAAGAGAAGCCATAAATTCGTTTGCCCATAAATTTGTTTGCCGATAAATTTGTTTTTGCCTTCTTCCAACCCACTGTTTTGACTGTTTTTCATTTTGAGGAGTGCAATGGTGAATCCGAGTGTCGTCATGTGTCGGTTGTAACTCGACGCAAAAAATTGATTAGATTACGCCCATACAGCATAAAATTGTTGGTAGAAATGGTTTTTCAAATAAGTTTTTGGTCGAGCGTTTGCAAACGCAGCACTTACCTTGCACACAGTTTTACCATCGCGCAAATGATCGTGCAAAATATTTTGCAAACGTTCAGATAATAACCTGAAGGTCCCAGCTATCTTATGCACTTTCAACCTGCGTTCTTCCGACACTTTTCGATGGATTATTTCAATCTTTTCTTAAGTTGTGACCTCAACGGGCTGTCATGAGTGTTACTCATGACACTCACTTATAGGTGCCCACACGACCAATTTTCAATTCAGAAACCTATTGCTTAAGAGTTGAATATGACTGGGAGCAGTCTCCTAGTATTGAATCCATTCCTTCTTCTATTCATTCCTATGTCTTCGACGAAAAGAAGGGTTTCGCGTAATGTCCTCCCAAACGCAAACTAACCTAGCGATTTGTCTGAAATTTCATATACAAGCTGGGTAGGAATGGTCCTGTAGGAAACCAAGAGTAGACCTGGTAAAGCAATCTCTTGGTCAGGCCGGAACTTTTTCACTCCACCCTCGTACAACAGTTTTCAGGTTCAAAATCGAAAGTTGTCTGATGGTTGAACCGTAATTTCAGAGCCACCATGATCTTGCTCAGTTCATTTCAACTTCCATATACCCTCAACTAAGTTCCTCCAGTACCTCTTGTCATGTCAAGGCTTCTAGAATTCCCGTTCATTTTGACGCCTCTTGAATATGCGTGGGTCTTAAAAGCACTGCACCCTATGACGTTCATAAGGGCCTTCGCTAATGACCTACCCTGATCCCTATACCCTATACAAAAGAGCCCGTAGTTATCTGCGGACCTCGGTAGGCCGAACGCAAATTCGTCTGATAAATAATTATTACGTTCGAAACTTGGCACGACCCCCGCCCAACACAGTTGCGTGACCAATTGTAATTTATTAGTAAACACCGTTATTACGCCACCCTCGTTTGATGCAAGAACAAAGGGCCTTTGAACATTTCGAGCATAATAATTTGACGTGATGGTTTTCCGAAGGAAGGAGTCTATGAAGGAGTTATGAAAAATCTCAGAGCGTGATCTGCAAAGCTTTGATGATACTTTGATGGGATTTTACTGCTCCTGAGGAATAACCAGGCATCATGCAGGCATCAATGAAACAAGAATACTTTCAACAGAAAACACTATTCATATTATAACAAAGCGACAATGAAAAACATTCTTGTTGAATGGTGTCATACCTGTGATCAACTGAGTGACATCTGTAATGTTTACCGATAATGTTCACTTGGGTAGTCTCGTTCATGGGCGCCCGCAGGGGGGCCAGTGGGTGCCGTGGCCTCCCCCTGAGATTTTGATCTTCTATCGAATTGATGACTCCCTGAGGCGTGTTGAGCACTTTTTGGGTGAAAAAAATCATGGAAAGTTTTGGAAGACGAAGTAATAAATTCATAAACTACCCCATGCTTATCGGCATTCTCTTCAATCGCTACCAGATGTTCGTTTCATGACTGGTTTAGGTATAGAATCTTTTCAGTAGTATTTTCATTCTAGAGAAAGATGTATTCGAATTCGAAACAATCCTATTCAGAGAGTATTCTTCGTTTTTAGTAGCTTTTTGTTATCGAGGGTAACTTCTTTGATTATTTACGTAGATTATTTTTTCGTTCGGCGCCTCTTAATGTGAAATTTCAACTATTATAATTGTAGATTATTGATAAGAACTGTAAAAAAATCGAAATGTGGCAGCCATTGGGGTCTGCGGATAGAAGTGAAAACAAAGTAACACGTGAATTGTATCGTAGAGCGTCGACCCATTAGATTATTATCTGCGAACCAAAATTACTTGAAAAATGATGACCAAATAGTTCGACGATACAGTTTACAAGTTACAGATTTCACTTCTATCGGCAGTCCCCTTCTTGTTTCTTGAGAGTCATTGTACTTATGTTTCATATATATTCCATTTATTTTTATAATTTAATGAATTTACCTTTGGAAAATATGGATATTCTAAAATTTTCCCAAAGGAGATCGAATGCCGATGACGATTGCTATAAGAGACCCAAAAAAAACCTCATACATCAATGCACACTCATTCCTCGTGTACTGATAAAGAAACAATCTAAGAAAAATATAGGAATTAACTATTGGATTTCTTGAGACAAACAGAAGGCTGGTTTTTTGTTCAGAATAAAATATGCGTGGTATTACGATTCCGGTATCTTATTTTCAGAATTATTATTATTATTTTTGTGTGTGTTATGTCTTTTTTATTTTTTTTTATAATTAATTCATTTTGATAATATATTTATATTGTGTTATTTCGAATAATCTCTGAGTTTCTAGTTTTGAATTTATGGTTTGTTTCATTTAATTCATATTTCATCATTATTCATGTATGGTTTTTATGAATATCATTTTATCGAGCGTATATGTATATTTGTTTTTATTTCGTTATTACTGGTTGATGTATCTATAGTTATAAGCAATCAAACAATTTATTCCATTCCTTTCTTCATATTATTTATATTTCAGTTTCCTGTTAATTTTCTTTCATGGATTGTGATTTGTTTGGAAAACAGTTACCGTATTATCTTATACATATCGCCTTAAATTGTTGATGTTAAAAAAGTGTTGAGGTGGAAAACTTAATAATTTTTTAAAAATTCTGCGGGCGCTCATGCATGAATATAAAAAACGAAATAGAAAGAAATGGAATACTGATGTCGCGTGCGCCTTATCGTTTTTCGACGATTTTTTTTTGCCCCCCTGAGAAAAAATTTTGCGGGCGCCCATAGTCTCGTTTGTGCTAGTGGTAATTGAGCCAGCGTGTTTGCTTGGTCTCGAAATTCCTGAAGTGTCACTTTTTGACATTATCGGGATCCGAGGTAATATGGCGTACCTAACTTCAAGATTATATTTTATTAATACAAAAGCTCTTAGTAATATGATCTCTCTTATATATTTTAGAAGCTTTTGCTCTTCAGCTTCAGTAAACACATTTCTGGCGAGCTTCTTCCATTGACCCTTTTAACTTTTTTGACGAGGCGCCTTTCTTGCGTATTTTCGTACCATCTGAAATCGATACATAATAAATCTCAATACTTTGCCTAGGACGAGACAGAGTCCCCAAGAATGGGTTCAAACTGGACCTTATCAAAATCCCATTTTGCACCGAAGCACCTGGATTAATAAGACAGGAAATATCAATCAGTTTTAAAAGATTTTTGAAGCCACGCATTTAAAGAAGTATCTATATGAGAGTAATAACGATATAGCATGAACAAAATATAGATAATCGAAATTTAATTCGGCAATGTTGTTCATCATCTTCCTTATTTCTGGAGAAGCACTTCTATGTCATCTCCAATGTCCATAACATAAATTAGGGGATATTTCTCCACAAAACTGTCAGAAATTTTATGAGCTGTCGAATATGATTTCCAAAGCCAAAGATTATGGAGTATTAAGATGGGAAAAGAAGCGACTACCGTGATGTGACGGACATCTATAGTGATGTGACGGACATCTATAAACGGGTTATGGTTAAAATATTTGATTAGGGTAAGGTAAAGATCATATAGAGATTATTAGTAGGCTGTTGTCGCGTATTTTCTACTGAAATAACTGGAAATCTACAAGCTAGGTGCCATATGAGTGGCACCTAGCTCATCTTTTGTGTTAAAAACTGGCCAACATCAAAAATGTATGGTGATTAATTGCAGAAATAATAGAACAGAGAATCCTAAATGTGCATTATTTTCGTTACCAAAGAGAATGGAAATGTAAGTTTTGAAACTCATATCCTGTAACTTGTCTTGTTCATTGCTTTTTATTTTCAGTGCTGTCAAATGGATCGAGTTTTCGGTCCAAAATATATCGTTCTGGATAAAGTATAAAGAACCATTGTAAGCTGATAAAGAGGTCTTGTTGTACACCTCTAAAATTTTTCTTTGATTGTTGTTCATACATTCTGTGATTAATATACAAAAGAATCTCGTTAACTCTTAGAGATCAAAATAACTCTTCAACGTTTCTATTGTTCGGCTCACCAAACATTCGGGTTATTGAAGTGAGATTTCACTTCATTGAGAGAAAAACTAAGGTAAATACGTAATCATCATCAATGAGAAACGAGCGTCTGAGCATTGGAAACATGTCCTCAGAGGTCGAAAAATCGTATGATATTCATCATGTGTGGTGATTTGTTTGCCAACCGAATCTTCTTCGGTCTCACTCATTAGATCAAAAAGTACCACTCATAGAGGCAAAGGTGGTTAGAAGAATAACTTATAAAGGTGGAAGTTCTCTTGACGACCCTTCCAGCAGTTCTACTACTAGACCCTCTGGACTCGTGTAGAGGTGGAAATACACTGGGTAGGTGGGATATGTATGAATCGAGTCCAGAACAACTGTTGGACTTATCGATGTTTGATTTATCGACAGTTCACTGTATGAATTAGTTCTTGAAATAATTCTTCAATATGGAAAGAAATTTTTGAAATGTTCTCAATTTCATAATTATTGTATCGTAGCTGATTTAACACAATAATTTCAAATAAAACTATAAAAAATGTAGAAGCGTATTTTTTTTGATTCGAAACAATGTGCAGATGGAAAACATCATCCTGATCAAAAATCTGAGCCCTACTTTGTTTTGTCGATCAGGATATTTCTTGAGAAGCTCGACAGAGAATTCTCAATTTAATGAATAGTTATGAGAAGTATAATTCGAATTTCGCGGCTATTAGAATAGTTTTCTCTACTGAATAATGTTTTCAGCGCCCTCTAGGTGTCGAAAGTAAAAAACTAGATAAAAAACGTAGTCGGACTTTAGTACCAAAGATAAAAGGGCGTTTGCTTTTTTTCTAACTCAATAATCTTCGTTCCAAAGCAACCAATCTTATCAACAAATGATATGTCTATCAAACTCTGTGTTAATTCATCAATACAGTAAGAAATGAAATAATTGTTGAATAGTATATTCTAAAACAAGTTGCAAAATGAGCTCCTATTCCAACACGAATGCAAAGTTCGAAAACGAGCGACGAAGGAGCGAGTTTTCGATAGCATGAGTGTTGGAATTACCTTCTGCAACGAGTATTAGACGGTATTTTCTCTATTTCAGTCAATTTTTGTGAAACCTTCTCGAAATTCAAATGAAAATTCAGATTAGTGACTTTTGTATTGTATCTTGGCAGTTGGTGTGACATACGAAATTTGACAGATCACGGAATTTGAATTGATTTGATTTGATTCGAAACTTGATTCGATCGGAGGTCAGTACTGACAACCATAAAACGAAAAATATAACTGAAAACAATGCTGTAATGAGTTTCATTACAGCACTACTTTTAGAACTGTAATGAACTCATTACGATACTGAAATAGAGAAAAATTTCTTTCGTGTTCGGAGATTTCCAAAAGCGTCACTCTGTGACGTTCAGTTGAAATTATTTAAATAATTGGGTTTATTAACACAACAGAACCAGGAAATTTAATAAAAAATAGTAATGAAATGAACCATCAGAATATTTTATGAATGGAATTTTCGAATTTTGTGACATTTTTTATTTGTTATCGATAACAACCCGTTTCCATCATTAAATAAAGTATGAAGAACATTCGCAATGCTTTTGAGCTCCATAAATAGTTCATTTCCAGATTTGCTAATAGAATCCAAGTATATATGAGAATTGTTGATTCTCCTGGATATTTTTTTCTCTTTTTCAGTATCGTAATGAGTTCATTACAGTACTAAAAGTAGTGCTGTAATGAAATTCATTACAGCATTGTTTTCAGTTATATTTTTTGTTTTATGGTTGTCAGTACTGACCTCCGATCGAATCAAGTTTCGAATCAAATCAATTTAAATTCCGTGATCTTTCAAATTTCGTATGTCACACCAACTGCCAAGATACAATACAAAAGTCACTAATCTGAATTTTCATTTGAATTTCGAGAGTATTTAAAAAAAATTGACTGAAATAGAGAAAATACCGTCTAATACTCGTTGCAGAAGGCAATTCCAACACTCATGCTATCGAAAACTTGCTCCTTCGTCGCTCGTTTTCGAACTTCGCATTCGTGTTGGAATAGGAGCTCATTCTGCAACTTGTTTTAGAATATACTATTAACGAAATTAACTTTGTAATTTTAATTGGTCGTTTCTCGAAAATCCTAGATTAATCCCAATAATAGGTTCAGGTACATATATTTGTGTTCATCGAAGAAGAACTCTTCAACCTCTGCACAACGTTGTAAATGTTTCATCATCAAATCTGCACCGTGGAAGACCTTGTCCCAATTCGCTCGAAGTGGGATATAAAATCTCTCGTTGGCAAACGATTGTGAAGACGTCACGCTCTCGCAATCTACAGCGCTTGTGTCCGTTCAGGATACGAACTTTCAACTCTGGTCGTAAAATTAACGTGGCATTTGCATTCGTATTGTTCTTCGCGACGAAACAAGTGAATGCGGGTCCTAGTTTGGGGAACTGGAAAGTGTACTCCGCCGCACGGTTGCTCCTAGCAATCCAGGTTTCAGCGGAACGTCTGACACTTAAGGTGAATTAGAATGCCGGCAGTTAACCGTCGATTTTTCCTCTTTACGAGAAAGAGCTTGTTCGACCCCTTGTATTCAGGAAGGTCGGGAATAGCGTAGTATGTTCGTAGAAATCGTTATATGATATTATTTTTGATGGGGCGGTGTTGAAAGAGATCTATTTGTTTCTCTCTGAAGAACTCGAATTATTATGAGGACCAAGTACACAATGAAGGAATTCCGTTATTCTGAAATCTTCAAGAAGTGCATACTTTTCAAATAACATAATATCCTGATTCTTATGGCGGTATTCTGCTTTCATCTGTCAGCGAATCTGTAACTTTTCATAAGTCTACAGGACAATTACGATTCTCGACGCTTTCTATGAATCTGTAGCTTTCAGGTGATCGGAAACATATCGAAAGGTATATTGTGAGGTTATGTTGAATGATTTGTTTTAGTCACAGAATATAAAATACTTTACTAAACTGAACTACTTTTGTAAATCATCTTTGTACTTCGATTGTTAATTTCTCCTTCTCGTTGTAACGAACACGAATTGAACATAAATATATCCAATAATATATACTCACGAGTCAAAATGATATGAAAATGAATTCTATTCTATGATCTTATTACGAAGTTGTTACGATCATATTTGGGAGTAGTTCAAAATTGACACTTCTAATACGAGAGTTACAGAAAAACTTCCAGAATGTCATAATTTACGAATCTGTAAGTCAGCCACATACAGATCCATAGATAAATTACAGATCAATCGTACGCTAGAGAATTGTAGCTTACAGAGAAAAGACAGAATACCGCCATTAATGTTGATTCGTAGTTATAAGCAACAAGATAGAAATTGTTTTTCCATCCTATATAATCCATTTTATAATTTTCAATCTTTCATTCAGAGATCTAACGTAATGTGAATTTTTTTAAACATCAATATCGTATGTTGCATTGAGTGGAGCTAGACCGTTTTCTGACTTATTAGTCGTCATCAGTGCCGCTTAGCTCGATAGAAAGTGTTTTTTCATTCAATAATGAATTTTACAACTTAGGGGAATTTTTTTTTCATCACTTTATACTCTTGCTCTGAAATATCCAACTATCATTTCAAAACGGAAAAAAATGAGTTATCATGCAGCTACGGATATAAAAATTAATTTCATGATCTCCCATAGAAATGAAAGCGATCATAAAAAATGTGCTCAACTAAGACTTAGGGCGGATTTCACAAAGCTCTAATTGTACAATTGAAAATCCTCACGTGAATTCGAACCAATCGAATCAATCATTCGTTTTGATATTTTAACGAATTGTTGTAGCTCCAATCAATTTAACGGTACAATCCAAGTTTTGTGAAACCGACCCTTAGTGTTTGAGAATTTCGATTTTTCGACAATGCTCTTTCAAAAGATGAATGTTGCAGGCTCAAATGAAAGAACATGATAATTATTAATTCGTACCTAAATCGTGCTCACTCCCTATACAAAGAACATCTAAATTTGAGAATTCACCTATGTATAGTGAGATTAAATTTTACAAAAATCTACCAAATAGATTCAAAAGTTTAGATTATGTTAGATTTAAGAGTGAAATTGAGGAGATGTTTATATAGCAAAAATGAATTTTTGAGTTCTGTTATTGTTTGATTTGACTTGTCCTATACATGTACCATGTCTTAGAGGATGCATTAAAGTTATTATTATTATTATTATTACCTATAATCTAAACCTTTTCATCAGTTATTATAAATAATCAAACGGACAGGGCTTCAATTTAGGACCTCAGCAGGAAGAGCGTGTGATGAGAATCTCTGAAATGCAAAATTGAGTAATGGGTCATGGTTGGGTCACGCCAACAATCCTGATTTAGAGGAGGAAAAAATTATTTTTTATTTTTACGAACCTGATTTTGGTACCTACTATCCAAAAAGTCGAGGTGGGATATCACCCACTAAAGGTGAAAAGCAACTTGGTTTCCGAAGGCAGAATAAGGATGACGGTTCGTAAAGTTTTCCAGGTTGCTCGGAGAAAGGTATCTGGGGACTTGTGGTCGGGAAAGAAGACCCTTAGAGAACTCGGAGTCCGTCGAGGAAAACGGTTAAGTACTAATTGGAAATTAATAAATATTAGGTAGTTCCGAGGGACGAAAGTAGGACCCTTTTTTTATCATTATGTTAATTTGGATTTTTGGTAATGAGGTAACCCAGTGAGAAGTGAACTTATAATTTTTTGTATGAAATTGCGTGGGACAGTCTGGGGTGAAGACGTATGGTCTTTTTGTTCTTGTTATTTTTTAAAAATTTTTTTTGTGAGTTTCCCTGTGATTATCCCTAGAAACTGAAAATTCTTCCCGAAAAAATTACACCAAGCCCTATTTTTTGCAGAAGTCGCCACCCACACTCTCTTCGCGTTGAAGAAAACCTAATTTTGTTGTTAGGTTGTTGACGTGAAGCCGCTCTCTAGGCAACCCCTCAACTTCTGGATAACCCCGTATGAGCACTTTTCACTACAAAAATCATGTAGGGGCGTCTATGAAAAACGTAAGAAAAATTTACTCACGTGGGGAACCAATTTATCAATATTTCAGGACACAGCCTTTGTAAACCTGATTTGAACCTTACTTTTGAAGTTCAGCAGGTTAATTCTTTCTTTAAAAAATGTTGAGGTGTGCAATAAATGTGGATATAATACAGTGTGGGTATGAAAGTTGTAGTGTCATACTCACAATTATTTCCTGGACGTATCATCGGACTTTGCATCAATAAATTCGCACAAACTGCACCGGTTCCATGTCCCAATAAAGTGACACTTCCTGGGTCTCCACCGAAAACCTTAATGTTATCACGAATCCACACCAATGCAGCAATTTGGTCAACGAGTCCAAAGTTGGAGTTGAAACCATCGCCGCTATCTATCTTCAGAAAACCTGCAAATAATTAAGCATCAAATTTTTGAACGATTTTTATTCAGTGATATTCCGTTACAATTCATAACATAACATAAAAGTATCTAGTAGAACAATTGCGTACAGTGATATGAGGTACATTCAGTCCAGTAGCAGCATCTCAATCCGAATTTCAGAAAGGCCTCATCGAATTGAGTGATTCATTAGAACTGCAATTCTACATTGAATCAAATATTCCATAGATTGTAGCCAAGGATATGTAAAAATATTCAAAACTTTAATCGACTTTCGAATTTTTATTGACGTTTCATATTTTGAATCGTGCGTCAGTTAGTTGAACCGTAGGAGTAATCTCATTAAAGTCTCATTTGATTGAGGTTTCCCTCTTAGCCGTCAATATGCGTTGGAACAATAATGGAGATGAAAACAACTGAGCAGTTCATAAGGAGGTCCAAACCAGCAGTCTGGTAGTCACTGATTTTTACTGGCTCTAGGAAATAAGTAGGTACCAGGTAATTGAAAAAAAAATGTTAAATGAATTGGTACAAAAATACTGACAACAAAGACCTCCAGAATACAGTAACTGATGATGTAATTTGATATCCTTTACTCAACCGACATTGGTCTCAAAATCTTGATTTACCTCTAAATTAGATTTCATCTATTCTTACAAGTCTGAGGATCACATTTCAAGATTTCAGTTATCTTCTATCTTTTCCAATTGGTGTACGTCTTGGTCGAAAATTTTCGTCAACTCGATTCTTCTGAACCGTGTTAATAATTGTCAACGTTTATACCGTCAACCATCTCGTTTCCAAATTGACTATCCTCTTTTTCAATCCATGTGCTTTTCCCCTCAAGTTATCACTTTCCCATGGTTTTTGACTTTTCCGAATTGACACCTGCGAACACTTAAGAATTCTTGCATTCAGTGTCAAGGGCCTCAAACGGCCTAAAATATTAACTGAATGATGCCCTTGATTCCCACAATAATATGCTACGCGGAGGTAAGTTACTGTGTTTTCCATGTATATTTTGACTCTTATGAATTTTTGCAAAGTCAGAATGCAACTAATCCTTAGGCACAAATCATGGACATAGTCTAAACTTGCCTTGAAACGTAAAAGATCAGTCACGCGACATCTTCTGGTGGAATCTCTTGATCGTTCGAATACTTCAAAGCCTTTCAACTATGGAAGTAAAAAGGATCGCTCATGAAGATGATTAACTAAGATGAAACAGGATGAGGACCTTGAGGAAGTAATTTATACTGATATCATTCATGTGCACATATTCGGCAACGAATCATGAGGAAATATTCTAGGTGAATATTTCGCCTGGTATCTGAAAGCCACATCAGATATTACGCAAGTTTCGATATAACCGAGAGACGTATCAAAAGGGACACAACGTTTCAGACCCGGGTATTCGAAGCTATATTCACTATTTCATGTCAGAAACCGCCCTTTTCTATTCCTGTCACCGAACTTCCACAACCTTTTGTCCTCATTCAATCTGTCAGAACTCCATATTTTTCCCTCGGTGAGTGTGGAATAATAGAAATTGTAAATATATCGTGGATATATCCTGCGAGGTGCTGTCACTTTTATGGACTCGACCATCCACTATATCTGACCTTTTTCAGGCCCATTCAATGGATTTTTCTAAACGTATCACGTGAGGCAAATGTATCCAAAAATGTTCTCGTTGTCATTTCTTACAGAAAATACGGCAGAATGTATTCAATAAAAAGTGGTGTTTCTTAATTGTTGCGATGAGAAACTTCAACGTATCTCAGAATTTTTTGGGATTTCATATTTCGGGCCTCTTTCACTTCAAATCACTATCCCTAATGTACATAGTCACTAATTTAAAGATTCGTTATCATTAAGAGTGTGAAGAAGACATGATGAGAAAAATTGTTCCACTAACCACTGTGAAGGTAAAAATGTGTTGATCTGTTCTTGGGGACAAATCAGTGCACGATGCCAATTGATGAGACTTTTCTCTGAGCAATTGGCTGAGCAGGAAGTTTTTCCGTACGGAATTAAAAAATATTTCATCACGGATTTGTCGCTACAGTGTCAGATAATATCTTGCATCTGGTTCTTTGTAACTATGTTGAATTTTTATTTTCAATTTTTTTTTTCTACTTCGAGTTTTATCAAGATTATTGACACTGTAATCATCATTTACACTGTAATGTCCCAACAGAATGAAAAATTTTAAATTTACTTCATTCTTTCAGTGACACGTTGGGGTGTTCATTTCTTTGGTATAAGCCTTGAAAGCACGCAATGTATACGGAAGCACAATAAAAATTTGTTTCATATCGAATGAAGACATCAACAGAACATGAAGTTGAATTAGTTGAGTCTTTCGAGGCCATCTGATGTGACCTGTTCGAGTGTCTGGCATCTTCAGGAGTGGGGAGTTCAACCTAGAGAGAACATCTCCCGACATATAACTCCTGAGGATCCCAGATATTCGAAACACTCAGGCACTTCAATCCAGTGAGAACATCTCCTGAAATATATTTTCTGAAGATGCCAGACACTGGAACTGGCGAAATGTCGAGATATAATCCACGACGACGGCCAAAGTCCATTGAACATCTTCTAGCAAACAGATCGAAATATCAAATTAAATATTTAACGTTTCTCATCAGCAGCAACAAGAAAAATCATCATCACCAGCATCGCTTTGGATTAATATGATCGTTGATACGATTCTGATTTGAGAAGCAACACATAGGTAAAGTCCGATGAATATGTGAAAATTAGTCATTTTCCTGATGATATATCACTCGGGATTTCCCTTGAATTTCAAAAACAGGAGAGCTAAATTCTTCAACTTTTCCCAAAAAAAAAAATGATGAAATTATTGAAACAATACGATCTGAAACATATGAGACGGTACAATCAAAATGGCCACTGATAACACATTCATATTTCATAATATTCTGAGGACTCAATACATTGTTTTTTCGGAAGAACATCATTGACTGGGAAAAATTTTGGTATTTGAAGTCAACAACGATGAGCACTCAATATGATTAATGGAATGCTTTCGAAAATAGCACCCTTTTTCTCAACACACATATTTTTTCACTTCAATATATGTCTGTTAGTTTTTTTATCATGCCTAGATTTTTTAGTATTTTATGACAGGCGACTTCGATATCTCCTCACTCCTCTTTTCAGGTATCCTCCTCTTTTCAGATATCCGTAATATCTCAAATAAGTCCAAATGAAAGGATCAAAAGTCAAAAGGATTGAAATCTGGATATCTAGCGGACCAGGAAGGCAGTCCACCTCTGCCTATCCACAGATTTAGGAAGTAATGATCTCAGAAATATCTGTACATCACTTTAATATGGGGTGGAGCTCTACTCTACTGTGAATGCATTCCTGCAATGTTGAAAATTTGTATTGGGATATTATATGCCTGGCCGCATACAGATTCTCTTCAGAAAATTCAAGCGAATTCCACATATTGAATGACATGTCCCATACATTGTAACATATGTCTTAAGAGATTAATATGTAAACGTCATTATTATTATATTAAATTATATATTATTAAATCCGTTGTCAGAATTTGATTTGTAGAAATTGTTTCATTCTTCCCGAAACAACCCTTGTTTTTTGAAATCTAATAGAATATGTGAATATTTTATTAGAAAAAATTGTTCTAATTAGATTACAATGAACTAGTTTTTTACAAAATTATTGGAATTCCAACAGTCAATTTGATATTTCCTTAGTTTATTTTCAGCAGAATCACGTCCGGAAAAATGAAATCTATTGAACCTCAAAGAAAATTGTGAGTATTGAATTTATTGATTATTGAAAATTGAATCTCAGCTTACAGTCTCAATTTTTTGAATTACGGACCTAGAATTTTTTTTTTAATTTTGATATAGATCGACCGACTTGTGGAAGTTTATCATTCCAAATATAAACCGAATATACCGGTTGGTCCGAAAGTAATGAGACATTGCAAATTTCAGCGCACACTTGGTCCACCCTGTATCTCGGTTACGAAATTGGTTAGACTTATCATATATGGGTTGTTCAAACTCTCCTGTGTTAGCTGTAGCCCACGTTTTCCTGTATTACCCCAAGATGTGTTGTACTAGAATTTAGACGAGAAGGAACCTTATTCCTACCGATCAGCATGTCAACTGAATGATAAATGGATTGTACGGGGGAAACTCTAAAGCAATTCATGACGTCCAATCTAGGTGAGAAGGTGCAACTCCAAATACCCTGTGATTGAGTTTGTAGAAAAATGAACTTTCAACTGAAATTTTTTGTAAAAAAAAATTAGAACACCCAACTTCTAGTTCTCTTAACGTCGGAGCAGATCTCTTCTGTTGAATCGACCTTCTCGTCGAATAATTGAACTCATAGTCCTGTCCATAGTAACCACCGTTATCAGAGGCTTTTCTCTTTCATATTCTTCAGCTAAAGAGTAAGATACCTGCTATCGATTGAGAAACTCCAGGGAGACTATCTTGCAGCGAATAATTTCGCACTCCACCAAGTGGCCCACTTGTCGGGGTTTATTAAATTTGTCAGAGTAGAATTTTTAACGGAGAGAGCACTTCGAAAGCACTTCACGCCATGTTCGAAAGGTGTTTTAGTGAATTCCTGATAATTCAATAATATGAACACAGTTTTCGAATCCAACAGTAAACGCACCTGAAGTGAAGATAATTGTTATTCGATGGATATGATGATCTTGAAGAAGTTTATGTTATGATCAGAAGAGGAAATTTTCAATTTGAAATTCCGATTATTTTCTAGTTCTATTAAGAAATGCTGGGAATCTATTTTTCGAAGAATATGTTGAAGAGAAGTTTGAACAATATCTGTCAAGAACAGTTCTGTCCGCTTCTCTTTCATTCGGAGGCAGCTCGTTTTCCTGCAGTTTTTTTCATCATTAAAAATTCCACAGATTTTCAGTGAACCTAATGGGTATGTAGCTGACTTACCTGTAGTAAGAATCACTATATGGATAATAAAATACTTTGTGACAGAAAAAGTCAAATGTAGTCAAGATGTGCAAAAGAGCTATAATTTTCTCAGTTGTGCATGACTTGGACTTTCTTTTCTATGCCTATGAGATAAAACTCCAGACGCTTGATGAACAAACTATATTTCATTTTATAATATGAACTGTAAGATTCCAAATGAAAAGTGAAAGGTTTTTTACTCGACGTTTTTTCAAATATTCTTTCGAAATTGTATATTCCGCCTTAACTTTGGAACAATTCGAAGATTTCGAACAATAGAAAGTTTCGAATCGAAGACGAATCTCAATTTATTTCAACAGTTACTCGGTCTAAGAGTGGAGGGTGTTAAGGCTGGAAATGAATGAGGTTTTGTAAAAATCACAATTCAAATTCAATACGCCTTACTTACCCAATATTCCAAGTCTGTAGTTGAATGTGACAACCACTACTTTTGCATAGGCAGCTAAAACACTACCATCATAGGGATTTCCAGAATTCCATTCATATGATTCTCCATGTATAAAAACCACCACAGGGTATGTCCTCTCCTTCGATCTTTTAGCTGAAAAAAAATAGTTTCAGAACATCATGATAGCATGATATTTTATTGAAAATCAACAATTTCAGAGGGATAAACGTAGCTATGCTATTTCAATGAAAAATAATATTTCTTCAAGTATCCTATTATGAAATTAACTGAAAGGACAACAATAATTTATTCGTTGCACTGATATCTACCGGATTTCTTTCAGAATCTCTCATGAAAAGTACAGAAACCTTCGGCATGGAACCCCTCGCAGTTTTCCAGGGAAATGCTCCGATATTTTTAGAGATATTCACGCTAGATGGCGACGCAGTCTTCGCATTCCCTACAGAAAATTTTGTCGATATTTGCCACCAACTCGTTGAAGTCGGAGTCACGGGATAAATGTATGAATAACTGCGATTTAGTTGAAAGCTTTTCGAAATTGGATAGGGCGGGGCGAAAGACTCACTTTTTCAGGAAATTAGACCATTCAGGCAAAGTTTGACCGTTTTTTATTTAACGAATGAAAAAATTTGATTTCCATGCGGCTCGTTTCCATATTGGGGCATTATATGGGCAATCATTCCATTTTTCGTTTCTCCATTCCATCCATTCGGGTGGACGCACTCAAATATAATTAATTGGAAAATTAAATTTCCAATGCGGAAGTTCGGATAGTTAATCGGTTGGTTCTTGGTGAATTATTTTACTAATGAAAACTAAAAACCAGAGAACCTTTGACGCTTTATTCCCTGTAATGTTTCGAACAATTTGAAATTTGATATCCTGCTATAATCCTTACTTTCATCTGATCCAGCCAATCCCACCATTAGTGTGTGATGGTAAAGAAATTGTTGAAGGGAATGTGTTGGTTTGTTACATCTATGTTTCTGATTCAGGAACTTTTTACAGGAATGTCGACAAATAAGCAGTTCTTTTTCTCTAAATTTTAATTAACAATTCCACTGACGTTTCGGAGACTACTTTCTCCTTCATCAAGGTTGTAAACAAGTATAATATTAATGTTTTCCACTGTTTCTGGAGTTGTGATAATCTACTAACCTCGTTGTTTTATAAATTTAGTAATATAAATCTGAATTCATAAAACACCGAGATTAGTAGTACTAACCTCGTTGTTTTATAAATTTAGTAACATAAATCTGAATTTATAAAACAACGAGGTTAGTAGATTATCATGACTCAAAAAACAGTGAAAAACATCAACATTATACTTGTTCACAGCCTTGATAAAGGAGAAAGTAGTCTCCGAAACGTCGGCAAAATTGTTAATTAAAATTTAGAGAAAAAAAACTGCTTATTTGTCCACATTCCTGTAAAAAGTTCCTGAGTTTAAGGAAATATTTACTGGCGAGATTCGAAAAATACTCAATTAGAATTTGTTGAAAAGTTGAGAGAGAAAGAGCAATAGTGCTTGATAATGAAGCGATTCGAATATTATTTCAAATAGACAGATAGCAGTATTTTCGAGAGCAATAGTTGTATACGAGGAATAACAACAAAAATTTGTAGCTTCAGCTTTTTTGTTCCTGAATCAGAACTCTCTGGCGTCATTAGTTTTTGAGTAATATTAGAAAAACCAGCAACAAAACAAATTCATCTCTCGTCTACTGCTAAATGATTGGATAGTTCGTTCATTCAGCTTGAATTTCAGTTTCATACACCTCTCTAGCGTCATTAGTTCTAGCGTAATATTAGAAAAACCAGCAACAAAAAAATTAATCTTTTGTCTACTGGTAAATGATCGGATACTTCGTTATTCAGCTTGAATTTCAGTTTTATACACCTTGATACGTCCACTTCTCATGGAGATATCGGCCTCCAGATCAAAAATGTTTTTTTTCATTATTAATTATCGCAACCAAAGATCACACAGGAAGTAAAAGATGCCTTTCGAAAATTTGAATAAATTCTCTCCAACGGCATTGATTTTTCAAAAAAACATAATTCCATAATGTAACAAAAAAGTGGAATGATGGTTTTCTTTGAAAATCAAAGCGCTGGATCGAAAATATTGAAGAAACCAATAAGGTTAAGTGTGCCTTTTACAGATAATTATATCCACAAGGACCCAACAAACAGCTGAAATCAGTCTGAAATCTTTCTGTTTCTCTTGATCGAATTTTTGAGATGATGAAATGATCACGATTCTTGCTCATGATTTCTAAGGTGGTTTTTGCGAGCATCTTCTTTAATTCTATTTCATGAAGTGCTTTCATTTTGAAAATTCGGATTTGCGTTTCTTTGTTTCTCTGTTTGTTTTTTTTTGGTCTGAAGCGTTCAAATAAAAAAAAACTAGGTTAGGATTATTACCTAACTTTTGGTTGAAGAAAATCTTTATTGATAAGATCTGATATAATTTCTCCAACCTCATGATGAAAAATCTGTGAGCCTAGTAATTAAAAATGGTATTAATTTCGATGATAACTTTTTTGAAATCAGCTATGTCTCAAAAAAATTTTCTTGTGATGTGCACAACTCCATTTCCGTCGTTAGAATCTATTACAGTCTGAATGAATTTGTGTCGGCCATGGACCTATGAATTTATTGTTTCATGTATTTTTCATTCTTGTTTTTAAAATTGTCATACATTCAAGCTTTTTCTACTAAGTGTGTATTCATGGATTTTTGTGACGTCACTCTATTATCTCTGTAATGAAAGGGTTAATATAATTGTTAATGTACTTGTCGTGAAATGAATTAAATCTGACAGTGAACTTTGAATTTCGACGTTGAGGCCTTTAAATTTGCTGATTATGTTTCACGACGATGAAAATTTCGGATAGGAACTGATATGATGTGTACTTAAGTATCACGAAATAATCATTGAAAAACAAGTACTTCCTCCGCCTCAACATCATTTGAGAAACACTATAAACAAGAATAGCCGATAGTAAAGGGAAAGGAGAATAACATACTTTATCCGATCTAAATTGTAACGATGTATATGTACACTCCCCTCATTCCGGTCCTATATCATTCCAGCTCCTCTCCATCCTTATTCTGCCGTAAATCCAAATAACAATGAACATTCTTCTCGGATTATATGTTTCGTTCAATAATTCACAGCCACCTCCATAAATGAAAAGCCCTAGCACCGTCCGTACTCCTTTTTATGGCCCACTATCACATTGTCCCTCGAAAGACTTCAAATCTTCCGTCTCGGATTCGATCATCTGAGATATGTCAGACAATCTCCTCAAAGATCCTCTTCTAGTGCTCGTCTCCCACGCTGGCAGAATCCAATAGAAATCGCCTCCAATCTTTCTCCCTGTTCCTCCGTGACACTTCACACGACATTGATTCTGTCAAATAGGCGTGATTTCTCCTTAATCAGGGAGAATGTGGTTATGGATCGGGATTGAAAGGGCAAAGAAATGATATGGATTGTTCCGAATAACACTCGTTGCTTTTTGGCTACCGTCTTCACGATCACAAATTGCTATATTTTTACTAAGTCATCTAACGCATCCGGGATTATGAGTACGAAAAAGATATCATTGAACACGATATCAGAAATAGAATTGTTTTATTTGTTCTTCAATTATATAGTATCCCACCAGTTACATATAGGGTGATTCACTTATCTTGGTAACCCCAATTTTTTCGAAAACGTATAATTATTTTTTCATTTTGTGAATGGCGTTTCGAACAAGTCACGGTGCCATTGTGAAGAGATAGTTAGATCAAGAATTCGGAAATAAATGGATAGGAACCAATGGACCCATCAGGTATCGCCAGACCTAAAGCTCATGAATTACTTTCTGAGGTTTACCCTCAAAAATATGGTATACTAAAATGATTCTTATGACTTGGTCCATTTCAAAATAAAGATAAGAAACTCATGTGCTCAAGTAGACCCTTATATTCTGACCAAAGAAACTTATAATGAAATAGGGGAATTATATAACTTATGTATGGATCATGATGGTCGGTATATAGAACATATGATTCGAAATGTTTCGTTTGTTATAAAAAAAATGTTTATCGATATAAGATATACTAATATTCAATGAAAATAATAAAAGAGAAATAGTTTGTTACAGAACCTCAGTACTTTTACGAAACAAAATCATATCTAGGTCATCTAGCGACTTTAATCAATACATAAATTGTATCATTTTCCTATGTCATTATAAGTTACCTTGGTCTTGATCTTAATATCTCTTCACAATGGCAGCGTTGTGACATGGAGCCCCATCTTGCTGTAGCCACATATTTCATCTTATTTGAAGAGGCACATTGACAAGAAAACTAGCCTTTTTGATTTCAAGGCACAAAATCATATCTATGTCTCCAAATAAAGGCATACTACCACAATGCAGAAAAAAATAAATGGAATAGAATTAACATGTAACATGCTGCAGATCGCTGACGGTTAGAAAGAAATAAAAATTGTATTCCAAAAAAAAGTTCAGAATCAAATAATCTTTCGAATGACATGATGAAAAAGGTATATCCCTGGAGAAAAAATTTTTGATGGCGCCGCGACGCCTGGTGTTTTTATTCATTCAGCAGATTTTTATGCGCATCTCAAGTCAACATTGACTTGTTCGAAACACCATTCACAGAATGAAAAAATATTCGGACGTTTTCTAGAAAATTGGGGTTACCAAGATTAAGTGAATCACCCTGTACATGATTATATGTTTTTTTGGTCTTTTCGAGAAAAAATCTCATATATGATCAATTTCTTTGTACTATCATTTAATAAATGAAAAATAAGTAGCAATTGCGTGCAAACGTTTTTATGATCACATACATACTTACGGAGGGAGGTCCTTAAGTTTATGTAATGAAGGTGATGGAAGAGATATGTCATTCTGTTTACGTACTCATAAGTTGAGTTTCAGCTCTATTGGGTCATTCATTCAGGCACAATTGCATGCTAAACAAGTCAATCAGGAAGAAATCTTGCCAAGCGAAGAAAAAACGCTCAAAGAATATTGAATGAAATGGAAACAGTGAATCGGTAGCAGCCAGTAGGGTAACGTTGCTCTGCTGCCCCCCTCCCCACCCATGATACTGAGGCCCAACCACTATTAAGAAGAATTGAGATTTTTTTATTCTTCCTTTTTTTTGGATTAACTTCAGATAATATGAAAAACCAATAATTTTCAACTAGTTTCTGCCGTTGCATTCCTTTATCATGCTGATCCTATCTCCAGTCAATCAAATTTCAAATAAAAGTTGATACCCCTAACTGAATTCCGTCCCAGGGACGGGCCCAAGGGGGGGGATGGGGGGGATGATCCTCCCCCAATGTAAAACGAAGTTGGCAAATTTTCAAAGCAGTCGGAAGATTTTCAAATGAGTTGGAAAAATTTCGAAGCAGTTGGAAAAATTTCAAAGCAGTCGGAAAAAATTCCAAAGCAGTTGGAAAAAGTTCCAAGCAGTTGAAATACATAGTTCCGAGAGAGTTATGAAATACGAAGAAATCTAAATTAGAAAAACAAGTTTGCAATCAGTACTTTACAATATATGTATAGCCGCCAATAAATGGTTTTCAACCCAATATTTTTACCACCCAGTGTTTGAAGAGATGCGGACCTAAGAAGTAGGTACCTAGTTGTGAATTTTTCAGTTACATCGAATGGACTGTGTCATAAAAAACCATCTGGTATCATAAATTTAAGCTGTTTCTATCAGATAAGCAGAATCATCATTAGGTACGCTCTTCGCACGTTGTGTGATAGTTATGCGAATAAACAAAATATGTGAATAAATTTAAAAAATGAACCGAAAAAGATTCGAAGTGAAGTTTGTGGTGCCTCATAAAAAATTACTAAAAAAAATTACATGGACAGAAAATGCCGAAGGACAACAAGTGTGAGTGAAAATAATGGGTATTGACCATAGAATATAGAATATCGTAAAGGCAATTTGTATTATTTTTTTTAACTATAAAAACTGAAATAAGCTACGAAACAAAAATCGAACACAACAAAAATCATTCAAAACACTGAATAAATCCTCAATTACAAACACTCATTGCAATAAAAGCTGCAATGAGTTCGAAATCGCCAACTAAAATTATGTTCGAAAATGTAGTATCCAATTGGTGTATCCCATACACCTTTCATCTCAGTGATAAAATCTAATATCATTTCTCATGATGAAAGATCCCTGAGCCTGTGAATTGAATCCATCTATTTTTCAAATATGTTTTCGGTGTTGCCTCCGTAAAAGCAAAGAATTTTTTTGTTTTCCGTTTTATTCTTTATCAAAATTGTTTCTTCAATATGACTGATTTAGGTCGAAACAGTTTCCCTACTAAATTGGAAATCTGTTTTTTTAAAGAAGTTGATTTATGATGCTTGCAACTTTGACACACAGTATCTGTTTTATTCCTTAGTTATGTTGCTTTTCGTTTTTTCATGGAATCTGTAAGCATAATGAAGGCTCATTTTTTATCAAACGAAATATATTTTCTGAAAATTTTGTTCCTATTATTCTGTGAAATGGGCCCATGTTAGGCATGAGCACCTTCAATATTATGAATCTCATCAAATTGGTAAGTGATAACTTTGATTTTTCATCTACACAACATTCAATATTTCTTTATTTCATTGAATCTGCTTTTTTGTGAAAAATAACTTGTTTGGTGATGTTTGAAATTCTGAGATACATCGAACAATGAAACTGAAATAAATTAGAGAATGAAACAAAAAGTGTATCTCAAAGTTTCAAGCATACTTTAAGGTACTTCTTACAAAAAACGATTCCATAAAAAAAAAGGAACTAACATAACTTTGATGAGATCCATCGTATTGAAACTGCTCATTTCCAATATTTACTCCTTTAAAAGAATGAAAATAATAGATTTTTCAGGAAAAATATTTCCTCTGATGAAAATGAGCCTTGCCTTCGCTTCCATATTCCATGAAATAAAGAAAGCTACAAAACTGAAGAAACAAACAAGTGGTGATTCTCAAAGTTTCAAGCAACATCAAGATACTCTTCACGAAAAAAACAGACTCCATAAAATTTACTCTTGAATGTTCAATAGATGGAAAAAGAAAGTTAATTACTCCTCACTCTGTTGAAATTCACCATTTAAAATTTTTTACAGAAACAAATATTATACCATATTAAGTATAACGTTTTCTGTTAATTCAATGTACAGTTGGAAAATTTTCCATGGATTTCCCCCCCCAAAAATTTTTCTTCGGCCCGTCCCTGTTCCGTCCTTTTCTACATGCTTTTCGGCGATTGTTTGACTAAACTCTTCATTATACATTAAACTAGTGCTTCCCAAGCTCTGCGTCGCGACGCCATGGAGAGGCATCGGCATCGTGAAGCGATCTGATTTGACTCTAGCTTGAGACTTTTTCTGTTCGTTTTTATTTTGAATGTTTTTTCTTTATTTTCCCCATAAGTTTTTCACGATCTGTTATAAGGCTAGAAGTATAAAATGAAGGTAATTATATGGTGAGAAGGCCAGGCCGCCGCAAAAATATGGCTTCTTTTGAAGGACGTCACAATTGAAATGAGTTTGAGAACCCCTGCATTGAACTTGAACTATTTTAACAAAAATACACATTTGCAAACAATGAAGCGAAAATCCATCCGCCAAACTAACAATGTGGTAGGTACGTTTTGTGTTATGGTAATGCCGACCGTTTTTATCTTCTTAAACTTTTCGAATTTTTTCCCTTTTTGAAAATAAAAGCACTTTCTCCAATGAAATTGTGAATAAGAATTATGATTATGAGCTTAATATTAAAAATTGGTGAATCGTTGTTTTTTTCTAACACTCGATCCAGTGAAACGAAAAATAGGCTGGCAGGATTGATTTGGCTCTCTGTAAGGTTTTTGTAAACATGATGAGCTGTAAAAAACACACCTCACATTACATGTTTTGTCAATTCTAAATTTCTAATTAGAAAACAATAAACTCAGTGCTACAATTTCCATTTTTGTTATTTCACCCACGAACATATATCTCGAAGTTTATTCCCGTAGTGTATTTTAGAGCCCAAAAAAACCAACTGTATTAATTCGGAACGATATACTTCAAAAACTTCGTTATAATTCACATTTATGAGATCATTTACTTTATCTTTCTGATTTTCATTTGAAAATAATCAACACACTTAGCTAGACTCAATCTGAGTGATCATATAAAACATTTATAAGTATATGCTGTCTAATGAGCCTACCTTGACAATTTCTCTCACAATTTCAAACGTAGATTAAATTTTTGATAGTAATTCGTAAATTATTGGTTATAATATACAGAGAAATTAAATAAAAGGTTCGATACCTGGGCCCTCACACACCGCGTACCCCCTCCACCCAAATGGTTGCTTTTGGTGAATGTTACAAGTTTCAGCACACAAACAACGGTACTCTCTCATATCTCTCTCATATACCAAATTTCAACTTGATAGGACATCAGGAAGTACCCTAACAGTTTTTATGATCATCAGTGAGTGAGTGACGGATTCGGGGGTATTTAGATATCTATAAAATCTTTAGTATCCGAGCTATGCACTTGAAACCCTGATAGTTTGACCTGTTAACTACTGGCATTATATCGTGAAAATTTTGTTCATCTACTATATTCCAAACTCAAGTTATGAACTTCCAAAAATCCTTGTCTTGGCTGTGGCCCAGATCAAGAAATTTTCGTATTCGTACGTAATGAAAACTAGTATAGGAAGAGGAAGATTTATTGCATGAGGGGTGATTATCATGTCATCTTGATTTTCGGTATAGCAGGAACGCCTCGGCGGGAAGAAATCATAAAAATACTAGTAAAAATGTAAAAGATGATGCTTTATGTCGTCGTATTATCATCTCAATACCTTACAAAAATATGTGGAAAGTCAGGAAACAATGAATGTTTGAACGGCGTATAATTTATTCAAGGAGTTGAAACCACAAAATTGTTGATATAGAGGGCTTTCTATCAGTATCAAACAACCAAATGTACGAAGCAGCATAATTGCAAAATTTCTGCAATTGCCAAATTCGAAGGAGTTTACCAGGCATTGCTATCGGAGGTCTTCAACTTCTGCTGCTGGAAGCTAATCTTCAATAGTGAAACGATACGGAGGATGAAAATTTTATTGAAACTATTGATGCAGAAAACAGCGAACTTCAATGGCGATTCTAGGTTCCAGTAAAAGTGTCATCTGACATGCACAAATAATGATCACAATCATCATATTTCTAGTGCAATAATTATGAAACGGATAACATTTGTGTCTAGGGAATGACGAAACCCTCTGAACGATATATCACAAGTCCATACGTCGAATTCGAAAAATTTGGGGTTGTATCGTTTTTTCTTAAGACATTGAGGGTGCTCAAGCTCACAATAAAATGACAATTCAAATTTAAATTAGAAGTACCTCAGGACTTTCAATGAATCTGTCCAGAACCAAGATAGTGAATTAATTGTTTTTGTCTGGTCCAAATAGTATTTTTTCAATATTATTATTGATCCTCGAGAAGAGCCTCTTCTAAAATATTTCATTTATTCTGGAATGTTTCTTCGCTCTAAGAACGATAGCAGGGCGATTTTTCCGGGACCTGTAGACACAGCCTATAAGGAGTTGTCTTTTCTGTCTCTGGATTGTATGTAAGAGAGCTGTGTCAATATCAATTTCAGTTTTTTCATTCGCAACGCTACTCCCCCAGGCTGAAACAGGAATCAGAGATTAGTTTTTTCGAGTCGTTTGAGTTGAGTCCCTCGAGAATGTTGCAGGGCTGGCTACCACTGATTGGGGACTTGATGAGAAATGGTCGATTAATTAGTATGGGGGATTATCTCGATAGGAGCCTAACAATTAGTGAAAATAAAAAGAACGTTGTGACATATGAGACATTTCAAGGAAGGGGGTCTTTGCAATTTATTCAACAAATGACTATGATTGGACAATAATTACTGGAAGAAGAGAATAAGAAACAATTTTTTTTATAATCTATTTCCCGGAAAAAACTTCCGATCATTTTCGTTTCTCCAGGGGTTGAAAAGCTTTCGTTCAAGCATCACCAATTTTGCCAATATTTCGAATTATTCAGGATGAATATTGAGAATAGTCTCACCATTCATTTCAGAATTTCAAATATAATAACACTTAAGCTATTTACGGTCTACAATTTCTGCGATCCGTTCCATTCGAACATTAATTTTCCCAAAACATAAAGACTTCGATAGCCTATTTGCAATGGCCAAAGGGTTTTGATGCTGTTGATCCTAAATAAGCACTTCATTATGGAAGTTATTATTGGATTCTGTACCTCGAGGGCTAGTTATGTTTATAGACGAAATTAGAATATGGTCCCGCGTTCTTCAATGAAGAAATAAGCAATCGAGTGATTTTCGCAGGAGAATTTATAGTTTAAATCGAGAAGAGCTTTCTGAGAACCATTTTCTGTTTTTATTGCATGATCTCCTTCGACGGGAAATCTTTCAATTAATTCTTAGAGGTACAACCTCATGACAACGTGCATACAAAATTAGGTTCTGAGCAACGAACTAAACTAACGTTGCCCGATTTCGAGTAATTTCAATAAAAAATAGGTGAATTCAAAATAGTAGTCATCGAAATGAATACCATTTTCAATACGAAGGCTCACAGATGTTCAATCATGGATTTGGGAGTATGATATAAGATTTTGTCGCTGAGAGGAATGAATATACCGGTTTCAGTCGTATTTGGCATCCTCAGTATCCCATACTACTCAGGAATTAAATCTTTGTAAAAAAGTTCTTTATTTAATGAAACTAATTGTGACGTACTGTATAAAATATTACAAAGTAGTAACATCTGATAGCGTCAGAAAGAAAAGTTCTTATCACATGCTGAAAAAAAAAACACGTACATGCTTTTTTACTCCATGAGATTTCATCAGTGGCTCTAAATCAGGGCCCCTATGCATCTCCCTTTGAGTGATGGAAAGGCCAAAATCAAAGTCAGTCTACACTGGACATTTTCTTGCTGTACTTTTCTGGTTTTGTCAGTGTCTTTATGGAGAACGATAGATGTGTTTCGTGTAGGCTGTCATATCGTGTCCCAACGCGATCTTAGGCACAACACTGAATTTAATGATTCGGAGAAGTGAAACGAATTAAGTGATGTTCATGGATCACGTCATTGTGTTGAAAATTCATCAGAAAGAATTGTTCCCAAGTAGTTATTGCATATTAAAGAGGCGTTAAGACTATGTAGATGGTAATATTGAAATTACTTTCAGAATTTTGAAGCAAATAAAATTATCCTGCTTCCCTGGACCTAACCATATTTTGTGGTTACATGGTTTCTCTGAATTCGACAAAGAGATAGAACGCCATTTAGTCCGTAGATTGATCCAATATGCGGTCAATGAGAAGCTTTGTGCTCATTAGGGATTCGTTTGATGGGACTTTGGGACGTTAAAGCCACAATTATGATTAAATATAATATCGTAAGCCAATCATGAGCGACCTAATCATGATTTCTCATCTTTCACTTATCGCTTCTCATCAAAATGTTTGTATGAATATGATCTACTGTTCCCAACACTTGACCTTGAAGATAATATCACATTTTGTCAAAATTTCCTAGAAATTAACGTCTTCTTGATGTTTGCAAGAATAAGCTAGAAATGAAATTCATATCTTTACATGCCCTGATTATTTTCTCCGAAGACTTGGGTGTCCTTGAAAAACACTGAACAATTCAGTGGATGACGGAAAACTGAGTGGCTTTTATCATGGCATCTCTGAGATTTCACCCAATTCTCTGAAATAATATTTTTACAAAGTTTCTGATGTCTGAATATTTTTAACATAGGAACATTTTGTTATTGAGGAATGATTTCAACAGTAAAAGTTTTAGTTTTATGGTCGGATAGTTGAGGCAGAGCCAGAAAGATGAGAGCCATTAGTAATGGATAATTTGAATAACATATGAAATGAATCAGCAATAATTTTTCCTCATGATGTGAAACATGATTAGATGGAAATTTTCAGGAAGGAAAAAGATAAAATATACAAATCTATGAAATCAAAATAGAATAAAATTCTTGATTTGCATAACCAACAAACAATAAAATGAGAAGACGATATGACATCAAAATGCAAAATGAATTTCTCACGTTGTACATTAGTTCGAAGTGACTTGTCATTCTCTAGGGCAAATTAATAGGTAGACAATTAAGCATGGCCCTATGTTTACTGTATACGCAATTATGCCAAACATTGACGGTATTTCTTCAGAACAGACCATGTCATCTTAATTCGATATATTGTTGATGAAATTAATTGAAATGATAGAAGTTAAAAGTGGATGTTCTAACGGAGCAATTTCATTAAAATAATAAGGTGGTATTTTGTTTGTTGAAATTTTTTTTCAATCACATCATCTTGCAATTGAATGATTAATGACTGATTTTCTCATAACTTTTGAGAACGGAAAGTAAAATCACTGCTCCTCAAGGGCAAATCCTCCTCAAAGGCAAATTTGCAATATCGGAGCAAGAGACAAAAATGATCAATTTCGTTATGCACGAAACACATCTCAACATTTGAATATTCATATCGGTTTGGGTAAATAAAAAAAATGCTGGCACTCATCTCGAGTGCCTCCTACGAGAAGTTCATATCTCAGTTTCAGGGCTTATTAAAAAGTTGAAGTTCAGTTAAATAGCTTCTCTCCTGCGGCTTCTTTCGTTACGAGGTGCTCGACAGGATTTGTTATTACATTCTTCAACCTTTGTCCCAGATTGTTCGAGAAAACGAAATGATTTAGGTAAAATGTTTTCGATGCCGAAGTTGGTCAACTGAATGTCTGAAAAAGTCCTCCTTTCTGAGACACTGATTATAGTTCCGAATATTTCCTTCAAAGCATGCTTTTGAATTGTCTTCGAACTAAATAAAAAAAGTTTTCATTCTTATTATTTGTATTTATTTCTCATCATATATCAGTGAGGTTGTGTCAAGGTAACCGTTTAGGGCTTCGTTTTCTCAAAATCATTCGCCGCACATCATTTTTTACAATAAATTTCAACCCTTCATTTTCAGGTGACTGATGAAGTTTTGAATGTCTAGTATTCCTGCGAATGGTAATTTGGAAACGGCCATTTCTGAAGCTGCTTGTCTGATGGACAAACCATCATTCGTTCTTCGATGAATCAAAATATTAAAATTAAAATTGTTTGAGGCTTTCACGATACGATATAATGATGTTGGAAGAGTCTTCAGGTCTCATCAGACAGTGATCTATTTATGTTCCGCCTAAATCTGCGGTAGGCATCTCCACAGGAGTCTTGGTCTAAGATCGTTGAGCTACTGACTGTTTTCTTCTGTCAGGTTGAGTTATTATCTCTCTTTAGGCGCTTACAAACACAAACATGCTCTGAACAGCGCACTGCCATTCCTAGCATGTTTGTAAGCACCTTTGGAGATGACAATTTCAAAAACAATAATTTCACCTCATTCATTCGAGTTGTATGTTAATGAAGAAGTAGCCTCAGAAAAGTGATATGTCAT
Source organism: Hippodamia convergens (assembly GCA_038502775.1). Taxonomy (NCBI): domain Eukaryota; kingdom Metazoa; phylum Arthropoda; class Insecta; order Coleoptera; family Coccinellidae; genus Hippodamia; species Hippodamia convergens. The sequence goes on along the minus strand of CM076610.1, from coordinate 61,518,468 downwards.
CACCAGAAGTATTAAAATAATTGGCAGGGTTGATATATTTACTTTACTTATATTGATCATTCAAGTATCACAAAAACATTTGCAAAAAAACATGTATCGAAGAAAGTGCCATAAAAGAGAATCACTATAGAAAATTCCCTTTTTTCATGAGCAGGTCGAAATCGAGATCGTCCTCCTACATCTTGAAAATATAAACATCTTCGGCCCTTGTTCCATAATTTCAGTATTTTTTCAATATCCCAAGCATCAGAACAAGTTCATTTTTATGCGTGGGAAATATAAGTTCGAACGACGAGTCAATTCAAGTTTTTCCCTTGTCTTCAAGGCTTGAAGGCTCCAGCTTCCCAATAAAGGTAAGAAAATATTTTCCGTGCTCTGTGCGTCCACGAAGAAGCAATATACCTCGAGGGAACCTGAATGCTGGAATGAATATTTTCTGAAGTAGAGAATGGAGATCGGATAATAAGAACACCGAAAACAAGGCCGAGAAAAATCTGTTATTTTCAGAGGGTCCCAGGCGAACCACGCCTGACATGTGACTTGGGGAAAACAAGGATTTTAGCCACCTGAAAGCTGTAGCTGCCGTTCGTGAAATAACAAAATGATACTGCGACAAGATACATTATGAGTTTCATTTTTGAGATTATATACAGGGTGTTGTATTGGATAAAGTTTATTTTTTCGTCATATGTTTATTTTTGAACTTCGAGTACCAATATTTGAAAATATATTTAAATTGTCCTTGTGAATTTCTTATCGCAAGATCACTCCCTCAAAATGAGATCAGCATGTGTGAGGCTCCTCCTGCTATAACTGCACACATAAAAAGGTATAGTTTACCTGGAGGTCAGGAAATCAAATAATCATTTTTTCATGATGAAAACCGAAGTTTTCATAATCAGCAAACCATACCCTCATTTGATAATATTTGTGTTGACTCAGGAAATAATATTGTAGATATTGAATATATATTAACCACCGAATTCTCAAAACTACCCTGAGCCTCGGCAGAAGCATTAGGTTTCATGGACTTTCGGTTTATGCTCCAGATATAAGTAAACCGGAAGATGAGACTGCGGAATCCCATACCACTTTAAAGGACGTGATTGACAAGCAACCGAGAAACGATAAAGTGGTGATTCTGAGGGATTTCATTGCTAGAGTTGGAAATGACTGCATAGACAACATCAAACAGAGATTTAATGAGAAAATATTGAACCTCAATGGGTAACACATTATCGAGTTCTCTTAGCAGAACACGTTGAGAATAAATAATACCTTTTTTCCGCATAAACCCCGACACAAATATACCTGGCAGAACTCACAAGGAAAAAAGTCTTTGATAGATTACGTTATAACGATTAGATCCGTTTGCACCAACCTTCCTTAAAGTTAAGGATCCCTTAAATATTGAAAGTTGCACAACTGTCACTCGAATGAAATTCCTACTTAAGGGACCTTAGAATATATAACAATATTTTATTTTCTATGTAGGGACCCATAAATAGTTCTATCTAGTGATATTTCAGTTTTTCATGTTGTTTTAACTTCACCCTAGTTCAATAAAGCCTTTTCATTGGCTGGCCGGATACAGATGATAGTTGTCATTTCCTTCACTGTCATTTTGACGATTTCAGGCTAGTTGAAATTCCAAATTTTTTGCTATAATTTCATAGAAAACAACAAATGTGCAGTCAGTTTGACAAATTATTTTAGGTTATAATCCAATCCTTAAATTTGCGGTTAGGTTTAAGGATCGAAACGTCACTTAAATATTTAAGGAACGATGGTGCAAACGGATCTTGAAGAAATACTACCAAGCCATATAGGCTCGGATCACAAACTGATACTTGTCATTTTTATTATAAAGATTCCATCAAACTGAAAGAAACCTCCAAAATTGTTTGACAGGATTAATATTGAAATGACGCCACAAAATGGATGTACGAAGAACGATTTAGATCCGTTTGCACCATCGTTCCTTGAATATTTAAGTGACGTTTCGATCCTTAAACCTAACCTCAAATTTAAGGATGGGATTATAACCTTAAATAATTTGACTGAACGTTTGTTGTTTTCTATGAAATTATAGCAAAAAAATTGAAATTTCAACTAGCATGAAATCGTCAAAATGACAGAGAAGCTAGGTTAAGGAAATGACAACTACTATCATCTGTATCCGGTCAGCCAATGAAAAGGCTTTATTCAACTAAGGTGAAGTTAAACAACATGAAAAACTGAAATATCACTATATAGAACTATTTAGGGGTCCCTTCATAGATAATAAAATATTGTTCTATATTCTAAGGTCCCTTACGTAAGAATTCCATTTGAGTGACAGTCGTGCAACTGTCAATATTTAAGGGATCCTTAACTTTAAGGAACGATGGTGCAAACGGATCTGAGAGAAGTATTCTCCAAAAACTCTTTGTTACAAGAGGACAATGTGAACGAACTGTGAACAGAGATGGATTTGAACATATTGCAAGCTGCACGAGAAAGCATAGGGGTCAGAACAATTAACTTAAATGCAACGAAAATATCAAAACCATGATTCAATAATGAAATCAAAAATTTAGCGTATGAAAAACGTAAATCATATTTAGAATACTGTAGTAATGAGACACCTTATAATTACCAAAAATACAAAGAGACAAGAAACCGTATCAACTCTGAGATAAGAACTATGAAGAGAGAATACTGGACGCAATTCACCAAGGAGATGGAGCAACACCTTTTTGGAGCACAACGCAAGGTCTGGAAAATGCTGAAGGGAGGAAGAAGCCTATAAAAGAATAAGAACTTGAATAAAATAGACGAAGGGAAATGGACGGCTTATGTCAAGTAACTCTATAGCTGTGACAGTAATCAACCAATAAACCACGAGGAACACCAAGAAGATATTAACGATGACCGAAGTATAGGAATCACGATGGAGGAAATAAAGACTAGTATTGGTGAATTGAAAAATAGAAAAGCTCCAGGACCAGACTGTATACCGAACGAACTTCTGAAGTACGGAGGCGACATAATAGAGAAAAATATGCGCGTCCTTTTGAGAAAGATTTTGGGCACAAGGAAAGTGCCAGACTAATGGAAATCGAGTATTACAATTCCAATACATAAGAAGAAGAATAAAAGAGATCCTAGTAACTACCGTACCATCACTCTGCTCAATACAACTCTTGAAGTGCTAACGATGATCTCAGCTAATAAGACCAGTGAAGGGTGTACCATTAGTGAAGAGCAACAAGGCTTTCGAAATAAAAGATCAACAACCGATGCAATTTTCATAGTAAAGCAAATCGCAGAAAAAGCCACATAATACAACAAACCTGCTTACATGTGTTTTTCAGATCTAGCTAAAGCCTCTGATAGAGTCAGATTGAGAAATGTGCTGAAACTGCTGAGAGAACATAACCAACCTAACAGTATCGAAGAGATTATCAAATAACTGAATGCAAACTAGCAGCGGAATAGTACAATAGAGCAAGTGCCTAAGTTCGAATACATTGGGGTGGAAGTTTCTACCTACGGAGACCTAAAACAACATTACTCAAGCAAGCCAAGAAAGCAGCGTATGTCTTGGGATGCTTACGGGATGTCATCTGGAGAAATAAGGATTTGAGGTTGGATGGAAAGGTATGCATATATTAAACATGTGTTAGGCCTATGATGATTTATTCTATCAAGACAAGAGTCGATACAGCGGAAACATAAAGGATTCTGAGAACAACAGAGAAGAGAACGTTGAGATCGATAGCAGACAAAAGACTGCTTGACAGAATACCAAATGATCAAATAAGAGAGCTCTGTTATGTGCAGGATGTTGTGCAGTGGGGAAGACAAAGAAAAAGAGAGTGAACCAGCATGTTGAGCTCTCAGAGGTTAGCCCGAATAGCGAGGGATTGGAAACCATCAGGAAAGAGACCACCAGGACGACCCTTCAAGAGATGGCGTGACAGCTGACAGTCTACATCGCAGTTACTTCTGTTAGACTGAGAATGAGCAGGAGGGTTGAAAGATCGCAAAGAACAGGCCTAAGGCCTAACATAAGTAGAAGAAGTGTTGACTCATTGCTGTCTGATTATAGTTTCTTCTAGATACTACTGGAGTCGAACTATAATGACTACTCAACTCCACATTTTAAAGAATTTTTTCGAAAGTTCATGAAATTTCTCAAATTATTTGTTCTACTGTCAAATTTATCAGACAAAACAGAGGCACAAACCTCTTTCAAACACCATTGCAACCGTCAAAATACAGATAATATTTAGAACATAATGCTTGAAATGATACTTATGAGGTTCTACAATCAGAATCCGAAGATACATGAAATGCTCTAGACCGCCCATTAACAGAAATAATCCTCATAATCCTCCTTGAATTCTCAGAAAGCAAAACCAATGAATCTTGAATGATTTCAAGCAGTCTACTTCGTTCAACGCTAATGAGGTTATGGATCGTAATATCACCTGAAATTGTTTTTCTTCGAAATGACGTGTCATAACTGCTTCGACAGAATGCATGAATAGGAACCTATTTCTTTTTACGGTTCGTGGCAAAAGATTTCCCCGATACCTTCAACCACCTGGCATGTCGTCGAAAACGGCTTCCGATCCCATCTAAGTCCATATGCGACTCGACTATTGTATCGCGGAACCGATTCTATACTTTACATCCTCTGAAATATTCAGCGCGAGTTTTCAATCTCCAAATGCTCCATCGCATTTCGATAAATCTCACCCGAAGATATGAAGTGAAACGGCCACCGTCGGCAGAGGTAGCCAATTCAATTGGAAAAGGCCTTCGAGGCCTCATCCACTTATATGCATAGTTTCGATGTGGGCCACGTAGCGCTGATGTGCGACCGATACTGTCTCGTCTGGTTTATGGTGCCTCCACCCAATTTACGGTAGCTAGAATGCAGCCGTTGCTCACCCCGACGATCTTTGCTCGGGAGCAGGGCAGGAATTTCGGAAACTTTGCCTTCGGGACTTTGTAGTTGAGTATCAGCCTTCAGTTCACAATTAATAATAGCATTTATTTCCCTTACCTCACATGTTAACTACGTGGATTCAAAAATGAATTGAAAAATTTGCGCTCTTACTAAAAAATTGTATATTACGTATTTCGTTTCATCGAGTCAACGGGACCCAAGACAATCAGAATGGGGGACGGCAAGATTGTAGGAGATGATATAGGTCAAAACGCTGGCCGTTGGGAAATTGATAGGGAAAAAGTGAGGGAAAAAGTCTTCATTGGGGGCTGTTGGCAAAAGTCCAGGAATCAATTAGAAGTCGACAGAACGCCAACTCATCTGTTTAACAGACGTAAAAACTGAGTTCAAGTGAAATTGCAGGCAGGGTGTACTGTTCCACTTGATCGCAAGTTTGTCGTGCCAATTGTGTAATGTAGGCAATAATGAAAGTTTGAAAAAAATTGAGAAATTTCTTTTCTCTATGTCAGTATCGTAATGAGTTCATTACAGTTCTAAAAGAAGTGCTGTAATGAAACTCATTACAGCATTGTTTTCAGTTATATTTTTCGTTTTTTGATTGTCCTCCGATCGAATCAAATCAATTCAAATGCCGCAATCTGTCAAGTTTCGAAAGTCACAACAACTACCAAGATGAAATATAAAAGTCACTAAACTGAATTTTTGTTTGAATTTCGAGAGTATTTTACTAAAATTAACTGAAATAGAGAAAATAGCGTCTATTACTCGTTGCAGATGGCAATTCCAACACTTCGTGCTTTCGAAAACTCGCTCCTTCGTTGCTCGTTTTCTAACTTCGTGTTGGAATAGGAGCTCGTTCTGCAACTTGTTTTAGAATAAACTGAGTCTGTCTTTAATTCATTATTATATTCGAGGAAGATAATAATCTTTATTTGATCCATAAGACCTTTACAGATGTAGATCACGTTATAAGAACAGATACACAACAGAAATACCCCAACAATATTAAATCATACCCCCAAACAATTAACCAAAAAAATACATGGTTCATACTATTCTAAAGTTCATGAAAATCTCCATCACAGATGAATTCTTTAACACTGTAATAACATTTTTTATTAAAAAAACATTTTGGTGATTTCTTTTGTGCCTTGATGTGCCTGCTTTTAAAATCTTCAGGTAATTTATTTCATATCGTTAGTATAAAGTGAGTAATATTTTTCTGTATATATATATATATATAACTTGTTTTTTCAGAAATCAAATAAGTTTTTCCTCTAGTATTATATTTATGTTTCAACATTGAATTTTTGAAATCATTATAATTATTTATTATATACATCACACATTCATATATGTATAAGCTGTACAAGGTTAGTATTTTATGTTCAATTAAAATATTCCTACAAGAATCATTATATTTCAATTTGAAAATACTTCTTAGGCGCCTTTTTTGTAGAATAAAAATTCTATCAGCTTCAACGGAATTCGCCCAAAATATGATTCCGTATCTAAGCCTTGACTGTACATAGGCATGGTATGCTGTCAGTGCCGCATCCACGCCAATTGTACTTGATAAAATCTTCAATGCATAGCATTGTTTCAGAGGCTCTGAAAGTTGATGGTCGCAACACAAATTTTGCAAGTGTTATCGTTTTTCTCAGTAATTGAAACAACAAGCGGAATGAAAGAACATCAGCATTAGAGATCGGACAATGGTACGAAACCGCGAAGACTTTCAATCTCATCTGATGTTGAACTTACTTCGTAATTTTCTAGATTTTCCAAGTTTTTCTCTATTCTCACTGGTGATATTTTTGGTACCGTACAGTTAGATAGTTCACACACCTTTTGTGTTTAGTTTCACTCTCAAACGTCAACAGTTTGTTCTATTATTCAACTATGTATCGTCTTAATGAAAAAACAACGCTCGCGCGCTTTTTCCATTTTATAGCCGGTGAGTCGTCCCACTGAAGTGGATATTCGGGCTTTTGTGTCCGAATTTTTTAACAAATTCACTTTGTTAGTCATTGAATAATGAGATTATTGAGAGGCATGTTCGTTGAACAGTTTTTTTCAAGCTTTTGACCAGTCAATTTGCCACCTAGATCGTGCCATTTAATGCAATTATAGACTATTTTTGTGGGGATATGTAAATGCCCGTATTTACCCTGAAGAGCCCGCTTCCACTGAGGCATTGGAAGAAATCATGGGTTTTTTTTTATGTGAAACAGGCAGGAAATGCATTGGACGGACACATTAGCGATCCATATTCGCATGAAATAATCTTTAAACATTAAATTATCGATTCGAGTAAAGATTTTTTGCATTTTCTTGATTTTATGTGTTTTTTATCGCGATGAGTTCACTACAATAATTGAAGCAGTGCTTTAATGATCTCATCACAGCATTGCTCTACACAATTTCCAAGTTTTATTCAGAAGATGTGGAGTGTATTTCAGATTAGTCACTTTGATTTCAGAAAGCGTCAATTGAATTTCAGATTAGTCAATTGAATTTCATTTGATACTTTCTGAAGTTCAATTGAGAAATCTGAATGAATTTTGATGTTTTCTGAAATACAATTGAATAATCTGAAATACAAATTATGCTTTCTGGATATCAATTGAGGATTGCTGAATTACAATTGGAAATGAAGTAGTTTTTTATTTTTGTTTTTAAAGTACTGACTTCTGATCCCATCAATCAACACACGTCACTACCATTATCTGTGAATTTTCGTAACAGTGACACCAACTGCCAACATTCAATTCAACAATCTCAAGGATTTAAAATCTGAAATTTCTCAACATTATAAAACAAAACTTTCTCTATTCCGTTCGAGAACTTGCTCATTCACTTTTCGTTTCCGAATTTGGCATTTGTGCTGGAAAAGGGGCCCATTCTGCAACTTTTCAGAAAGTACGATTAATCGCATGAAATTGTTTGTATATGAAAATTTTAAATTGTTGTCAAGCAAAAAATTCTCGAACGAACGAAACATTGTCAAAAGTCAGTTCCGTTTTATTGATACAGACTATCGTGTGTACAATATGTGTTGAATTCGAATGATTTAAGAGCAAATAATGAAAAAAAAATCGAAAGAAACACCAAATCAGAAAACGTCATGTGCATCCTAAACTTGAAAAATTCTGTTGGGTACAAGGTATTGCCGCGGAATGGTCTTGAGGTTTTCCTTATGAAGATTGCAATTGTGGCCTTTACAGTGATTGATCTTCAGCTTCAAAAGGTTTGAAGTTTTCATTCCGTACAATAAAATGTTGACAGCACTCTACGCGATTATCAGGTCCGAACTTTTCCACCGTTTAGCTCAAGTATCCCAAAAGAAGAGGTATTATCTACCAAGTTAATCTGGACGAGATTGGCCATAGGGAAAACCAGTAGCTGTCCGTTGAACGGACTCCAGCAATGCAGACAGTTTTCTCAAATGAGAAAATCCAATAGTACTCATGAATAAATTCCACACCTGAGGGTTATATCTGTTGAAAGCTCTTGAAATGAGGAAAATGACTCATTTGGCCTTTGATGCTATGTGCTGAATATGCTCACACCCACAAGGTCTATATAAATGATTGGTCCTGCTCATCCAACGTTTTCAAAGGCTGAGCAGCTGGATAATAAGCGTGTTCCGAATTATTTCTACTGATTTGAAGTACCAATAATGTATCGATGTTCAATGACACTAGAAAATAATTACACCATTACCAAATTATATCTAAATCTCTTTGTACTGTAGCAATGCAGATGATAATAAGATTTCATCAGAGATAGATATATAGCCAGGAATGGGAAAGTTCCTAGAATAGATCTTTGTTCCACTTGCATGAATAAGAAAACCTATTCGAAACTCTCGCGTTCAACTATGCCGTCAAGTCCATGAGCTGAACTAATCTGGAGAAGATAATATTGTTTTTTTAACGATTTCTGAAAGTGTTATATGTGACATAGGTAAAGCATTCATTTACTTCTTTTGATGAGTAGCGATGAAGCAACATATTCAGCAGTATAACAGAAAAGTAGTGCCATCGTTCTGACAAATGGATCAGAAAGAAATGAGCGGTAACTAAAACTCAACATCCATCAATATTCGTTATCCTACGAAGAAGCAACCTTGAAATCGTAACCTTTCTTGGATATGATAATATGAAACTGTAAACGGAGAATACTCTAGTCCGTTCGATACCTTATTCTCAAGAATCTCTGTCATCAGATTTCCTCATGATGAATCATCCAGTAATGTAACCATCAATTCAACATGTCCTAGTATGAAAATGCCGTCTTATAAGAAGACGGTATGTCCAATTGATCTTCCCACAAAACTTAAGGAAGTTCCTAGTGTATTTTATATAATTGACAACTTTAATTATCTTCTTCAATAATTTGGAGAATTTGAGAGTCATATGATCAGTTTTTCAAGACAGAGAAATCAAATAACGATTACCTACAAGAATGTAATCCAACAATGTATCCGTCAGTAGGCCGAACCTCAACTGGTATGGTACTTACAGGGTATGGTAGGGTCAATTTTAACTCCGTGTATTTTTCCATCAAATTCAGAAAAATTTAGTCTTTTCTACATCAATATCTGCCTCATAATCAAACTATTCAGTGAAAATGACTTCAATGTATTTCGAATATATAGAATGATTAAATTATACAGTTTTCAGAAACTATAAGAAAATACCATAATAAATCTTTGAGAAAAAACAACTACGGTAATAATGATTGTTTACTCGAATCGAGCTCTGGGATGAGCTCCTCTGAAAGTATATGACAGTAATATGTAAAAAGCGATACCAGGAAAATTCTAACAAACATGTTTGATGTAGTACTATATCCTTATATGTTCATATTGATCACAATTTTGGCAAAGTGTTTTGACCGAACATTGATTGTTGCAAACAATTTTTGTAGCATTCAGCACATGAAATGAAATGTTTTTCATCGTTTCATCGACATGAAAACACTTATCTTCGTTTTGGAGTCAGGCAGGATCAAATTTGACCCCAAGACCACTGTCACGGTCTTATGCCCGAGGCTAACGAAAAAATAACTAGCGTATTAGAAGAGAGAAATAAAGATACACTTAATAAAATAATTATATTTTCTGACGATCGATTTCGGCTCTAGGCCATCATCAGGTCAGCTGGAAATAGTAGTCAAATACAAATAAAAATTTTTTTTACATATTAATCTTCAGAACAACAATAAAAGTGAACAAGCGTGACAGACTCTGTTATTTTTAACTCACCGTCAAAGAAATATGCACTTTTTTTTCAAAGGTTCACTATTCAAGTTATGTTATGATGTTATGAATTTAGTCGTATTTATTTTCGGGTGGTCAGTGTAGGGTGGTCGAGTTATCTGTCTGGCTTAGAAATGTTTGCGTCAGCTGTCAGTCATCTTAGGAACAATTTACACCAGTACAGGGGTCATAGGAAAGTTAACATTATGTTCTTAAGGGACGAATCGACTTGAACAGTTAAGGCGTCGGGAAATCTTTTATATCGTTAAGGATATGGTCATTGTTCTTGCTCTTCAAAATTTCAAATTGTTCTAAAAGTGTTAGCTTATGAAAATCATTATTTTGATGAAGTAGAGCTAGATTGGCGAGTGAGGTGGAATATTTACTGTCAATCAAATGATTTCTTATGGCAGAAGAGGTCCTATTTTTGATGTGTTCGTTAAATCTGATTTTTGCAGCTCTGGTCGTCATCCCGATATAGAAGGCAGGACAGTTCTCGAAAGTAATCCTATATATTCCGCTTTTTTGATTGTTTTATTTTTTCGGTTTGATGTTGACTAGTATTCCCTCTAGTGTTCTATGAGAAACAATGACGAGGATTAATTTATATTTCAATAGTAATGTTTGTAGTCTATTGTTTAGGTTGCAAAAGTAGGGAATAGCTATGTAGGTACTAGCGTATATTAGTCATATCCAAATACAAGGAAAATAGCTGGAAGGGGAAGGAATGAGAATATCTCCGTATCTGGCTATTGTACAATTTGATTCGAGTAGGGTCAATTTTGACCCTACCATACAAGTTGAGGGCTAGGTGATTTTCCAATCACCTTGTCCAAAGAAATACGGGTAAATAAGCTAACTACCTGGTAATATCTTTTTCGCCTGTTAAGTACATTATACAATGTTCTGATGGATATGTGCGGCGGCAATAGTTGTGTATCAATTCCATTGTTTCATCAAATAACCCTCAAATCTTTCATTACAACCCTGTCTTTGCATCCGTCGAGCCGCGAGCTACGTGCGAGAACTCCAAGTAGTTTAGTCGGGCCATTTTGTCAATGTCGAGATTCTAACGGCTCAGGGTAGTGCTCTATTAGTGTAAGAGAGACCCACTTCGGCTTAATAGCTGGGCCCTATCTATGATACTTTTTCCAATCAAGTTTTCGCTCTCTCTCGTTCAGGAACCAATCGTGACCTGGTTCAATGAGATGCCGAAGAGAAATGTGAGACCGACCAGAAAATACTTTCCCCAATTTTCTGGAATTAAATCGGATTTTCGACGACATCGTACCAGCCGGTGAGATTCATCGGACTATTTCACGTTCCGAGTGTTGAAGATTTTGTGCGGTTATCTATAGAATAACTCAAGAGAGAAAGGGGAGCAGAAATTATATTATATCCCCACGATATCTTTCAGTCGAGCAAATAGGTGATTTTGAAATTGGCGTCGACGCCATTCGCTTATTACGGTTCTTTTATTCTTATCTATGCAAATCATGTCAACTTCATATATTGATTTGAATAATACTTCAAAAGTTCTGTTTCAATTATAGAAAAAAAACGGGATAGAAAGGACATACGGTTTGAGTGGAAGAACAGAGAGCTCAAACTCACCCGAACTCCGCCCCGTGAGTGTTGTTCTTGATGATTTTGTAATATATTTTTCGAAATATTCAATAAACGCCCATTATTATTATTATTATAGTACCATGTCAAAAAATTATATCAATACCTAGCAACTAAACGGGTTGGATGAAATGAAAAAAAAAGTTAATTAGTACTTGTTAACCATTTAATTTCTTATTTGACGTCTGCTGCTGATACTCACAAGTTGGCAGTCTTCTCTTGAATGATATTATTTTACAGGGTGAGTCTTTGACTTGTATATATATTCAAACCATGGATTTTTTATGTCGAAAGAAATTCGTTTTTCGTATAGCCATTTTTCTGATATCTAGATAAAAAGATATAACCATCTTAAACTTCCTTAATGAGCTAAGCCACCTCTGGAAATATGATACTGATATCTTTCCGAGTATTATATCTACCACCTGAACCTTCGAGAAAATGTAGCTGAAATTTATTTCTGCAAACTTTTTTTTATTTCCCTGATATATATTTTTTTTGAATTTTTGATAACTCGAAGAGTGCGCATTTCACGAGATTTCACGAAGAATGATTTTGTTTTCAAAAATGGCCAAATATTCATTATATGGCATTCAACCTTCTTTCAAGGATCGGGATCATAAAATTTCTGCTATAGTTATGAAATGGAATGGTATATATTGGTCATAACGAAAATAATAAAACATGTGAGTTGAATTTTTTATTCGTAAAATAATTTTCACATTGATGAGAACCTATATTCTAATAGTATATTCTAAAACAAGTTGCAGAATGAGCTCCTATTCCAACACGAATGCGAAGTTCGAAAACGAGCGACGAAGGAGCGAGTTTTGGATAGTATGAGTGTTGGAATTGCCTTCTGCAACGAGTATTAGACGGTATTTTTTCTATTTCAGTTAATTTTTGTGAAATACTTCCGAAATTCAAATGAAAATCCAGATTAGTGACTTTTGTTTTGTATCTTGGCAGTTGGTGTGACATACGAAATTTGACAGATCACGGATTTTGAATTGATTTGATTCGAAACTTGATTCGATCGGAGGTCAGTACTGACAATCAGAAAACGAAAAATATAACTGAAAACAATGCTGTAATGAGTTTCATTACAGCACTACTTTCAGTACTGTAATGAATTCATTACGATACTGAAATAGAGAAAAGTCATTTTATTCGATATAATCATTCACGAGATATGTTCCGTTAAAATATCTGTTCAAGTCAAAGACTCACCCCCTAGCAAACACGTTACATCGCCTGACACTTTTGTGGAGTTACATTTTCAACATGAAATAAAATCTTCATTGTGATGTCGCATATGCGTCCAAAACCTATTAACTTTGTGATATCGCTTTGTTAACGAAATGTGGAAAAAAAATTCTCAACATTTTGACGATGATTAAAGATATCTCAACTGTGATTCCCAAGCGATGCAAATATTCGTTCGTATTGTGATTCATAGCCAAAGGGTGTTGAGTAATATAATATGAGGATTTCTTCGATCTTCAACTGTAGAGAAACTACCGCATCTGGGTTTTATTGCCCCGAATTACATTCGGTCCTGATATTTTTCTCTCGAAAACCCGGTTTGGACTATGGAATTCGCAGTGGTGAGAAGAAAGGGGGTTGGTTTTGCGTCTGACAAATTCAACGAAAACAATTTTTACACTTGAATTTTGATTTCTGGCTGGATCCATCATCATTTTGTGACCAGTGTTCGCTTCGAGAAGTTTGCTGTTCGTTTGATCCGATATTTAAATTTCTTGGTTTTCTGCAATTTCAGTATATTCATTGGTAGTTAAATTCTTTTAGTTATTGTTGTAAATCAAATATTTTGATATTTCATTTTAGTCACATATAATAATCGTATCATGAAGTCTTAATATATGTGTTGGCGCAGAACTTTTTGATCTAAAAAAAAATTTTTGTTCTGAGATTTGATATTTGCAGTTGAATATTTTTTTATTTCATTTGGTTCTAGAAATATTTCAAAAATCCTTAGAAAAGACAGTCTCAGCACTCTTCAAAATATTTAATATTTTAATATTTTAATTAACGTGTCTGAAATAGTTCGTGCTGTACAGGGTTGACAAAATTGGTGATGTTTTCTGCGTAATTCATAATAACACAGTTGGAGCTTTCGAATGGAATTTAAGTGTGTGAGAGTTAGTATAATTGAAAGAAACTACTCCCTCTAATGTTCCTTTGGTTTAATTTTTGAGAAATTATAAAATATAGGAACAGATTTCTTAGTAATTCATATAACCTTATTTGGAAAGCTTAGATTTGAACTAATTACATATTTCTTTAGTGAAACTGCCATCAAATCTGATCTGATTCGGAATTTTTATGTCTTATAATTTCAAAAACTGAATGTTTAACCTTATACGAAATATACTTTTTCAGTAAAAACCATATGAAGCCGTTGAGGGTAACAGCAGCAAGGATTTCGTAGTAAGTTGGTGAGATGTCCCAAAAGAACCCTCACCGATGAAACGGCTGAACTTTGTTCACTGACATGCCAAGGGTTTAATTACAAAACAGATGAAAGTCCCGTTATGAGGATTTAATTCAGTGAGTATTCGATTCGAGGTGTAGCCGCGACACTGTCAAACACAACTTTTGCAGTTTTTCGAATATTTCTTGTAAATTTGTTGTCCAGCAATTTATCAATGATTTTGACACCTATAAGAACATAGTAATCGTTCGCAGTAATCGCCGTTATATCTTTATCTTCTCATCAATTGAAATGAGTTGAACTAATGAATTGAATAGTTGAACAAAATTGATAAACTTTCTCAAGTTAGAAATTACTGTTCCTTAATCACTCATCGAAGGATAGAGGAGAGAAATGTACAATACTCCTTTAATCTAATATTATTTCTCGAAAAATTGAACTTATTACGATCTTGCTAATAAAAAAAGAATCATTTTAACTTTTACTTTCATTCCTTTCAGATGTGGTGAGGAAGAACAGTGGAATTTCCTGGAAGGACTTCGAAATCTATGTGAAGGAATAGTTTAGACATGTCAGACAGAGGAAGAAAAGGTAGATTGAAAACCCAACTACATAATTAATTCCCACACTTATAATGTATATTTTTCTGTTTCTTTTTTTCCATTTTGTCTTATTTTCCAATGTATTCTATCTTGACTTTACTAATTATTATATTTTTTGTTCGAATAAATTTTTTTAGTTTCATCCTGCAATCATTGAATTAATCATCCATCAAAAATGGTATAATATTCATGTATGCAATGAGTATAACAAAATATGTCTCAAATGCGATGAGAAATGGCTTCTTATTTGAAGATATTTTTTAGTATCACATCAAAATTCCTATGCGACGTCGGGAGGAAATGAAGAGAAGTGGTCTCAAAATTAACTAGCATGAACGTCACAAATGCGACAAGAAATGGAGTATCATTTGTGACCAGTTTTACGATCGCATATTCAACTACTCATTTTTCCGATATGCGTACTTGATGTAGTGGTCATTTGGATGCAAATGCGAGCACTTGGGGAGGTAAACAGTACATCGCATAAGAGTTACATTTGCATCGCCGTGTTTGCTGGGCCTGTATATTTCCAGTCTTCAGGGATAAAACTGTAAATTTCATGTGCAAAATAGTTCAAGGATCACTATTCAAATGTCGTCATCATATATTTCGGTGTTTGGTCAGTATGATCTCTGTTCAGGGAGCTCATTATTATACGGATGGATCACATGTTATACCAGGGTTGTGAGTAAAATTGTTAAGAGTCGCAGTGTCCCGCTTGCGGAAGATACCCTACATTCACTGATTCGTGCCATGAATCTCGACTCCACGTGTCCTCCATCGAAATAATCAACCTAACCTACAGTACATAATTGAAGACACCTTTCATTCGGTTGAATATTCACTACGTTACGATCCCCGGTTTCTAGAGGGTAGGAAATAAAAGCGCCTCGCGACATAACAGACGCTGACGTCAAACCTGAATACCGGAGGGAGATAAAACAGTGAAAGGACACATTCAGAGAGCTTCCAGCCGGTTCAAAAGGTAGCGGTAATCTTCCGCCTAAAAAATGAAATGTCCAATTATCTATTCAGGCCGTAGGAAGCACTAAATGAATTAAATATTTCCGTTTGCTCTCTCGGGCTCTTCGTCATTGTAGAACGGCCTCGACGCCTGCAGTAATTTGATTCCCATATGTGCCATGAGGATGCCTCAGGGAAAAAGGATCCGGCACGTGACAAGCAGTGACGGTGTTGGGACAAATCAGAATTTCGTGAATGATGGCATTTCTGATTCCGATAGTTCTGAACGCCCATTATCCTTGTTTTCTAACTATTCAACTGAAAAATTCTTTTTTATATTCAGATGCACGTCTACGAACCAAGCTTGCTCATCGTAAATTTATGCATAGAAATCATTATAATGGAAATGTAGCTGTTTGAAGCATTATGACTCACTTGAGATCATAACAGATCTAATACCCCGAAATTTGAAAAACAAATACTGTTAAATCGTATACAGATGGTTCTAAATCCAACAAGGGAGGAGGCGCTGGGGTTCACGGGGCCAAAGCCAAGTGTTCACTTTAGTAAGGCTCCTGTGTGAGTGTTCTTCAAGCAGAAATATAGCAATCGCAAGATGTCTAAATATTAATCTAAAGAGAAACTATCAGAATTGTGACATAGCTATTTACTCAGATAGTCAAGCTATTATCAAAGCGCTGAACTGCTATGTCATCGACTCAAAGTCGACATGAAAATGCCGGAGCATAATCAATGAGGTAGGTAAGAAAAATAAGGTCTCTTCAATCTGGGTTCCTTATTCCTGGTCATTCGGGAATCACAGATAACGAAGAGACCAATAAACTTTTCAGAGAGGGTGCTCAGAAACCACTCACTGGGCCAGATCCTTTTTGTGGTATGAGAAAATGTACATATGAGAAGGAGTTTCTGGAGAAGAAAAAAACTGGGAGTGAAACACTCTGGTAGAAATTGCCAGGGTTGGATCACTCCAAAAAGTTCCTTCGGGATTCGGAAACTGCAAGATCCAAAAGATATTTGGATTGTCGCCTCAGAAAGCACTTGCTGAGAATGGGCGTATCGGACAGTGACGATGGTAGATTCTGTGGGGAGAAGGAATAAACTCCTATTCATCTAGTCACAGAATGGTTAGGCATTGTAAACCAAAGGAAACAAAGCTTTGGTCAAGAGACCTGTAGGAGTTAGAAATTTGCCTCACTGAATACTTCCGAGATATTGGAATTCCTTAGATCTCTGGGACTGGAAGGCAAGCTGTGAAGCTTTGTCAGGTGGCACAAAAGACCATAAGGTCGCAGTGGACTGTAACTTCCTTATCACCTCCAATAATACTCTTTTAAGTGCACCTTCGAGACATATAGAGACTAGCAGTTTATCATACGTATTTCTATCAGACAACTCGGGACTAGGCAAGAATTTTTAACCACTGGAGATCAAATTTATTCCGGAAAATTTTTCTAGCTCATACATATTTCGAAAATGATCTAAAAATATTCATGAGCGGAAAATAATTTCCGGATTTCATTTGACCTCGTGTGGTATTCGGTAAAAAAATGCCACTCCACATAATAGTCCAAAAATATAGAAAACATCGATGCTTGCTTGTACTTGAAATTCGTTAAAATAATTATGTTGAAAAATGAATATAATAGATTGCCAAAAACACTATTCTCTAATTATGAACGTCAAGAAAATTTTCAGTATAATTCACTGTTTGGTTCCCACGAGTATATTCAGAAACAAGTTGTAGAAGGAGCTCCTATTCAAACACGAATGCGAAAGCATGACTGGTGGAATTACCTTTTGCAACTAGTATTAGACGATATTTTTCTATTTCATTCAAGTTTTGTGGAATATTCTCGAAATTCAAATGAAAATTCAGATATCTGACGTTTGAATTGTATCTTGCCAGTTGGTGTGACTTACGAAATTTGACATATGAATAAGCTAATTTGAACTTATTTGATATTGAAATTGAAAGGATCAATGGTCTGTACTGACAAACAAAAAACGAAAAATATGACTAAAAACAATGCACAACCTCTAGAACTGCAATGAACTCATTACGATTCTGAAATAAAGAAAAAAATTTTCATTAAAATTCATCAGTTGCGATCGTAATCTGTCGAAAATACACATGTTAATTGGTTCAAACTCGCAGATGTGAAATTTTCACTAGTGATACAGCTAGAGGTCAAATTATTTCTAGCTCATGACTTCGACTAATTTTCAGATTTCATTTGACCTTATGACGAATTTGGTAGGAAATTTTTTTTATGACCAACGGGAGGGGAACCTCCTCAAAAAACTCTTCATGTGATGAAAAGGTGTACGTTACTTCAAGATCTCAATGCATTAATTTTATTTCGGACTACAAACTCTGATGAAAATGGGAGAGCTCAATCTGAGATAAAAAAGTTTTTTCATTAATTCTTTCAAAGAATTAATATTTCCCTTTCTTAAAACGTTCAATATTAATGCAAATATAATTCGAATGCGTGAACAGCAGAAACATCCACGTATTTTCGCATAGCCCTATTTGAATGTCTATATGCAGGTGCAGCATGTACTAAATATAAATTATTCTAATTTATAGCGGAAACAAATTATGTTTAATCTTTTTCTACGTCCTACGCGAGCGCTAACAGGGTGATAAACCTGACGGTATGGATGTCAGCTGTAAAGCACGGCAGAATGCTAATTTCTGTTGACGAATGGGCTTATTTTGTCAGGATGAAAAAAAAGCTGTACGACGACTCGATTAAAAATGGTATACGGTGCATGCTTGATTCTATCATCCCCAAGTATGTTTTTCGAGCGCGGGACCATCTCTGTATTCTAAACAGTGTGCTAGATCTCAAAGGGAATTTTAAACGATTACTGCTATTTTTCACCGGGTTCTCTCATTAAGGTTCATACCTACAGGATGAACTGGGAGGAAAGTTATCTCATGTCTCATTTCCCTTATCCTTTCGGATATACTGGAGCACTCACTCAGTTCCATTCGTCTTCTTCACATATTCTCTGCCCCATCGAATCATAGCAACATGATGGCAAAAAAACTATTTCATCAGAAAAAAATTTTTGAATCTCTAGATTTAAAAATTTGGAAATGTGAGTACCCTCTAAAGATGTTGTCGCGTTTTATCTTGCTACAAAGTAGGTGCAACTGCCTGAAACTCTGAAAAAAGTTTCATTAGAATCGGTGAATCCATCACAGCGTTCTCTCCGAACCAATAATGAATGGAGAAAATACGAAATTTCTGATGCCTCCAAAATAAACTACCAGCAATTGCAGATCCGTGAATGAACTTTCAATTAAGTAGGACCTTAAATAAATGTTTACGAAGTTTTACGTTTATCGCTATAGAACTGAGCATTCTGCTTTTTGCATTCTAATTGATACACTTAGGGAAAGTTAAATTTTCCAGCAACTTTGTTTCAATTTCCATCGGTTGAAGTTTCAGACTTGGTTAGGTAGGCGGGTAATCGACTTCGGGAAAAGCCTAAAGTTGTTCACTGAATAGAAGTCCGTCAATCCCGAATGGAATTAGTTTTATACAGTCCAAAAATAAAAAACGAGGAAGAGTACGGGTGATTCTTTTACGAATTTATAATATAGTGAGTAGCGTTTTATGTATATTGAATTATTATAAGAGTCTAGCTGCGGACTTAAATCACTTGAGGTACTAGCAATATATTCAATGATTATACCAGAAATTCGAGTGATTCAACTCTCAAAATGAAATTGAATGTTCAGTGGCGTAGCGCAGAAATCGAGGGTACCCCCACAAGACTTCATTGACCTCTGGCCTGCTACCTATGTTTTTTATGATAAGTTTTTCCCTAAGTTCTTCAAAAATAAAAAACTCAAGATTAAGTGTGAAAAATATGAAATTACAAAAAATATCTTAGTGAAAGAATGTAGATTGCTTTATACAAGTAACCAGAAAGATATCAATGTGATATGCACCTTGCAAAATTCTGGTTCAATGAGTAGGCCCTCATAAGTCTGATGAATGATATTGAATTTTCGATAAAATTCGTGATTGATTTGAGCTTGAATAAAATTCTTTTCGCACTGGAATAGTTGCAAATACTTCTAGAACTATGAGTGATTCTTGCTGAATAATTGACTGCGACTCAAGTATTGACCTACAAAAATATGAAGGTTCCTTCCATTGATAACAAATTGCATTGTTTTTTCTCTTTAAATGTTCTTTCATTTTCCGTTTCAACATATTTTCTAATATCTTGAAGGAAACTTGATATTATTTTTGCTGCTTTTAAGTTCGCACAGTAGGTAGGTAAGCTCTGATATTTTCTAGAACTTACTCACAATAACGTTGTAACCTTTAAATCAAATCAACTGAAAAAGTTACTTTTATTCCTGAACAAACCTCACAACATGTTTTTGTAGTCGAAAATTTGTTTCTCTTAATAAACTGAAAATATTTTTCCTTCTCCTCTAAAATATCCTGATTGGAAAATTTACAATAATTCCTGAAACATCGGATAAGCTACCGAGCCCCCAATGAAACGATTAAGTGGCGAAGGTCAAAAAAATGCCGAAAAGCTTGACACTATATAAGAGGGTGGCACAAAAAGATATCGTCAGAATGACAATTCTCGGAATATGTCGTAGTTTTTGGTCCTGAAAAATATTCTGTTTTCTTGTGTTATAACATGTTTGGTTTATCTATGAGAGATGATTGCCTTTCATTGGCGAAGTGGTCTTCAAAAATCTGAAGTTCCGAAAAATCATCAGATGGAAGGTCGTATCCGGTTCAAGAAACCCTCACTACCGGAGAGCAAGAATTTGTGGATTTTGAATTTGAATATCGAAGGAATTTCGAAGGACAAGTGTGATTACGTCTCTTAATATGCTGATGAACATGGTATCGAAGTGATTCTTCTGCTAAAAGCCCACACGGCAACAGAAAAAAATCCTCGTGAAAGGGGACAGTTGAAAGTTATGTATTGATTGATTTTTTACAAAGTTATCTCATGCCTCATTTCCCTTATCCTTTCGGATATACTGGAGCACTCACTCAGTTCCATTCGTCGGGAAAATTGATAGAGTTTTTTTTCATTTCTTTCAAATTTTGTGACATTTCTGGCATGAATATTTATAAACCTCCGAACATTATTTGTCCAAGAAATCTGAATGTTGATGTTTTTTTAAAGTAGCAAATGCATTTCTGAAATGCATCTGATTTATTCAGAATAATTGGTTTCTTTTCTGCTTTCGTCTTTTCCATTTCAGATTAAGAATTGCGAATTGTTTTGGGAAGAATCTGTTTATACGAGCCCATCTACAGATAACATGAAGATGATTACACTGATGTCATTCAAGATTTTCCTGATATTTGATATTTTGTGTAATTTTTTCACGGGATTTTTTCGACTGAGGTTTTTTCCCCTGGCTGTGAAGTATCGTATGATACTAGTGATGATAGTATCGTATGATTCTAGAGTATCATACGAAGAATGTTATGATACCCCGTTCTTTTTTTACCTCAGCTTAGGTATTTTTTGTTTCAACATTTATTATAATATTTTAGCTCTCTTTTTCATAAGAGTGATTAGTGGAAACCTTATAATATGTTCGATTAAATTCAGGATTAATTCTAGGTTAGTCTTTCAAAAACTATAATGAGAACAATAGCAACGCAATGCGAGCTAGTTCCATAGTTATTGGGACTCCATTCAAAGCTTTTCGTTGGGCTTTTTTGCCGCTTTAGTACCGGGGCCCCCGGCTCTTATGGGTCTGTGGTGCCCTCTGCTTCTCGACTTGAATGCTACTCAATGAATATTTGACATAAACACACCCTTCTGTCATGTTGAAGTTGAATCAGTTCGAAAAACCTTTTTGAATGAGGAACGCTGTTGGAGATCAACTATGATAACTCTTGACATTCTAACATCAGCAAAAATGGCAGGTTTTAGACAGAGATAGATTTATTTATACATTACTACTCAACCTTGAGACCACTCTGTGTGGTTGAATTTATTGCGAACCACTCAGAACATATTGTTCTTCAGTGCTAATATTTTATAAATCTAGTTATCACCTGAAATGCCATCGTTCAAAATCATTTTTTCGGCGTGACATCCCGCGGGACTTCAAAGTTACCCTCCAAACAAGTTAGTTCCTGATGGATATTGAAGGTGTCCCGATATCCATCCATCGCGCTGAAAATGTGTCAGGTTATTGCGGTACAGACACTTACAACTGCTCTCCAATCGAACGGAAAGGGTTCCCTTGGGAGCATTTAGGAGGCCGTAATAAAGACAGGAAGTCCTGTGGTGGTTGCAGGAACCCCTCGGAGCCGGTCGCAGTGGAATTTGATTTTACGACAGGGATTGCAAAAGGAGGGGTTCCTCTACCTTGACTTTGTAATTATTGATGCGTTTGTGAAGGAACTGAGTGATACTGGAGTCGATGCATCTCCTCCCCCTTTTATACAGGGTGGGTCTTCGACTTATAAACTGTGTCCCATTTCGGTTGAGATTAAACTTTATTCCAGCTGTTACTGGAATTTTCAAAGCCACCAACAAAAATTATCCAACCACCCTTATTCTATAAAAACGGAGTGAAAATGAAAATGTTCACTGTTGGACATACTATTATTCCTCAAGCAAGAAAGAATAAAATAATGAAAACTGTTTATAAAAGATATACACTGAGTTGCAGGAACGTCCATTAATTCCTTAAACGGAATATTCATAGACGGTAGCCATGGATACTTCGTTAAATGGAGAATTGAGGCAGCATTAAATTTAATGGACGTTCCTGCAACTCAGGGTTTATTACATAAAAGTTAGTGACTTATTTTTTTGTAAGCACCGTTTTCACGATTAGGTAGTAAATTGGTATTTGTTAAATAAGAAAACTTGTATAATCATGCATCAAATTTCTTCAATTTTTCAATACATTGGTGTATCACAATGTAATCTTTAATAAATTTTAGCTTCGAAAATCAGAAAAAATCCACATTCGGGTTTGTTTTTTCATAGTAGGCCGCGAATTCTTTCACACATGCATTTTATTATTACTTTTTCAAGAGGCCATGTGAAATGAATCTATTCATTTTATTATATTTCAAAAATAAACACAAACTAGCTCTCTGCAACTTGAAATTAAAAATGTTGAAAACAAAAAAATATTTTAATTTTTTTTATGCAAATTCCACTTTTATGAATGTATGAAAGAAATCATGGCCCATTATTCAATACATTAATATGTTCAGATTTTTTAAGTTTCAATTCATTAGAGAACAGGTTGTGACACATCAATGTATACAGGAAAAAATTCAAAAATTTGACGTTAAAATATACAGGAATTTCTACAAATACGAAGTTTGTCCCTAATTTCGAAAACAGCGCTCTGAAGAATGTTGAAATATGCTGCTTAAAAGCAGTTTTAATTTTTTTTTCGTTTTGTACACTTCCAAAAGTGAACATGTTCGTTTTAGGCCTGTTTTTCAGGAACAAAAGCATTTGGAATATTTCTGTTTGTGGCTTTTGAATTTTCACAAGAAAGGGATACAGAGTCGCTTTTTTCTGATTCACTTCATGAAAAGGTGAAGCCATTTTAAAATTTTTCTGATGCGCTATGCCACCCCGAGTATAATACTGCTTGAACTATCGGCAAGATGTAGCAGAAATTTGATTCGGTGTAATTTTGAAAAGATTTTGTGATTGATCAATGACTGTGAATTGCCCAATAATCATTGATATTTATAGAATGTTATGGTATGCAGAAATCCATGAATTTGAACATTAATTTGACCGACGTTTAGAAGATGTCACTAACTAGATATACGAGATGAAAGCAGAATACCGCCATTAGTATTATGTAGTATATCTAGTTAGTGACATCTTCGAAACGTCGGTCAAATTAATGTTATCAAATTCAAATTCATTTTATTGTATAATGTTCTGCCTTCTATGGAACAGATCAGTTTGAATTCAAATTGAGGCTCTTCAAAGGACAATCATAACCGGATTTTGAAGATAGACAACATATTGCAGAGGTGATGCTCCCTGAGGAGGTCCTACATCAATTTCTCTCACATACTTTAGTGTTTCTTCTTGGTAAAGCTTTTGCCATTCATTTTAAAATTTTTGTTGCCGTCCATTTTTCCCTGCTCGCTATCTTTGGATAGCTTTTTTTGAATTCGAGTATTGGGTGATATTGAAAGAATCATTTGTTTTCCTCTCGAGAAGAGAAGCAAGATGATTTATTATGATGTTTTTTGCAGGTTCCATTGCAGAAATTCTATATTTTCTCGGAGTGAAAATTGGAAAACGACAAGCGTTTTTCAGGCTGGTAAATGTTATAGAATTCTTTCCGACAAATCAGTATCCAATTGAGACATTGTTCTAACAATGCTTCTACTCTCGACCTTAATCGAAAAATTCAATCGGACTTCCAACCCACTCACGATATTCCGCACAGAGTCCCCCGTTGCATCCGTAGATACATTGAGTAAAATGTCACACCCCCGTCGCCTAACGTAATCACCTTTTTTTACCGGTACTCCCAAAGTCGCGTTCCTCCATGAGACGGCCTCGGCGGTCGCCTTTATCGAGGTAAAGGGATCATTTGGAGTCCTGGTCACGATCTCGGAGGCCCAGGGACCGTTGGAGTCGCCCCACAAAACGTCCTCGACATGAATATTACACACGTGGATGCCATAGTTTATTAGCCCTCACACACGGGGTAGCTAAATAAGTGACTCCGTCGGGTGAATTAACAAGAGGGTCAGGGTAGCTTCTGAGGCGATTAAGAATTCACCATTCATTAATCTAGGGTTCATAGTAGAGAGACGAAGATTGCTCGTCTTTTCGTTGTACTACGAAATCCTTCGTGACCATTTTTCGACTAGGCTTATCCCTGAATATCCGGTTGGCCTTAAACCTGACAAAATATCCTACCGGGAATAATCAATGTGTTGTGAATATTTGTCATCTGCGTTCATGTCAGATTACACATGGAAGAGTTGTTGAAGGTTGGGTGCGAATTCTGAAATATTCGAACTCGTGCCTTCTTTTATATATCTTTTCTGATTTTGATTGAAAAATGTATGATTTCCCATTCAGATTAGTTGAATGATATTTATTGTGCTTTGTACTTTCGAAAGCGGTGTTGATGAATTTTTTTCTGGTGTCTCCGTCCACTTATCCAATTCTGATGAAAAATAAGATTGAATTCGGAACATCGAGATTAAATCAATAAATAAGTCAGTATCAGTTTTGTAACAAAACTTTTGTTTGCCACTGTACCAGCTTTTCAAAACTATTGTTATTCACTCAAAATTCAGTACCTAAATATTCTTATGAAAATAGACAGCTGAAATGATACAATAAATGTTGAAACAAAAACTACCTAAGCTGAGGTGAAAAAAAGAACGGGGTTTCATAACATTCTTCGTATGATACTATAGAATCATATGATACTATCATCATTAGTATCATACTATACTATAGAACCATAGGAAAAAACCTTAGCCGAAAAAACCTGACTCCCCGTAAAAAAAATACCATAAACTATTATATATCAGGAAAAATCTTGAAAGACATCAGTGTGACATCATCTTCATGTTATCTGTCGATGAGATAAACAGATTCTTCCCAAAACAGCTCGCAATTCTTAATCTGAAATAATGAAAAAAGACAAAAGCACAAAAGAAACCGAATATTCAGTCTAAATCAAATAATTTTTAAATTAACTACCCATTTTAGAAGTGCATTTGTTACTTTATGTATAGCCTCGAAACCATCTTGAAATTTATAAATGGGACAACTATTTATAAGATGTTCTATAGTCTCCTCATTTTCCCCACACTCACAACCAGGACTCTCAACCGAATTCCATCGGAAGAGCATGCTATTGCATCGTCGATGGCCTGTATAAATGCGATTTAGAACAGACCATATTCTCCTGGGAAGGTCAAAACCAGGAACTCTGATGGAAGGATCAGAAATAAGATCTTTATTGAAAAAATTGGATACACTCCTAAATGTATTGCATTTTATAAATAGCATAATGGAAGCTTATTTCTCCAATGTCGTTGAGAGGTTATTTCGTCTATTTTTTACCTACGTGTTTTTCATTTTAGGCAATTAAGATATTACCAGATGCTGCATTCTGAAATCTTATATATCTTATATAAATATATAATATGAATATAAAATATCATAGCTTTATCGCTATGAGAAAAACCGAACGATTTGATGTTTTATGATTTCTCTCTTTTCTCGACGTTTTTATATT
Source organism: Hippodamia convergens (assembly GCA_038502775.1). NCBI lineage: Eukaryota > Metazoa > Arthropoda > Insecta > Coleoptera > Coccinellidae > Hippodamia > Hippodamia convergens. The sequence continues at coordinate 61,492,299 of CM076610.1, read as the reverse complement.
ATCCTAAGTGCTACATCAATAGGGAAAATTACTCAGAATCTTTATTTTATTTTGAAATCTCGAAATTTGTCTCAAAACCCTTCTGACTGCAGGGTGTCCGCGTCCATGAAATTTTAAGGGTCAAAGGTAAAAAAACGATTTTTTTCCTGTTTCTATCAAATATCTCGGTTCCTAACAGATATTCTCAATTTTTATCCTTTATGAATAATGTGGAGGAATAAATTGTCTATAGGTCGGTTTCACAAAACTTTGATTGAACCATCAAATTAATTGGAGCAATTACGATTCTTTGAAATTTCAAAACCAGTGGTTCGATTGGTTCGAATTTACGTAAGATTGTTTGATCAAAGTTATGAGAAACCGATCCTATGACTTCTGTTCTAGAAGTTTTTTTTTTTGTATTTTGAATTATTTTTTGAGATAGAGGGCAGTGAGCGCGCAGTGTTTTAGTATTTCGAGTATCATTCGAGCGGAGTACATATATTTGAACGGGACTACCGCTCGAGTTCTAATGATAAACAACATGAAACCACACAGCGTCAAAGCTTCCTGTCCAACAGAGTTTTTCATAGCTAGAATAGGCTTCCAGAGTGTAGTTAGTGCGAGTACGGTCAACACTTTCAAAAACAGACCTGAATGGTTCATGTGTATGCGTTATCAAAACTAAACATCAGTTCGGTCATTGTGCTTCTGTGTGCCTGTTGGGATCCACTTTTATGTTCTCACATATATTTTTTTTTAATTAATTTTTTCTTTGGAACATTGAGCATTTCGTCACCTTTTTTATGTATTGAGTTTATGGGTTAGTTGCCCCCACTCTTATATGAACAATAATAATAATAGTAAAACACTGCGCGGTCACTGCTCTCTATCTCAAAAACAGTTCGAAGTACAGAAAAACTTCTAGAACAAAAATTGTAGAGGATTTATTCCTGTACAATATTTATACAAAATAAAAATTGAGAAATTTTGATAGATATTCGAGAAAAATATGCAGAGTCGTTTTTCACACACTACAGTCGTTAGGGCTTGAGACAAGTTTTGGGATGTCAAAATAAGGGCTTTCACAAGTTCACAGCCAACGAACTCAGCACCTTGCAGTCTCAAATCAACCGCAACAACCACCGAGCTATAGACAATATATGTTTCTTAAACATCATATTTATTATATTAATGTGCCGCATTCAAATATTTTCTAAAAGACTCCGGAATAACTGGATGGCTTCTTTGAAATCTTCGATTATCATATTCTCTGATGGATTACGTACGTCGTAAACCAACCATTTGATTAGTCATATGACATTTTCAAAGGCAAATACGACTCATTGCTGAAAATTATCTCTTGGTTGTTTGAAAGTTGAGAAAAAAAAATTGAATTTCTATTTCTCGAGTCAGAATCAATAGCATGTAGTGATAAACCATCAGAATCTACTTAAATATTGCCTCTCTTCAAAGCACAATGGAGGTGACAACCTCAAAGAAAAGCTTACTTTCGCGAAGTCCTCTGTTGTATTCTATAGATCGAGAAGTCCCCTTTCAGAATGGGTCACACATCATTCTTCTCGGTCTGACGTTGATTTCAAAAAGGGTATTTTATAGCGAGGCCCTAACCCCTGGACGAAATGACGGATTTTGTATCCTTAGGCGATAATAAAAGGTATTGAACCACTCTTTTATCGAAGGTCAACAATTTAAATAATGTAAATCTGGGGCCTTCGATAGGAGGAGCTGAAATACTTTGGCGTTATGTGTAGAGGGATTTGGGTTTGTTCGGAGCTTCGACTGCGGATGAAAGATGAAAAGGTGGTGATTTCGGAAACACCATTTACCCAGAAACGGAACGAACCCAATACGAAACTTGTGTATATTTTCAAGTATATTGTGTGGAATCTTGTATGGCGTTCAGTTTTTTTAAGCATATCGTAGCTTCTGAAGAAGTTGTGAAAGTTGTTGGTTGTGCTCACAATTATTTTAGCTCTGACTGATCAGAAAAGAGCAGAATAAGAGGAATTGAATGAACAAATAAATACTTGACAAACTTTAAACAAAGTTACTCTCGAGTTGTGTGAGTTAAGGACGACCATAGCACATGTTCACAAGGGCGTGTTACAACAATCTCTATTGTTCATCGAGATCTTGTGTCAGAAGGGGTTGCAAGGTGAGACAAAATTTTTATATCAATGTAAGTTTTGAGATGTACTCGTATATTCATTCTATTTATGCCGTGACATTGGTTGTATTATCATCCTAGAAAAATGAAGATTTCTGTATTCATGAACGCACATTGAAAAAAATTTTTTTATGCTAGATTTCGTTTCAACTAGGTAGACTAGAAAAATGAAAATATTTCGAGCTGCTACCAACAATGTAATAGCAGCTAATATGACTGCGAACATCCGAAACGGATAGGCACTTGAAGAAGAACAATATTTGTTTTTGTTCTTTATTGCGAAATTCCAAGTCCGGCAATCAAACTGTCCGTCTTCATCGAATTGCTATAAAATCCGAATCATTGCACCAATGGCAGTCAAAATTGGACACCTGTCTCAACACCTGATTGATGATTAAGAAGTGAAGAGATAAAGATATTCTTAATTTTGGACGATATATTTGTAACTCAATGCGGTGATTGCTTTCTTTTGAAAGGAAAATCCAATACAAAACGAAAACGGTCACAATTCGGAAAAATTGCGGAAAATCCAATATCGAAATTAATCAGGCTCTGCCATTTAGGGAAACAGATATGAATGTCCGCAGACCAGGACAGGGTAGACCACGGGTAATAACTGCAATTGAAGAACTTGAGAGTTTCTTCGTTGAGACAACGGTTTGCAACCGCTCGCCTCCTTCAAAATCAGTTTGAGCAAACTCATGGGGTGCAAATTAGCACTCAGACAATAAGAAATCGCCTCAGAGAATATGATTCAAGGCCTCGTGTAGCGGCAAGAGGCCCAGCTCTTACCCCAGCCCATCGAAGGGCTCGTTTGGATTTTGCGAGAGAGCATATCTATGGGGAAGAGGCCGATTGGGAAAGAGTTCTCTACACAGATGAGTCTAGATTTGGCCTCTACCATTGTGATCGATGTTCTCTTGTATACAGACGTCGACATAAAAGATATGCTCAGTGCAATTTCCTGAATACTACTGTGTAATATCTTTGACTGCTAGCACAGACCTAATGGTCGTTGATAATGGAGCTATGAAGGCTGATGAGTATATAAGGAACATTCTTGGAGAGAATAGTGCCATTTGCCCCATACATTGGTGAAATTTTAATTTTTACTTTGATACCTGAGTTGATAACATGGGCAACCAAAACATCCGGTTTAGAGCGTTGGATATTTCAAAAAAATTCAATTTCCTCGTACAAAGCAAATGGCACGCAAAATTGTTTGAGATCGAATGTTCCAGTCTTGATCGACTGTGAAATGTGGCCGCTGTCCTCACCTGATTTGAATCCGCTCGAATACTGTATTTGGGGTATTCTACAGACCTAGTATTCACTAAAAAACACATCTTCAGACTAGTTCAAGTTGTCCTTGACACGAGAATGGAAAGGTAAGGACATCATTCGAACAGCGTGCGCCTCGTGCAGAAAGAGACCCAACCTCTTTTGGAAAGCAAGAGGCAGTCATATTCCTTCGGAATAGCATATTAAAAAACGTTGAAATGCTCTCATATGCAGAAAAGCGAATTATAAAGTAATGAAGATTAACAGGAATTCTGCAGTTTCAAAGACGGACTAATTAGGTACTAATAAAAATCCACACATACGTTGCTGAACAATAATCTTCTTGCCTATCTAGTTCCCATTTGAATAACCAGAAATAAAAGTGTATGAATGTAGAAATCATTTCATCATAATCAAAAGTCTTTATGAATTATTGAAGACGTTCATGGAACTATCCTCTCCTGGGATAATTCATGTTCTGTTGAAGACACACTCCGAAACCCTTTTCCAATCGCTCAAAGCCTCCTCGGAAAACCCCCTATTGATTGGGATACAAATTCGAATATCTACTTCATTTCTATCACGCCCCCTGCTAACCACCGTCTGAGTTTGTAATACCTGAGAAAGCCCATTGTTGAGTTCAGTTTCTGAGACCTTCGACAAGATTAACCTAAATCACTCAGACACAGACGTGCTTCTCGGGTCTAGTCGGAGTTGCACAAAAGCGCCGGGTCTATCGAAATTCGGCATGCGACCTGAAAACGGGAGCCGAGTCCGAGAAGATGAATTACCGGAATAATTGGAACAATCATCTTAGGAGATAATGAAATTATGAAGGGTTATGAGAACAAGTACGAAAGTTAGACTTAATTTATCGACACTCCGAAGACAGGCCAATTCTTGGCAGTTTGGATACTTTAGCTCTCACAAGCAGGACGCAACGAATGGTTGCTTAGCCGAAGTGAAATGATCTGGTAAAAATTATAAATACTTATTAAAAGAAAATAGAATCCAAAATTTTACATAACATTTTCTAATCTGGTGGAATCCACCTCAAACGGTTCTATCCATTTTTAGAGTTCGAGGCAATAAATCGGTTCAATGAAATGACGTGAAACTCTTCAATTCTACATCTATTAAAAAAATAGGTTCTCACTGAGTCATCCATATGTTTCTTAGTAATGACTGCACTTACATGAAACAATATTCATCCACAATCATCTCGTCGCTGAGGTTGTAGCCAAAGCCACAGTTGTAATCCGGATAAGGTTTACGTTTAAAGTTTTTCATCTATTACGCTACCTAATAGATGAAACTCAAATCTGGGGGAAAAAATCAAGATCCCAATTTCGAATCAGAAATTTGATCTGTTTCATCATAACATTCGACATTGACTCTCTTATTAACAATAACATTACTGAATTCGATGAATATCTCACCTTCAAAATGATGAGACTAGGAAAACCATTTTTAAAACACAGATGAATTCAAAATAGTAATCATCGAAATGAATACCATTTTCAATTCCCAGGCTCAGAGATCTTTTATCATGAGGTTGGAGAAATGATATTAGATTTTGTCACTGAGATGAGAGACATACCGGTTTCGGCCTTGTTGGGCCTCATCAGTGTCCCGCACATCTCAGGACAAAGAATTTTCTTTTTCTTAGGAAAACCATGAAGGTAAAGAAAGTTTGGAAAGGCTCACCTTCTGGATGTGGATCCCTAAGAATGGCCGACCTCGAGGTTTTTTGAACTGTATTTTCTGCAGTCTTTCTCAATTATTCGTTTCTTCGTTTTAGCAATTGTATCCAGTGGAGAAACATTTTGAAGAATTGTCCGGTATATGCTTATCTAACTGGCCAATTGATGGTGAAAAACTCAATTTCATGACATTTTCAAATACGACATGATTTAATTATTACTGCATACAATTTTAATTGATAGGGGTACACATAATATTTCTAATTGTGATATCTATGCGTTTCATTGTATATTATCTGAATTTGTATAAACATGAATTAACAAAAATAGAATATATAATTACCTAAACGCATTTTTCATTCGGTACGTAATTGAACTCACAAATTCACTAGAAGCAATATTTTATGACATTCCGGGACGGTTTCACAAAACTTTGTACCGTTAAATTAATTGGAGCAACCGCGATTCGTTGAAATTTCAAAACAAGTGATTCGATTGGTTCGAATTGGCTTAAGGTTTTTTGATCGCACACTCAGTTTTGAGAAACCCACCTTATGACTTTCTGATTTGTTCCGATTATTATTCATTCATCTCATGTTCATTAAAAAGAACCTAACAAACTCCGAATTTTGAAAATTCAAATATACCGAATTCCCGCCCCAAAATTGGCTGCTTAACATGGCGGACTTTTTGATGACAGTTTTATAGCAAGGGAAACAGGAATTGCTAACTCCGCTTCTTCTACCTCCATAAGGAAAACCATGGATGGTGTCATTTCGAAATCATTTATTATTTTCTTAATATGCGTATCATAACATTCTGCTGGTTGTGAAGTGATGTAGTTTACAAACCGACGTTTTGGTTTTTGAATATTCAATATGAATTATCAGACATGTTCCCGTATCCTCCAAGTCTTCAGGCTTCAACAAGAACGCTTCTACAAACCACTAATATCGACAATTGAAACTACCTGAAATGAGAAAGTAATTCCCAGCAATTCAAATATTATCATTAATTGGAATTGGTTTTCGTACGATAAATTATTAAAATTTTTACATTACTTTTTATCTTCCTAAAACAAGCTGTTTAATTCACAAAAATTCGTAAAGTACACTGTTTTCATTTTCAGCTACTCAGTTCAATGTGGATTTTGAATTTACAAGTCGGTTGAGCGAACGTTTCTGCCGTTAATTAGTCTGAAATTTAGATCTGAAAAATATTTGCCGACAGCGCCAACTGACGCTGCCAAATATTTATGTTTTTTAATAATATTCTATTTCGAACATATGTTGAAAGTTAGAATATTTGCACCCATAGAGCCCTCATTTTTTGTGTGTTCATGTGCAAACAAGAGCGAATATAGCTTTTTTTTCGTGAAGGGGGTAATAACCATTGAGAACGAATAACTAGAGACTTCCGGCATTTGCTTAAAACATATTTAGAGAGTTTTCATTGCTAATTCACTTCGAGTAACAATAAAAGGAACAGAAGTTCTCATTTTTTTTCAACAGGCTATATCTCAGTGAGAAGTGTTGTATAGAATATAAAAAAACCAACTTCAGAAGCTTGGAACTCTAGTTTCTGAAATTAATGGTTAACAATTCTTCAGAGAACCGGTGGCCATGCAAACGGATGAAGCACGAAGAAAAAATTTTGAAAACTTTTAGAATTTTCATTTTTATGCTTCACTCTCAGGGAGAAATTTCTCTAGTTCCACCGATGAAAATGTCGCATCAACTGTTCATTCAGATCTTATTTGCTTCTTATGACTTTCGAGTTATTCAGGTTTGAATGCAAAAAAGGATTATCATTCACTCAACTCAACAATCTGTTTTATTGAGAAAAATATTTTTTTACCTGTCATAACCGTGGAAAAAAAACACAAAAATGTCATTTTGCCATTTTTTGGTGGATGGACTGTATCATATTCAATATTGGGAAGAGAGCTCATGTTTTAAATGAAATTTGGCAACCTGATGGTCCCAAAAGTCCCCTCCAAATCGGTTGAGCGGTTAAGAAATCAACTTATTTCTTCCTTCAACTTGACCTCAACTTTTTTCAAATCAATCGGTCCAAAAAAACTACTGAACCGAACGATCAACCGATTGAGGAGAGACTTCGGGCAACATCAGGCTGTAAAATTCTTTCATAACCTAAGCTTTTCCGCCAATATTGACGAGTATACAGCCCATTACACAAAAAATGGTAAAATGGCATGTTTTTATTTTTTTTCTATGTTTATGTGACAGGTGAAAAAAAATTTGTGGAAAATTTTTTGTAGAAAGAGAGCCTTTCGGCTCGCCATGCGATCAGTAGAGTGAAAAACGATCCTTTTGCATTCAAAACACGATATCTCGAAGACAAATAGTTATATTTGAAAGGCATGAAGAGCAAATCAGAGCTGAATAAATAGGTTATGTGACATTTGCACAAATTATTTCGTGCTTTATTCGATGATTGCATGACTACTGATACTCCGAAAAATTGTAAACCAATAAATTCAGAAACAACAGTGTTCAAGCTTCAGAAGTTATTTTTTCTTTATTCTTTACAAGACCATTTTTCACCCACAAACTTGCCTATGAAACACTTCAAAACTCTATCAGGTTGAGGCAGAAGGCCCAAAAGGGCAACAAATTATTCAATAAGGTATTAGCGAAGCTACGTCGGACATAGCGCCTTTGGCGATACCATCAACTCGCAATTACGTCAAGAATGTAGATCCTAAGGGCTTTCTAGTCGCAGGAATAAATGCTATCCGAGCCTCTGCATCTCGGGAATTCACCATGGGAAGATCATCTTCAGAGCGTGCCACGTTGAAATTTGAATGGAGGTGAGCTAATGAAGGAGCGGATTTCCTTGCATAACAGATGCTGTGTTCTGATATTTGATTAAAGAATGTGTCGGAAAGGAATCTCCGAGGATGCAAGGGGATCTGGAGCATGATTAAGTCGTTTTTGAGGGGTATAAGTGCTTAGATTCTAGAAAAATTATGTGAATCTAGTAGAAATTCTGTTCATTTTTATAACTAATAGCTTTGAATAAATACTCTCTACTTTTGAATTGAAAGGGGGTACTTTTAATGTAGGTATCCCTGACGAGGACGCAAATTTTACAAGTACCAAGAACATTTGAGAGGCTCGTCAGTTTCACCAAAAGTATCAATTAAAATATAATGAATCATCAGAATTCCTCTTAGAGTAGCCATGGATATACGATGTTGAATAGAGGATTGAAATTTCAATCAATCCCTCGATAAACCTTTGTGAAACTAGTAGCTACAAACAAAAAAGTTCAAACCATCGAAATTTTTGTGAAATTTAAAACAACCTACGCTTCTGCATGTTGTTAAAAACATCTTCTCCTAAAAATTTGCCAAAATTGGAATCTACATGAATTATTCCCAGTATCTTATTGTTTTGCTCTGATTTGGAGTAATTTGTTTCTTAACTAATTCGAAACAATTCTTGTCAATTTTAAATTAACGAAAAATTTGAGTATGAGAAATCTCACTTTCACTTTGGGGGGATTGGAAAATATTTACCATGAAAGATGATTTAGGTCTTGAGATTCAAAAGTAGTCTTCGACTAACTAACTGCCCCAGAAAACCCCACTTAGATGACCGAACTCATTTCAATAAACCTCCCGTTCTAAGGCAAAAAGTCTTAAATTTGAATTAATAGAACATTATGAGAAAATTACCTTCAAAATTTGATAACAAGTCAATTGTAGAGCTCATTTTTCTTCGTAAGATGGAGAGAAGGAAATTTTATTGAATCAATGGTATGATTGATTCTCTCAAAGGTCAAATATGCAGTCTTGATTATCTGATTCTTTGAAAATTTCATAAATTAAAATTTCGTTCATTGTTTCGGTACCTTAAGAAATATTATCGAGTTGTTTCTCAATATTCTTAGCCTTTGGCTTTCGGTTAAGATCTTGAAATTAATTATCATCGATTTCATCCCGCGTTTTCCTTTCCCCCAACTTTCACCCCTCCTGCATACCAGCTGTAAATGTCTCAGTGACATTCCGTATCTGACGAACATTAAGTCACGAATTATGTAGAATGGACTGCGGAGGGCAGATTAGAAATTCAAAGTGGAACCTGGAAAATATAAATGAAGAGTTGCGAAGTCGACAACTGCGACCGCAATTACATTAAAGGGGAGGAATGGGAAGTCTTTCCATCAAGAAGTTTAAAATCGTGCTGCCGATGTCCCTCGTTTCTATGGAGGCCCGTTAGATTCACTCTCAAATATGACGACTTCGTGTAGTCCCATTAAACTAAGCTGATTATGAAGTTGTCGAATATTAAACAGATCATTTTGTGTTCCGGATGTTCTTGGGAACTTAAGGATCTTAGTAGTCGATAGGAATTGGGAGACATATTCATTAAGCCGCATCAGAAACAGAGGGGACGTCCAAGTTGGTGATAAATCTGCGAATTGAATGAAGTTATGAGGTATTTCTGAATTGATTTCGAGCAGCTTATCGATAACTTTCTGTGATTGAATTATGAATTCTCTTGCCATGAGGGGCATTCGAGTAAACCGATTCGAAGTTAGCTAATTGAAACAGTTATATACGTACCACGACGAAGAAGTTTCTGGTTCATACTTGTTTTCGAAAGAACTTGAGCACAGTTACTTGATAGTATTGAAGTTTCGATTCCATGAATATCAGGAAATCGTGTTGTCCTGCTTTCATGTAGAAAGGACAAATACCGAGAAAATATTGATGGTGTCTTAATTTAAATAGTTATAGAATCATAACTCCTGTGAAATTGAAATGTTGGGGTGCAGAATTTTTTTATTAGCTTTAAAATGTAGTCTCTGTTCAAAATTGTTCTGATTTTGGAAAATACTGTTTAGGACTGTATCCAGATAATTCAGTTAGAGATGGTACTGTAAAAACATTTATTGACATCATTCACAATCATAAAATGAATAAGTCACCCGCATGAAGTTAATAAAGTAAAAAACACAATATTCACGTCATCTATAAACTCAGAGTGATTATTCAACTAAAAACAGAGGTAATCTAGAGATGTTCAAAATGAGAGGTCAGATGAAGTCAGACTTAGACTTTGAGAGAGTTCCATTAATTCAAAATTAAACACAGAGTTTACAGTGATGATGCAAATGAAATTTATTGCGAGAGCCTCTTTAGTTCATCAGAAAAACAAAAGGTTGAATAATGAATTGTTAGAGTAGACTGAGTTGAAATAAAATGAGATCAGGCCTTAGAGGAGTACGTGTATTGAAAGCTTAGTAGTCTAATTCTGGTCTTCATTGAGATCATTACAATGTGAGAATATCATGATTGAGAGATCAATAATTATGATCTATAATGTGGTTCTGTAGAGAGAAGGCTAATTAATCAATTGAGACAACATTTACAGGGACAAACTACTTTTAGTAAGCAGGGTTAGTGTTCATCAGAAAAATAAAAGCTACAATTGATATTTATGAGAATGACAATATGAGAGTACATTGTATGAGTGCAAAAATCACTAACCCTTCGATTCGTTTGAAGCTGAAGGCTTGGGGTCCCACTTGCTAAGTGTTTCCGATGAATGAACTTGAGAATTTCTTAGTTATAATGAGGAAATCATACCAATTCAATCATGTGATCAATAGTTGAGGAGACCGCTCAAGGCGAAGCAGGGATTGAGACTGTCAATCAGGTTCAATATGTGAGTTACTTGATCGTTCAAATACTTCAGAGAAGTTCACTCGATTTTATTGAGAGAGAAGACTGATTCCATAATTCACCTTTACGTTTGAGAACTTTCATTCATCTTAAACTCGAGAACAATAATTAGCGAGTGTAATGAGAAGTGAATAATTGAGATAATGAGGTTCACATGAGAATATAATGAATCAGTATTTATTACCACAAATAATGTTCATATCTGGAGCAATCAATTACTTACATGTGATGAGTCTAGAGTTATCTGAAAAATCTATGGGGACTGCAAAAATATATCAAAATATATATCTTGGAGGAGTCAATTCCATTCGCTGAATGCAATAGAGATTTTATGAGAATAAAGTGAGAGAGGATTACCAGTATTTTCATAGATTTTCATGATCTGAAACGTGGTCACATTTTCAAGCTTTATAAAAGCAGGAAAACAACATGAAATATGCATCAATGAGGGACGACTTTGAGAAGTGCTCACTTACCTAATTGATTGCTTCCAAAAATGAACGAAATGATCATTTAATTTGCGAGGTGACTTTCTTAAAATTCTAATTTCACAAGAGAAGGTCTGATCTTCAGAGAGACTCGATACAGAAAAAGGGATTGATTGATTGATACAATTAATAATGAGCATGAGTTGATCTGTCAGCAGGTTAGTTCATAGAGGTAGGCCAGTTTTGACGTCAATCAGCTGTTCATAGAGTTGCAGAGATCGAGTTGACGTTTCCGTTCGTTGGAACCATGGGCGTAGTTGAGGATGACGTCTGAGGGGGCTCAATTTTTAACAGTCACCATGTTCGTTTCATCAAACAATGATCTTGATGAAGACAAAAGATAGAAGAATGCGAAAGGGCTGACATTTTGTTTTCACTTTGTCGAATCTACTTCCTTCCAATATTTTCAAAGGAAACGTAAAAAATCATTTCTCCCAGGTTTCACAGTTTATACATGGTATTTCATCGGTGGATGTACTCAAGAAAGCTTGAGCCTGAGAACATTGCAAATTCCGAAACACCTATTTATGATTGATATAATCAAGTAAATTGCTTAAATAGTGATGTATATTTATCTATTTGCGAAAAAAATCAATTGAATAAAGAGTGTCTTCCAGGCTATTAGGAATTATTCCACTTGGAGTTTCGCCTACTTTTACAGTGGCTAGTTTGTTACTCGACCCAGATACTAACAGCTCCTTAACTATCGTATTGACATTGACAATTCGTTTTGTAGTATGAATGTAGACTTTACCGAAGTCGTAAAGTATCCTGTGAATACCAGCCTTTTGAGGTAGGTCGATTTTGTGTCTGATAGTTCTTATTATTGGGCCAAGTGTTCGTGTGGGCTTAGAAATGGTTTCGTTGTTGTGCCTCAGTATTCTGTCAATCCTTTATGTAGGGATGTATAGTGAAATTTTTTTGGGGCTTTGTGGTGATATGTTTCATGACTGAAGATTGTTGGTCCTATTGCCTCTGAATGTCTTTGGCACTACATCAATTGGCAATGAATACATGCGGTAGATGTTCGAGTTAATTCCCTAGAAATTATGGCTACCATAAACGTCGAACTCCCTTTACGAGAGTTTTGATACATCGTATTTTTATAGAAATATTCGGAAAAAGCAGAAAATTTTTGATGACATCCTGTACATTGTTATTGAATTCGAAACATTGTCTGTTGGATATTCTATCAAAAGGTTCGGCCAAAATATGTATTTTGAATGGATGATTTAGGATGATTTACAGTCTCAAAAAAATTAATGAATAATTGATGTCTTTCGGCATATTTTTGATGTCCCGTGATTCATACTTAGTAGTCGGAACAAATCAGGTCTAGAAAGAGTCGTGTTTCCTGAAAATTGCTAGCAAACTTTCGACGACTGCTAGCGCCATTGCAGTACAGGGGTTTCCTCCACCATAGGGTTTCTTGATGCTACCAGTTAAAATATATCTTTGGATAGCGCGATGAACAAATTTCTCATCCAAATGTAGTTATGGCAGCGGTCGACGGATTTCGATATTGAAGACTCCTTCCAAATAAAAGCAATTACGTTTCAAATACATCGTCCAAACTCAAGAATGTCTTTATCTCATATGAAACTAACTTCAAGTGTTGAGAAAAGACATGTTGAAGAACCCCTTGTCAAATTTTGACTCTGTTCGGATTTTATAGCACTGAAATGAAGACGGACACTTCGATTGACGTACCCGGTAAACTATTTCAAACTAGGTGGCCCGGCGAATTTTGTTCCCCTCTGAGATTCATGAATTTGTATCAACAAAACTGGTACTTTTTCAAGTAGAAGGTAAATAAGACAAAATTAAAGTACAAAGTATACAGAAAATTTAATTACATTGAAATATGTAGGTATGTAGATTGATATTTACATGAATAGACTTCACTTTATTTAAGCGGTACCTTATTATTATTTGAAAATTGTCTCATTGTTGTACCTTATGATGAACCACATTTTTAGTTCTTACGTCATAAAATTTCCCGTAGTTTTCGGAAGAAAGAAAGGTGTGATAACACATGGACTCAGATGCGTTAATACTGTAATCAAATGTAGTTCACCGAATTTATATCAAATATAATACTTACACGGAAACGCTATCAACCTCAGCGACATCCACTGGCGTTATTCGCAAGAAGGAAAATAATTTTCTACTTTTTCTCTATTTCATGAAATTTTTCATTGTTCAAATGTATTTTATGTTAACCCCACCGTAAAAGAATCCAACAAAAAAACTTTCATAACAAACAGTTCATCCAATCTTGAGTTATAAATGGTGTAACAAACAATATGGCCGACTGAATTTTATATATTAAGATTTTACATTTCATAAGCGAGTCTATTTCGGAATGTAATTTCATTTCACTTCAAGCAAAAATCTGATTGCCGCGCAATATCAAATCATTGTTTGAATTTTGTTTTTAATTGAATTAGTTTTTGGATTTTCAATTCTGGGTTAAAAACCGTAAAAGGTTCAAGAAAATATAAATGAATCCAGTCCAGAACATTTTGATTTTATGACTACGCCATAGCTAGTTAATGAAAATTCTGAGACTTCTTAGTCCAATAAAGAAAGGCTCAGACAATTTTCGGAAATTTCACTTTACTCATATTTGAGATGACCTTCGTAATCCGAAAACGTTTTCAAATTTGAGCAATTTTCAGGAACCAAAACCCTATTTTGCCTATGCTATAACTGAAACGTAGGTTCTAACTTCAACAACATTCGATTTTGCAAAGCGGATAAGTGAAACCTTTTTTTATTATCCGTTTTTCTCCCTAGGTTATCCTGCGGAAGGAAACAGGACTATCCGTCGAGACACGTAAACAATTCAGAAAAACCGTTAAAAGCCCGCCTTACCTCTAATTTACATCCTTTTAGGACGCAATCGACCAACAAATGAATTTCAACTCCATAGACCGGCTGACTTATCTCTTCACTCTTTCTCACACCCGAATCAATATAGCACCCCATCGCTCGTTTTTCACCCGTCTGAGATTTATACCGGCTATATTTCTTTTCGTTTCCGAAGTATCGCACGTTGAAAAGAAAAACATCCGAAGCGTTGGACCTACTCGCAAAATATTTCGGTCATTGAACGGTCTACGTCACCTTGCTGTTTGTTTTGGTCCCTAAACAGCTACTGCTATTTCGAGATCGGCGTTGGTACGTGCCAACGGATAGGAGACCTCGAAAGGCAGTATTTATAACGGTTTAACCACCTGATAGCAGGAATTTGTCGGCAGGTAACCTATCAACAAGTTCCTGATGAATAGAGAAAACTGAAGGATCCTGTCTATCTACTTCATGCACACTCCACTCTCTTCAGCAATATTCATTCAATTACCACAGATAATTTTTTTGTCGAATTGCTACAATCTTTGTTCACCTCGTCATGCATGTTTTAGATTTAGATAGTACCTACATTCTGCTGGAGAATGAATATCCACCTCCGATACAAATGGCAGAATCAAACAAAAGGTCAGTCACATGAAAAACTACACAAAAATAACTGCCTTACTGTAATTTCAGAAAAAAGGTTAGAGCAAAATCAATAAGGAGCTTTAGGGATGAACCAGAGTTTATTCATAAACTGAAACCATATGATTCTTCAATTTTCTTCTTCTCTTTTTCCAAGGAACCCGGAACAGAGGCAATTATTAACCTGGTGAAATTGAGATGAAGTGAAAAACAATTCTTCACAATGATTATGGTCTGTTTATTTTTTGCTAGGAGGCAAGGACCTCTAATAACAGGAAAATGAAATAATAGAAAGGAAAATAATTTTGATATTATCTCATGTTACGTCAATGCATACCACGCATTGGTACTCGTGGGTTTGTTGACAATTTTGACAACGATGGATTGTTGATGGAGAAAAAACTAGAGAATAACAGCTGAAGTGATGAGTCAAAAAAGTGCTTCAATATGGCTGTTTCCGTTCGCAAGGTTATTCAAAGGAACTGTCTGGTATGCTCCTTCCTGGTATTTTATATTCTATGATAGGTACGGACCGTATAACTAACGCCCTCTATGTAAGTAGGAAGTATACAGTGTGTACCAAGTTCGACGGCCTACTAGGCGATTCTGGAGAACTGGACCTATTCGAAATCTGAAAATTGGGAATATATTATTGTTTGACATTATCTACCGATCTAAAATATTCTTGAAGCCTGATCACTTCCAGTTATACAGGGAGTGAAAAGAAATTTTTTTGTTTTCAAATTTGATGGAGTATGCAATTGTGAATACATTCGTACTCAAATTGTTGCATTCGTTGCAATACTATCCAAAATATCGAGAAAAAACTAAGAAAAGAGGAGATAAGTGTATTTGGTATTATCTTTGTATTCCTAACCCAGATATCGTAAACACGAACTGTTTTCACATTTTTGAAGGCGAAGACTGTGGAAATATTGTACAATTTATGAATTTTGAGTAACCCGTCACAGGGTGTTCTAAATGTAGTAGGGTTCTAATTTGAAAAACGAAAGTTATGGGTCAATCTTGATCCCAATGTTTGAACTAACATTTGGAACACCCTGTGACAGGTTTTTCAAAATTCTGGAACAATATTTCCACATTCTTCGCCTTCAGAAACGTGAAAACACTTTGTGCTTACGATATCTAGGTAATACCGAATACACTTATCTCACTTTTTTCTTCAGTGTTCTCTCGATATTTTGGAAATTATTTTGACGAATACAACGATTTGATTACGAATGTATTCAGAATTGCATACTCTATCAAATTCGAAAAAAAAAAAAATTATTTATTTTTTTTTCACTCCCTGCATAACTGAGGTCGGGCTCCAAGAATATTTCAGATCGGTAGATAAAGTCAATAATATAATTCGAATTTTCAGATTTCAAATAGGTCCAGTTCTCCAGAAACACCTAATAGGCCGTCGAACTTGGTCCACCCTGTATTTATATTCTTTTCATGGAGAGAGCTAAAATAATACAATACATATTGAAACAAAAAAGTACCTAGCTAGGGTTTTTGCAACACAGAAAAACCATACAGGTCTGTAGTATGATAAAATGAGAAAAAGGAAAAAACCCCAGAGAAAAAAAAACCCAGAGAAAAAAAACCCTGACCTCATCCGTGTTAGAATTTTTTTTTTTGAATTATCATATCAGAAGATCTTGGAGGACATCTACGTGAACAGAAGAACATTTTCATATAGGTCTTCTATGGGTAGCAGAGGAAAACAGACTCTTCACCAATCAACCCGAAATTCTAGATCTGAAATAAAAAAAGACAAAAGCAGAAAAAACTAGCTATTTATAATGAATAAAATGGTTTTGAATTAACCACCTATTGCAAAAATTCTTTCTTCATAAATTGGTTATGACAGAAATGTCACAATGTTGGAAAGAAACATGAAAAAAAACTTATAACACAAACAAGCTAAACCGTAATTTGGACTAAGTGAAAAATCAATGAGTAAGTGAGATAAAAAAACCAATCCACAGGACGCACATATTTGTATGAAATTTTACTATGTTGTCAGTAGTTTCGGCAAAATCGTTAGAAATGTGCTTGATTTTCTGTTTCTGTTTCTGCTGCTCTAGAAAAGAGATTGGATATGTGTTTCATCAAACCTTTATTTTGCCCATTGTGTTTTGCCATAACGTTTCGTGTCGATTTCGTGGCTCGGCTGAATTCACGAATAGTTGAATTTCTTAATTATTCAAGTAGAATTCGCAATTAGTTAACATCTGACAGGGACACTCATCAAAAATTACTAACCTCATTGCCTATACATTTCAATGTCACGTTGATGGCTTCGATGTCTATTGGATTATTTATTTGTGTTGAGTCCATGACCAATAGGTCGTGAACAAACTCTATGAAGCTCTCACGTGCAGTCTGAAAAACTAATCATATTTGTGATACCCGATGGAATCCAAATTACTTGATACTCTTCTATGTGTTTACTTCCACCATCAACAACGGCTATGATGACAATTTATTGATTATCTCGTATGTACGCAGAATGGCCGAGAAAAAATAAATGTTGGTGCTCATTGGATCTATTCATTTTCTGAGATGAATGATAAGTCCAACCGCATCTATGGTCATATTTTGAAACTGTCCTAGTTCCAGGAAAGTTAAATGGCAGTTTCTCAGAGATGCCCGGCTATGTTGCGGAATTTCTGCTATCCATTAGGGATTTTTATTGGACTTGTTGCTGAGTACATACAGTTCCGGAGAAATCATTTATTTCGAGACGGAAAATCCTTGTCCTCAATATTTTGCTTATTCATAATTCGATTTTATACTGAAATGATATTGATCAAGCAATATCGAACATTTCTGCTCACACATAATTTGAACGGAGTAGTTAGTTCGTACAATGTTTATTTATCATTATATTTCAATTCTCATAAACTGAAATAGAATCGTCTTAACGATCAGTTTTGTCGAAAGATGCTTATTTTCTTAACAAATCCTTGCCAGAGTGGGTTTGGGAATCTACTTATTTCGGTGCACAATGACATACAGGAATCGAACTTCGTATTTCATTTATGACTTGTATAATTTATAACTCGGAAGTGGAGCCAATAAACAGATAAATTTAGCCCGAACTTTATTTAACAAGCTCACAGTGTCCAACTGACGAATGCCTCCCTACCGATGGAATGGTTTGTGCTTCTTAACATCAGGCATAAGCATACACTTTGAGTCCTGCACTCATAATAAATCAGAAGGTAGAGTGACATGGTAACATCAGGTATCTCTAGAATTTTATCTATCTTCTGGTTCTTGAATAGATTTTTTTGATAATCCTATCCTAGTAATAATTATAAATGCGAAAAATTGTGAGGATGTTAAGATGTTTGTTACTCTTTCACGTTACAAACACTGAACGGAAGCAGATGAAGCTTCACGTCAATATAGTTTATCTATCCGAATAGCATAATTTATAAAAATTTGTTTGCATTTCAACATAAATCAATGAGAAAATATAAATCGAGTGAAAAAATGCCTGCTTCTCAGGGCTATAAGGGCCATTCGCCATTCACCCATGTTAATTCTATTCTAGGCAACTAGGTGAAACTGTGAAATATCGAAGTACGTCAACCAAGCAATCAGCTGTTGTAGAACTGATTCCTGGATTATAGGATTGTAGTTATTCAGGTGTAGGTTAGACGTATATAAACGAAAAGTTAGGGGAAAACAATTGGATCTGGTAGGCGTGTGGCAATTAGGATCTAGACTTCTTCGAGATTTTTCGTGTTTGAGGATGATATTGGAATAATAATTAATAATAATAACAATAATTTCAATAGCCGATTTAGACAGACGAAGTTGCGCGGGCCAGCGCAACATCATATATCACAGTTTTCTATTCGCCGTTACTACTGCCAATCATTGAGTTAATTGGTTTTTTATTGTGGCTGGTACAATTCTCAATAAACCGAAATGTCTCATCGTTGATCCACATAATTTTGAGCGATGAAAAAATGAGCAACTAGATGTGAGTGGACTGAAGTCATCGGTCGGTAACAAACAGCGTGATTGGCGAGTGTGTTCACACCACCTGCCACCCAAACCCGTGATTACTTTGAAGTGTGACCGAAACACCGACAGCTACGTCATCGCCACAAGGTTCTATTGCGGATTTGTTCCTTGTCACTGTGGAATTAATCTGTTGCGGTAAAACATGGGTTATTGTCTACAAGGCACATTTATAGTTATTCCGGTTAATAAGTTTTTTCCGTTGTGGATAGATTGGATGAGTGAATTCGTGGACTTTGAGAAATAACTTTGTAGTTTAATCATTTCGATTTGAATTTCGATAAAGGGATACGTATAGGTTGAACACGGTCCTGCTATCAGCAACAGGAATTGCAATTCGTATAGAAACCGTAATCTGAGATGTTTGGCTGTTCCAAACATATCAATTTTGAAATAAATTTCTTATTTCCTTTGATTTTGTTATGCTATTTGCTAAAAATAGAGTGAATTTTGGATTTCATTTGAAATATTCAATTATTTGTTGAAACAAGATGATTTAACAAAATCTACTCTGGCAAGAAAATAATTTCACAATGAGGAATGTTCATATTTTTCAATTTGTACATGTTCCTATTCTCCGTATAAAATGAAAATATTGTGTCTAAAAATTTTTTGAATACGTCAAATAGCGCCCGAGACATCGAGTTATAAACATGAGTTTCCGAGACTGGCGATGGATCCGTATGACGTCACTTTACATCCAACGACTAGTGAGGTTCAGTACGTAGCCGGGTGAAATATAAAGGCCTTTTGACTCACGGAGTGTGATGCGCGAATGTGGTATGATGTCACATAGCGGCTGTCCAATCTGTCCATCGCCGCGAGGAATTGAATTTTCACGGGGTTGTAAAATCTACTACTAGGTCTTTTCGACTGAAACAAAAACTAGTGATTTCATATACATAAAGGTTTTATTGTGACGAAGTTTCGATCGATTTTACATTCCTGTGAACATTCCTCATTCTCCGGAAGGACAAAATGACAGGAAGGAAAAGATACGGAAATTACTCAGATAATCGAGAATACTTCAAGCAATTATAACAAGTCGAATATCTAGTCGATGAATTTTAGTCTCACCAGGACCAACATTTTTCTTAGGAACCTGTCCATTTGACCAGTAAATCATTCTTCAACAATTCATATACAAATTGTGCCCTCGACTTGTACATATATGTGTTTTAACAGTAGATTTCGAATACCAGAACATTGTGGTATTTAGGGAAATGTAAAATCCGACGAACTTGCAAAGACAGCATCAAGGCTGAAGCCTGTTGGATCTGAAATTTTCTCTGGGCTGGGAAAGGACCAAAATAAGATAGCGCTCCAACAGTGGTAAGCGGCAAAAAAAACAACGCTCTGGAGAAACACTCCTAGACTTGAGCAAGCAAAAGAATTTGTCGTATTCTCGGCGACCTACACTAGAAAGCTCATGAATATGCCACTAGCTGAGTTTCGAGTAAGGGTAGTTCTGCTGACGGGACACTGCTGATACAAACATCTTTTGTATCGAATGGGAAAATCGGCAGATGAAATTTGCAGGCCATGTGGATCAGAGGAAGAATCTGCTGGTCTCATAGTATACAAGTGTCCAGAGCTTTCGTAACTAAGAACCATTCACATGGTTTTTAGTTCCTCATGAGGTAAGAGCTGAAACTCTTAAGGATATCGTTGGATTTATCAATGCCATTGACGGCTTCCTTTGGATTTGAATGGAAGAGTTGGGTAAAGAACAAAAGATTCTTGTGGTCAAAGTTTCAAGAAGGCTGAACCCATCCACAACCATCCCGTTCAGAATGATAATAATGAAAATACAACAATATATGAAGAAGAGTTTTCTATTCCAAAAATGACCATTATTCTTTAAATAGCAATTAATCTCTTAGAGTTGGGCATTTAGAATTTCTAGTAGCTTTATAGCTTGTGATAGTCAATGAGGATATCCTTCAGACATTGATAAATACCCCATCATTTTCTGACAATTTGTTTCAGCTCATTGGAACGATCTTTCGATTTCCCTAAGATTATTTCTTTTTTTTCTATGGATTTGAGTACCTACTGATAATGAAGAAACTGAAAGATGTGGGTGAAATTTTGCGTTCAGGGAACTATCAATGGGAAACCATGAGCCGAAAACCTTTTCATTCTATAAAATTGTTTGCAAGTTATGAGTTTAATTTTATTTCGCATGGATTTTCAATATCCTGAACATTTTCAACCTTAATAAAGACTCACCATGTCTATGTGAATCAAATCTAACGGTTCGATACCAAGAACACCAACATCAAAGATTTTGATTGAATTCCGCTCGGTAACACAAAACCTTTCATTCACGCTTAACAAAAACATGTCCAATTAGTATCCGCGGAAACTATCGAAAAACAATTCGATGTCGGTCCCAGAACCCATTCGCACCGATAATTGTGGAACGGCATTTCATTGAAAACAGACGCATAAAGTACGGAATGGGTATGCATATTTGTGCGCCAGGCACTTGTTGACAATGCCAGAAATCTGAAAGCGTATTACATTTCGCAACGCTAATAACATAACTAAATTGTGTATTGATATCGACAAGCACGAGAGTAAAGAGCTGATGTTCACAACGGCTAGTGCACAGGATATTCTACAGTAGTTTGAGCAATATTGTCTGTTTCAGTCGCAATCAGTTCTAAATTATACCATTAAAATCAGAATAGGGACTTGGTAGCTATCAGGAGTGGACGGTGACTGGAAAATGCTCTATATCCCCGTGAAGTCTAATGTTTGATCTATTCACAAACATTCAAACAATGAAAGGCATCTCTTTTGTCCATAATCATTCGATGAAAAAATACAATGAGACTTCCTCAAAGTTCCTTATATTTAACGAAGATGACAGAGTATAAAGATGGGAAACGAAGCGACTACAGTATTTGTGAGCGACATCTGTAGTTTCAAAAGTTTACGGGTTATGGTTAAAATATTTGATTAGGGTCCATTTGGAAAAGATTATACAGAGAGTTTTAGTAAGCTGTTGTCAATTTTGAAAGAAATACTTAAATAAATATTTTTGCTGAATGATGTTTGTATTTTCTCTGAAATATCTCGAAATCTACAAGAGTAGCACCTAATCATGCATTCGCTCTACAACTCAAGGTGAGTCTTGGCCGCATTTACTATTCTTCCCCACTCCTGTCGATTTTGTGCTACTGGCTCTCATTGTGTTACTCCCAGTCTCTGCAAATCACTGGTCACTGCGTTTTTCAACTGTTTTCTTGGACGACCAACCGTTCTTCCACCCTCAGGCCTAATTGCAGATATAGTAGAAAGAATAATCTTGAAAGTGAATTATTTTTATTACCAAAGAGAATGGAAATGTAAGTTTTGGAACTCGTATCATGTAACTGTTTTGTTCATTGCTTTTTATTTTCATTGTTGTCAAATCGATAGAGGTGTCGAGGCAAAAATATATTGTTTTGGATAACGCATAAAGAACTCTTGCTGGGCTGACCTACAGATGTTCACCTCTGACATTTTTCATTTATTGTTGTTCAAACATTCTGTGATAAATATAAAGTGGACTTTCGTTAAGTCGAACTCCTAGGGACCAGAAGAACTGTTCGACTCATCTATTATTCGGCCCATCAAACATTCTAGTTATTCAAGTGAGACTTCACTTCATTGAGAGAAAAACTCAGGTAAATCATCATCAATAAGAAACGAGGGGCTGAGCCCTGGAAACATCTCCTTAGAGGTCGAAAATTCGTATGATATTCATCACGTGTGGTGATTTGTCTGCGAACCGAATTTTCTTCGGTCTCATTCATCAGATCAAAAAGTTCCACTCATAGAGGCAATGATGGTCAGAAGAACGACTTATAGAGCTGGAGGTTCTCTTGACGACCCTTCCAGCAGTTCGACTGATCTAGACCCTCTAGACTAATTGAGGTGAAAATACACTAGGTGAGATCAGGTCCAGAACAACTGTTCGACTTATCGATTTTATATTGATCGAGAGTTCACTGTATGAATAAGTTCTTGAAATTCTTTAATATGTGAACAAATTTTCGAAATGTTCTCAATTTCATAATTATTGTATTGTAGTTGATTTTATACAATCATTTCAAATGAAAATATAAAGAATCCAGAAGCGTATTTCGTTTGATTCGAAACAATATGTAGATGAAGAATATCATCCTCACCAAAAAGCGCAGCTCTGCTTTTTTTTTGTCGATCAGGAAGTTCCTTCAAAGGCTCGACACAGAATACTCAATTCAGTGGAAATGTATGAGAAGTATAATTCAAATTTCGCTCCCATCAAAATAGTTTTCTGTACTGAATAATGTTTTCAGCATCGACTAGGTGTCAGAAGTAAGGTAATAGCCAAAAATCGTAGTCGGATTTTAGTACCACAGATGTAAGGGCGTTTCATTTCTTTCTTATTGAAATTCTACCGAAATGGCAACAATATATTCGGCCAAGCTGCTTATTTGTAGTCCTATGAAACCTAAAAATCAAAATGCGGAAGCTAAAAATTTAATGCAATTGAAAAATCAATTTACATTCAAGGCATGAAATTGACCGAACAAATATTTGAATCAAATCGATTTGCAATGGACCACTCGTGTTAAAAAGCTGTATATATTGGAGAGAAATTCATAAGACTTTTTGGTGGAGAGGAAGAGAAGAATTTTTTTTATATATCAATCACTCAAGAACTACTATCAAAAATTATTTTTATATCATTCCTATATTGTGTTCAATATTCAACATGGAAAACCAACTATTATCATTCCTATATATAAATCCGGCGATCCAATGGATGTGAAAAACTACAGGCCTTTTTCGAAATGTTCACTCATACCGAAACTATTAGATAAGTTTGATTTATTCCAGGATTTCAACATATTTTTCACCTACTCGTATATTCATAGCAAAACAGCTTTTGTTAGATAGATATCAAATAGAAACCATTTATATTGATTTTTTGAAACTTTCAGAGAACTTGGGACAACTCCAATCTCTTTCAACACTATACAG
Source organism: Hippodamia convergens (assembly GCA_038502775.1). Taxonomy (NCBI): domain Eukaryota; kingdom Metazoa; phylum Arthropoda; class Insecta; order Coleoptera; family Coccinellidae; genus Hippodamia; species Hippodamia convergens. The sequence goes on along the minus strand of CM076610.1, from coordinate 61,468,377 downwards.
CAACTTAATCTGGTCAGGATTTTCTTATTTATATTTTATTATCATTTTCATCTTCAAGAAATCCTTGTCCTTTTCCATTTGGCTATGATGAAAAATTTTCTTTTTCGAATGCGCCCGACAACTTGTAATTGGTTTTCGAAAAACAACATCTTATTTATATACTTCTAATCGTTTTGCTTCTAATTATGAATTCTTCGAATACATAAATGAACCGTTGTTTCGCTTGAGGCGCCGGCTAGCGTCTATTTCTGAAACTCACGTGTGTCTTCCTTTAGGAAAAAGGTGAGTTGTTTAAAATAGAGCGCAGGATGTCACTGTCGATCATTTATAAAGCTGAGGAAATTGATAGTGGGTTTGTTTCTTTTTGATGTCGATCTTTCGGAGTCGCCCCAAATAGAATTTCTCTTCGCTGTGTTGAGAATTCGTTCCGATCACCTCCCCAGAATGACAGTCTGAGTTGGAGTGAAATGGATGATTATCAGAGTTGGAACGGGACCCGGCAACTGAAGAAAACAGACAAATGTCTGATTTAAAAGTTTGTCACATTTAGGATGATATCAAAATTGAATCTCCGGACCATGAAAATGGGGTAAAAATTAAATTCAGCAGCATCTTATAAGATGAATGCATGGAAATTGAGGATTACATTCTGGATATATTGATGATAACGATCGATACTCACGATATGCTTTTATATGGAAGATATCCAAAAAATGAGAAGATTGAAAAAAAATGAATGCAAAATATACTATGATGAAAAACAACGGAGATTGATATACCTAATAATAATAACTTATGTGGTGAAAGGCCCAAAACAACTCCGACTAAAATAAAGTCAACGAAAAACACCAAAAATTCCTCAAGTCCAGCTGAAACGAAATCAGAGTAACAACACTTTTTCTACTTCGAATTTACGAAAACCTCTAATTCGTTCAAATCCGACTTGAGCTTATCTGACGAAGTCAGATATCTTTTCTCAATAGATCTAAGTCAAATAAGCATAAAGATCGCAAGAAAAAACATGGAGGATACATTTTCCGATACCAGCAATTTCAACGATATTCTATAACAGATCCAATTTTCTTCCCGCTTCAACCACATATTTTCAACAACCGACTATCTGCGTTGCACCGAATCCGTCGAACAGCCGAAATTCTCAGCCGCTGAAACAACGAATAATCCAGCCGTCGACAAACAGTCTTTTCAGACATGTGTGTGATTCTTTTTTTGACTAATTGATTTTTATGTAGTTTTTGCTCGGAAGTTTGTCATCCATAATCCCGTTGCAGGTTATTAATTATATTGGTTTATCTACTTCCTGCATCTTGTTAATAATTGATGTTTTCCATTAGGGATCATATGAATATTCAAGTCCGTTCATGAATTTTTTCAAATCATGAAATAGTATGGCCTTCTGTAATCACTGCGGGTTATACTAGAAAATCTATCAGAATAATTGAACACCGTGGCGGAGAAATCACTGAACCTCTTCACTGAAATATAAATCTAGATTTTCGAAAACAACGATGTGAAATATGAGGGATATACAGAGCTCAGCTCCGATACATAGACGACTTATAACCCTTTCAATCTACGGCCCGAGATTGATGATCGACGATGCATCGTGCAAACAACGGTAATGGCTTCTCAGGCTTCGATTCTTCTCGACGCGGTTTCATCGGATGCCTGAGACGCTTGGAAGTGTTTAGTTTCTCAACTATCCATATTACCAAGCAACTGGAAGATTGGTGAAGCATCTCAGTCACGTACCTTTTATAAATCTCCATCCTCCCTGTAGATATGGAGAGTGAGATTCATGCAGATAACGATGCTCTTCAGATGGGGTAGAACGTAAACAGAATATAACAAATGTAGAATTGAGTAGACGACGCGAATAGATATGTTGGGATGAGTCTGTGTGAAGCTGAAGACACACGAGACGGAAATTATTGTGCCTGAGGGGATGAGTGCTGAGTTTCAGGAAAATTCGAATCCATGTACCTCAGTTGGCGGATTGTAATGATCAAAGAAGGTATTCATGAAACAGCGTTTGATTAGATGGAATTATACGAATGTGCAGTGAAATTCAGAGTCATTCGGGAATTTATAGAGAAATTTAATCATAATTGGATACTTTTTGTCAACGAATTTACCTCATGAAACCCAAAAAACGAAACTTGTTCAAATTGTACTTTAGTCTGTTAATCAATTGGAACTGACGTACAGAAAGTATTGGAAAGGAAAATTTCATCAATCGAAAGGGCAGCTAACTGAAAATGAGTTGCTCCATTTCTGTGGCCCTTGATAGAACGATACAAAACTCGTAACTTGAACGTTAATGAAACATAGATGAATTCAAAATAGTAATCATCGAAATGAATACCATTTTCAATTCCCAGGCTCAGAGATCTTTTATCATGAGGTTAAAAACATGATATTAGATTTTGCCACTGAGATGAGCGATATACCGGTTTCGGCATTGTTAGGCCTCATCAGTATCGCATACATCTCAGAGACAAAATCTTCATAAAAAACTCAGATATTTAAAGCAATCGTACAGAGTTCTTTTTTCGCTTGTCATTGGAGATATAAAACTTCAGTTTGAAGCAATTGGATGTCACTACTGTGTAATTTCTGCTCAGTACACCGCCCCGATTGCTTTAAATATCGAAGTTTTTCATGAAGATTTTGTCTCTGAGATGTATGCGTTACTGACAAAATCTAATATCATTTCTCCAACCTCATGATAAAAGATCTCTGAGCATGGGAATTGAAAATGGTATTCATTTCGATGATTACTATTTTGAATTCATCTATGTTTCAGAAATGTTTTCGGTGTTGGCCTTCGTTAAGGCAAAGAATTTTTTTGTTTACCGTTTTATTCTTTTTCTTAAAAACACTTGGCTTCACGGTCGCGAAAAGAATTGGTCGTTTCCATCATTCGGAGAAACCTGCATGAGGGGCCCTGATTTAGAGCCACTGCTGAAATCTTATTGAGTGAAAAAGGATGTACAGTGTTCTTTCTTCACATGTCATTGGAGATATGAAACTTCAGTTTGACGCAATTGGATGTCACTACTGTGTAATTTCTGCTCAGTACATCGCACGCGATTGCTTTAAATATCAAAGTTTTTTAAGAAGATTTTGTCTCTGAAGTGTATGCGATACTGATGAGGACAAACAAGGCCGAAAACAGTATATCGCTCATCTCAGTGACAAAATCTAATATCATTTCTCCAACCTCATGATAAAAGATCTTTGAGTCTGGGAATTGAAAATGGTATTCATTTAGATGATTACTATTTTGATTGAATCAATGTTTCAAATATGTTTTCGGTGTTGGCCTCCGGTGTTGTGAATTCGAATACATACATACCGCCAATTCTTAGAGTGAACAGACAATCTAAATAACAACAGTTTTTTATTTGAAAAATTTACTGTTTAGAGACTGTTTTCAAAGATATGTTCTGAGTCCCTAAGCTCAAGTTTCTGAAAAAAAAATTGGAAAGCACTTCCATTAGTGAACATAAATGAAACAAATAGGTAACCGAATTCAACAACGATTGTAAAATCTTTTCACAGTTCCGATTGCGTTATTCCAGTGGCACAATCTATTATGAGTTTTATTTAAATCAACATTTCAACGAATAAATAATTTGTTCTTCATAATGGCCATACATCTATCCATCAATTTGTTCAATTCAAACTTTTCATTGACAATAAAGCGATAGCGATGGAGGATAAAAATTCGATAAACGAACAAATATTAGTTTTTGTCAATGAATCATCGAAACTACCGAAGTGCTAATGAATGTCTGTTGTAATAACATTATCGAGTTTATGTTCGGGATCGAAAAATAATAGACGAATAGCATAGCGGTAATATCACTGGATAACACAATTTTTTCATCGATGCCTGAAAAAGTATTTGATTATAGACAAAACAAAATATTTTCAAATACTCACGATTATGGGGTACGTAGACGTTGAGGTACAGGCAATCTTCACTCTGGGTGCTAAGGTAGTTCTTCAACCTCAAAAACTCCTTCAGTCTCTGTGGCGCCATGTCCTCCGTTGGTGGAAACATTTGTGGACAGACAGGTCCGAAACTGTCGGCATATTTTATGCCCTCCCAAGATGGCGCGCCACTGGGTGGCATAAATCTCAGTTCTCCAACTGGAGGAGCAGCATAAGGGATCCCCCTGTAATGTTCGACCCAAGGTAACGTGAGGTTCTCGTTGTCGGGCCTCACAACAACCCCCTGTATGTATCCTTGTTTCAGTTCCAAGGCCCTCGTGTAGTTTTTTGGGGGGTAATACATGTAGTCTTGGGAATAAGTAATGACTGTCTCGATGAAGATGAGCGTTATTATCACGGTGAGTGAACTTGTTATGTATGACATCTTGTCTTCAAGCGTTTTTTCTTTATGCAATTTCCGTTCTTCCCATTTATCTATGTAAATGTGAAATTTTCACGGGAAAAGTATCCGATCACTTATTTCTTTTTATCGCATTCAGTCCTCTTAAAATCAGAGCAAAAATCAATCTAAGGCACCCAAAGATAATACATTTCAGATAAAAATATTATAATTTTGTAAACAATTGGAGTATATCGAATATGTATTTCAGAGGGTTGCTCGACGATGAAATTATTCTTGTCCTATATCATTTGCATCATTTCAGGTAAGTTCAGATCCAACTAAAAACATTTTCATGTAGAATGCTGCCAAGATGAAACTTTATACCCTTTAAGTCCCCCCCCTTAAGTCCTTACTTCACAAACATGGCGTTTCGCTACCATCACGTGAAAAATCAATTTTTTTTTCAGAATCGTCCTGGGTTCATTACAGTACTATAAGCATTGCGGCAATGTAGTCATTATAATATTGTTTTCAGTTATATTTTTTGTATTGTTGTTGTCAACTTCCGTTCCTTCTACACAATTCAATTCAAATTGTCATTGTTCGAAAATGAAAAGATCACAAGTCATCTTAATAAATCGAAATCACTAGAAAAATTACCCTTGATCTGTTCTCAGAAAAAATTCAAAACGGAAAAAGTTCCCCGAGTTTACCTTATGCAAAAATGGCTAGAAAATATCGGAAATAGTATAATACTGTTCTCAATATTTGTGTGAAAAGTCCTCTAAAAATGTGCATAAGGTAGTTCAGTAATTTTTTCATTCATATATTTTATAAACATTAATTGATTGAAAAAAGAATCATCGAAATGAATAGGATTCCCTAGTTCTCAGGGCACAGATAATCGAATTTCATTACTGAGAAAAATAGGTAGACTGGTTTATGCCCTGTTAGTATCACAGAGACAAAAATCTTCATAAAAAATTTCCAGATTCAAACGCACTACATTGTAAGGATTTTTTTGAGTTGCTCAATACAGAGAGTATGGTCTGGTAGTGCACGAAATTCGATAAAATTTCATTATTGTATCGATACATTGAAGAACGGACTCAGAAGAAAGCTATGTTGAATATCCCAAGTACATGAGAATCAATTTATCTCGACTTTTTTCTCAAAAAATTTGAAGGGAGAGGTTAGATCTGATTAATAACTTTGACGCTTTGAAATGCTGACCTGAAACATTGGTAGCATTCAGCGGACCAAACTGTGAATTCGTTCGGTGGCACATGCGCTACAAACTCAACACATTCTGGAGTGGTCGCCATTTTTGGGAGCGTTTTTAATTCGTACTAGGTAGCGGAAGTGGAAACTGTGCGAGAAATTGAAGTATAAATACCCGACAGATAATCGTTTGAACTCAAAAAATGATTCGGTACGTGTTTGAGGATGAAAATGATTTTTTTAACTCTGCGAACTGACGATTGACAGAAAATAAAAAGGCGTTGACAGCAAACGTTCAACATGTTCCCTACCGCTACCCCTCCAATAAATAGCAGAAGTGCTTTGCGCTTTATCCGCTGAATGCGACCATTGTAGTTTCTCGATATGCTCCACTTTACAACATATTCCCCTTGACCTATTTGAATCAGGAAGTTACCTCATACAAAACTAATTGAATTTATATTGCGATGACATCTTTCAGAAATAACAACTAACAAAACTGACATTCTGCTAAGATGTAGCACAGTAAAAGAAGAGGCGGGAGTATGTACATCGATAGCTTTTTTGAAATATGGTACACGACAACTCTTTTGAAAAGAAGACAATATTTTGATAAACACGAAGTATGTCATGTGAGATATAGGCGAATCGTTAAGAGCTGATAATTAAAGCACGATGGATAATCCAATATCACAAATAGAAGTGGAAGTCCAACATTCGCTCAGTCCAATAAAATATTCAGATGAGATCTATTTCCAGGAAACATTAACTCTATTTCTGTTGATTCGCATCTAGATTCTCATCAGAACATTTGTTTATCCCCAAGTGCGATCCAACTGTCCTTTCGTGTATCGAATATGAATGAATGTTGTGAATCTGTTCGTATAACATCTCGATATTTCGGACTATCAACCAACAGAGATTTATCTGAAATGAGATCGCGCTTTCTTAGAACAATCCGTCTTATATTTTTGGATATGCTTCAGCCGGAAGATGATTCATGAATTTTGCCATTCCCAGAAGTTTCAGGCGCATACAGTCGTTCGATTGGATTAGCACTCCAAGTGAGGAAGTCTGCGTTGGAATTCCGCAACTTGGTACTGTATTCAAACAGAATTATGGTTAAGAATATTCATTGAATATTATTGTTTGTCCTTCATAACGGTTATGTTTCGGCTGAATGCCATCTTCAGGCCTTGAAACAGAATCAAACGTGGAAGCTTTATCAAAGCAATGAAATAATATGATTTCAAAATAAATAAAGGCGCAAGCGAGACATGTTATAATTTCAAGGATTGGCTCAATTTCATAACCTTGAGATGGTATGTAGCAGATTCCTGTGTTCAAGAAGAACACACAATAAATGAAGCAGAACACGATTGAATATAATACATTTATTCATCCCCACATCCTTCTCGATGTACTATGAAGTTGTGTCATTTACCCATATTTCTTCAGCACACATTTATCTAATGTAAGGTGCAGATAGATGTTGTGAACTTGGCGTAAAATGGGCTTCTACCATTTCCCTACCATAACACCTTCAATCTTTTCACTCTATTTGCCCGACTGGTGCCTGTCAATGAGCGTGCTAATCTGATTCATTTGAATTGGACGTGGCTTAGAAAATTCGATCGGGAAAAATTGTTTGAGAATTATTTGACAGAATTGTTTATTCTGATGATGTTACATGTGTGCCTTTAGATCTCATCGAGTCGAAAATCCGAGCGAAAATCGATAGTAAAGAAAGGTTAAATGAATTTTCGTTCGAATGGAATTCAGATCTGCTCGATTCGAAACTTGGAATGTTGAACAAATTCTTCAAATTACAAGATGGGGTTTGCCAAGTATTCGGCAGTTTCCGAATGAAATTCTCAAATCATGGATTCGATGCAAAGAATCCGATTCATGTGCCAAATGAATGCTGGTTGTAATCTCTGTCATGAGATTTCAATGAACTATCTATAATGAAATATAAATTGAATTCAAATTTCCGTTGTGAAAACAGTTTTTACTCGACATTAGTGAAGATTCTCCTGTTAGAATAAATATCAATTGTCTGCGTGGCAACGCTAGAAGCGATTTATCAGTCTAATCCGCAGAATAGTTTGCGCGACATGGAATTCGTCTGGTATTCGAGGATCCCAATTCACAAAAATAGCGTCAAATTATATCATGCAACATGTATGATGTGACAATGGATGTGAGTGTACTCATTAATATTTCAGCGAATAGTTGGCGAACCGTCAAAGCATTTGAGTTGATTTTGCCTGGATTCAGAGAAGATATTGGAATTTTTATTTTCGTCACAGGAAATAACTGGAGGGAACTTTCAGTGTCACGAAGTTCTATTTTGAAAGACTGCTCCTTTTAAGCTCAATCCTAGCTAAATGGTCTGCTACCACCATATCGGAACCAATAATATGTCGAATCAATATCAGTGATGAACTGAGTCCTAGACTCTTGTTGTCTCAGCTGGCGTTGTGTTTTTTATTTTTTAAAGAAGCATTTGTATGCGAATTGTCAACCTCCAGTCAACCGACAACGAAAGAAATTCGTAGAAGCCCCCATTCCGAGAGAGAACGTTGGTAAGATAGATTTTGAAAGAGAAAAAAGTTGAAACTAAAACCAAAAATACAAAAAAACAAAATAAAGAGAAGAAATGAGAAAAAACTTGCTCCAGTTTTAGGATGATTGATTTCTCCGAAACAAATGCGTCTATGCGACGAAAAATAGCCTTCATAGAAGAACAAACTAAATTAGTAGAAATATTGAGAAGTAAACAAATATGTTAACTAAACTAAACAACAAAGCAATCTTAATATTGCACATTCTATATCGAATAAGAAACAAGAACTGTCTTCATTTCTGAAAAATTACAAAATAGATGTATAACTCGTAAGTAAAGCCTACCAGAAGCCGACTTAAGTAATTAAAACAAAAAACTACGAAATATGTATAGAGAAGCGAAAGAATAAATGGAAGAGGAGGAGGAACTGCTGTTTTTGAAAATCAGGGAACAAAATATTATGGACTACCAGCAATAGAACCAGTAGATAAAAGAATCGAGGAAACAGGGGTGATCATGTGTTGTCGAGCGTTTCATCCTGATTCCTACGAAATGCTCGCCAGAAGTCATTTTTTCATACACCTCAATTACTCCAGCAGTTTGACTCGCATCTCGCAAAATTGGTATTACAACTTTTCAACTGAAAGAGGTAGAGGAAAATGAAGGATACATTAGTCGTCTTTTTAGAGAAACTGATAACGCCATCAACTGCACTACACTATCTTCTTTTGTTTTCCAGTTAAAGGCCAAAATTCAAATCTGGGCTATTTCAACTTTCGTCATTATCTCCGTTTCTGCTTGTACTAGGATGTTGAAATGAAAACATTATAGGAAGGTTTCCTTGCTGAGCAACAACATACAGTTTTGTTTTCTCTTACTTCTGACAACTTTATGTTATAGCTCAGCAAGAAAGCTTCTTGGAAAAAACGAAGTACTCTACTAGATTGCTATGGAAAAACTCTCTTTATAATGTTTTCATTTCATCATACTAGCACAAACAGTAACAGAGATGATGACGAAAGTTGTAGTTCCCCTGCACAGCAAAAACAATGAAATTTTTATGTCTGAGAGGATCAACAGCAAAGCATCACAAAGATCTTGCATTCGGTTTCGGATGTGTGGTTTTAGAGGGTGAATCATGCTTTTTGAGGGACAACATCTTTGTTTTATGTTGTGAAAAAAAATAGGAGTATTCGATGGAGTGCAGAAAATTTGCGACATGAAAAAGGTAATCTTATCCGAATCCAAAAAAATCGACCAGTTTTGAAAATTTGTAAAATGTCGTCACCGATCAATTTCGTGATGAATGAATCTGGTGACATCATGTCACTAAAACAACTCAAATATCTCGAAAACCATTAAATTTTTTTTGTATTTGTATAAGAGTATCTACCTACCTTTTTCATGACATTTTATTCTTATTCTTTGTATGAATATTAGATATATAGGGTTGTAATGACAAAATTTTTCTAGAAAAAATCATTTATGCACGAAATTTCAATGGATAAGCCAAACGATACTTTGTATCTCTGATAAGTTCATATTTCAGAAACTCGTCGAAACCCCCCACCTTATCCTACCCATTGATTGATCCGGTTATTTGGATATTCCGTGAAAATTTCACATTAAACATATTGAAAGAATTATCTGTTACCCTTCCTCTGAAAGGGAAAATTCGAAATTTCAATGCCATATAAAGCACGGATGATGGAGAGCTACAGAAACACTTTCACTGATTGAGTCCACAGTATCAGTACACCCAACCGAACCACAACACGAATCCTTTCAATCAGGATTTTAAATACCACTCAACGCATCATCGCAATTTCACTATCGGCTCGATCGCTCCATAAACAAATCATTAATATCCGATTTATCTTCCGATGGTGCGGAATCCCGAGAAAGACTGCGTTCCCTTAAATTTTGTGTACAATCTCTGCACCGTATGGACTAGGCTAAGAAAAACGTACGGTCCTATTTACGGAACCTACGGGACGTGCACGTGGAGACGCTTGTCTTTTATTGTACTGGGTATAAATAGTTGCTAAATGGAGGTTTAAAAATATCTTATGTTATTTATCCCTACATAGAAGCGTGGGTATTGAACGGATTTCAGTAAAACGCCAATTGGTGGGGTATTCGGTATGTGGAAATATTGAAATCCTTATAAGCTCTGCTGCGGCAATCTTGATAACGAAGCAATAGAATGATGATATTTTAATTGCTGGTGCATAGTTCTGTAGAATGAAGATAAAAAGGATGGTCTTCAAACAGGGAAGTATGTAAATATAATTTCAATGGACATTGGCCTTAGATGGGACTCGAATGACTATTCTAGGTAAGGAGAAGATTAATAATAAAGAGTATGTCAAGATAAAGAGTGTAGAGTGAGCAGCTGGCTCTACCTGAGATCTGATAACTATTTGACAATGTGTGAAATGTCCTCTGGTCTTCGCCACATTTAACATGAAAATGTTTTTGGTTCGATGTCACATCTTCATGTACTTTAATTAGCACTAAATCATTGTATGCTGTTCAGTTTTTCTCCAATGATATTTCAATAATATAAAATAATTTCAACATTCACTTCAGGTGATACTAGAAGTACATATAGAAGCACTGGCAAACTGAAGTCCGGGACTGCAGAAACGTAGATCTACAGTTTTGTTATCATTACAAATGCACAGATGATCGATAAGTCCCGGCCGACAGTTTCGTCAAATCGTTTGAAAAACTGCCGAGTGTAGAGCAATTCCTTCAGATCCCATCGACAGTTCAGAACTTCCAACATTTTTGATCTTTTACTGCCAAAATGGGCTGTAAAATGTAAAATGAATTCGAATATTCTAATAGGCGAACAAAGAATAGCGCCTGTGAAAACTTTTACAAAACTATTGATGAAAATGAAACAGTAGATTCTTTCGCACTGATTCTCAGTTCTCTCAATAAATTCATGAGTGACAGTTTAGGTATCACGTCCCGACAACCATTCTTTAGTCCATAATCTCTTTTTCGATTTTTCATTTTCAATTAATAACAATCATGGCAGCAATCGATTTTCTTTAACGTTCAAGAGACATACTTAATAGCCCTCCACTTGGAAAACTGAGGATCTTAACTGAACGTGTATAGTCAAATTAAGGATGGATTGCAGTCCGCGGACTGTCAGTTTTCGATTATCAGATCAGGTCTTACGATTTAACTGTATCGTGTGTATCGAGCTACAGTCCATGACTGTCAGTTCAAATTAACAGTTCTGGGACTGCAGGACGCCGGATCGTGTATAGGGACCATTATTCACAATCCATGTTCAAAATCAACAATGTACGACGTGGAGAAATATACCTTTATCTACTCCTATTCAATAACGTATTCATTATTCAACTGGTTTTGAGCAATTAATAGTGTCTATAAATAAACAGCGTGAGTTTTAATAACTCAGTGCTACAACTCACCATGATGCGTCAGAAAAGCTTCAAAAAATTTTTGACGTACTGAATATCAAGAGAATTCTGCGCTTTTGTACAAGCCGATGGGCCGAATGGGAACATTCCATTTTTTTTTGAGGAGATGCCGCTTGGATAATTTTGACGTTTTCGGAAGTAATTGCACAAGTTCATCATACTTACCGATAATTTTGCATGACAGCGTGTTCTCAAAAAATTGCATGAGTTCATTTTCACCGACACCGAAGGTGGAGGGCTCTTTCTCCAAAAATGAAAATGACCGAATGCAGTTTTTCAAAGACAACACGCTGGAATGCAGAATTATCAGGTCATTTTGATGCACGAGTGTAATTCGGGTGAATATTTCCTGAAATTGCTATGGATACGAGCAGTGCAATTATCGCAGGGATCTTCCGCTCTCTACAATGCAATTACCGCTGTAATTTTCGATAATTGCATTCTATCAACATGAAGTTTTTGCCAGGAGGGAAATATTCATATTAAGTTGATTCCTAATAATTCAGAATATTTTGGTGGATGAGATGAATTCAGATAGTGAAGACGAATTTTTAAGTACACCTCCAGAAATCAGGCAAGCAGCTAATGCTACGATACATAGTTTATTGCGCGAAAAATCTTCAAACAAATATAATGCTTGTATATCTGTATAAATTTTGGGCATGTTCCGATTTGTAATCAGAGTGAGAAGTGTCATGCTCACATCAGGCGTTGTACGATCTGCGATCTGAGAATAAAATACTCACTTCTCTCACAATTCGTATTTTGTTATAGCCGTAGGTAAAATATAGTACTCAACTTGCGGAAATGGTCATAACCCACTTGAAGAATTACAGTACGCCTGCGGCTCGCGCTGCAAACTTCACCTGCGTAAGTTTTGACTTACATTACCGCTCAATGAACAATAGTTTTACCTACCCAGGTTCAAGCTGTGATTGCGAGGTTTTTTCGATTTGCAATCACAACGGGGAATTAAACATTGAAAACTGTGGTTGTGATTATTACTTAGAAACCATATCATAACCCGAGATATGAATAAAACGACAATGTGATTGAAAAGAGAACAAATTCTTAAAATTTTTTTTCAATATTCATAACAAGCAGTCCCCCCTATATATATTTCAAGTTCCAGGCCACTAGCATCAAAATTTGCGGAAGTTTAATACAAACTCATATTTCTCAGGGTTTGCGGAGTGAAAGTTTAGAGTATTCATCATCAATGGTCCAGTTCAAAACATTTTGGCATACAACAAAAATGACTCTTGACCCTGTCGGGGCTATACCGATATTCGTCACATATTTTTCTTTTGCACTGCCATATTGATTTACATCGAAATAATTTTACAAAGCTGCTATTTTACGCCTAATGGAAAATCGGAACTGAACTTCTCATAAAACATCAATTCTTCAGGAAAAGACCCATGAGATTTTCGGAGTAGATGGTTTCGACAAAAATGTTACTCGTACCTATAATTTCATGAATTCGAAACAGTAAAAAGCAAACGAACGAATTCATTCGATGTCAGTGAGTCGGGTCTATATTTGAATACATCGACTCTGTGATGGACGAGATTGACATAAAGCGATTAGCAGTCAATTTCATTCAGTATTCTGTTTGAATACTGATATCATTGAATTCGAATACCTATTCTTTTTCAACGTTGAAACCTGTTAACTCTGGATTATTATATCTCGATCGACTACACAGATTATATTTTCACTGAATGGCTAAATAAGTGAGCCGTAGTTCACATAACACAACATGGATTACATTCCAATTATCAGCTTTTGATATTCATATTTGAATATTATTCGATGCGTACTACTCAATTTGTGCGGAAGTTCAATATTCATTTAGTTAATTCTATTCATCGTACAAAATTCATGAGATCGCTCATAATAATTCTCTTCTAGAAGTTCAAACTGAGAATTAGAAAAAATTGAAACTGGTAGATAGAGTTATTGTATCCCTTCTTTATAATTTGAGGATAAGGCATATTCAGTCAAAATTTGATTTCAATGATTATTTTGTAAATTTTTTCATTTTGGGATCTGTAAAAGATACTTTGGAAAAATACATGCTTTGAAGGAGAGATAGCCAAAACTAAAGATATTCTCAGAGAATATTCACAAAAATAATTCAATTAGAGCCATATCAAGATCGAATTTCATATTCCAGCAGATGCATAAACGTTTCTGACCAAAACAACACCACCTTAGTTTTCGAAAGTGGAGAGTCATTATGCTAAGAAAAAGTAGTTTTGTTCAACAAAAAAGGAGGAAAACAGCAATGCATTGTAGTTGCCACAACATTGCCTCAGAAAACCAAGTGCTCCAGATCTTCTGTGGCAACGTTGCGAAATCAATTTGGCAGACACTGCAAAGAAATCAGGTCTACCGCAACGATGCTGAAAGAATTTAAATGCACATTGTGTGACTTGGGTACTTCCTATGAAACTATTTGAATTCTCCTTCTGAGATTTGCATTATCCGTTCACTCTTGATATTTGAAATTTCGAAATGACGGTTTTCAGATTGGTTTTCTAAATTCCTTTCTTTCCAGATTTTCACACAATAATATAAAAATGCATTCTCGAATAAAGGGTTTAATCTCGAACACTGAGCTTCAGCAACATCCATTAAAATTCAAAGCTTCCTCTTTTGAACATAGTAACCATGGCTACCGTCTATATAGTAGAATTAGGGAAGCTTCAAATTTTAATGGACTCTGGTTGAACTCAGCGTAGATCTGAGAAATGTGTGTTTGTTATTTCATAGTCTCAGCAGTATCCGAATTTCATAACATCCGCTTGCAACAATTTAAAACAATAGGATTTACTCAACAGGATATGTCTATTGAGCCTGACATAATGTATGATCCTTATCGTATAATTCCATCTATTATCCAAGGTAACTAGATCAATTACCAAGAAGCCATAGGGTTCTTGATGTCACGATATAACAGACTGTCAACAGACAGATTCACATCGAGATAGACAGATGAATGGAGAACAGGTGCAACTGCCCTAAGCGTGGCTTGTCAAATAATAATTGTGCTCTATCGAATTACCATAAGACTAACACATTATCTGGATACAAGCTAGATATCTAGGGAAGCCTCCGCATATTTGATGAGGATAAGTGATCGAAGGAAAGGATTATATCTCAACATGAAGTTTGTACGTATATTGTGATGAGACACTTCTGAAAGAATGGAACAGGTCTTGAAAATTCAGTAAAAATATTGTTTTTCTTAATCTTTGTCAAATTCGTTCATTCTGTCATCGCTAGTTAAACAAAATATTTCGGGTATAGGTTAATCATTTTCAGACAGATTTCATGGTGATATTTCATTCCTATCAGTTCGTATTTGGGACTCTACTGTAGCGAATTTTTTAATTGACTATCAGATTAATGAAACCGAAAAGGGTATTTCCAACAAAATTTTTTGATGCTTGAATCACCGGAATTTTTCAGGAATTTGAATGTGAATCGATCAACCTGTGGAAGGTGATGATACGTTCCAAGTATAAATTGAATAAACCGATAAGTTCAAAAGTTATTAGCAATTGAAATTTCCATAAACCACCCTGTATCTAGGTTCTGGAATCAGACCTATCATATATCGGTTTTTTGGACTCGCCTAGGTTAGCTCTAGCTCAGGTTACCGTATGTTCATTCACCAATGAAACACCCTGTATGTAAGACCGATTTTGGAATATGTGGGTGGGCCCAGTTCGGTGGGCATCTATAAAAAGCCATGAGGATCTGATCGAGTGACTCGGTTCTCTTACCGTTGGGTGCGACCTGCTTATGAGAATCTGCTCAATATTTTAAATCTACTACCGTTTTTGAGACCCGTCGCGACAGAGCTGTTCAGATTGTTACATACCATTCTGTTTGGGGACTTGAGAAACAAATATGTAATACGAGGGCGGGGTGAAAAGTTTCTGTCTTCGAATTTTTTTTTCTTTATTTTTCAACGTTATCTTTATCAACTCTGATACAATCCTCATGATAGTCTTCTAAATAAGTAATTACATTTTACACATAAATTCATCAAGCTTCTCAACATACTGATTCACAGCTTCGATAATTCCGATAACAAGACACTTTTTAAATCGATAGGTACTTCAGTGTGAGATTTTTGATTGTGTTGTAAACTAAGCGCTTTCGGTCTATATGAACACCATCATTAGGGTTTTTCTGGAAGAGTGAATGAGATTATTACATGGGTAACGAATGAACAAAAGTAGAGTAATTACCTGTTCAGGAAACTATCACAAATGCTCGAGAATGAGGGCATCACAGAATTAACAATTGAGTGCAAATAAAGACAAATATGAACAAGTACATCAAAGCTTCCTCCAAAAACGTGACTGAAGGGATCATAAATAAGTAAAATAATGTCGAAAATTATAATCTCGAGAAACCCCGACAAGAAGGATAACATATGAACTATCAATACATTGTTAATGTTGATAGCAGGATGACTTGGAAGGAAAAGTGTACTTGAGAAAATCTCGAAATAACATCATCATCATCATCATCATCTATAGTACACAACAACCCTATGTGGGTCTTGGCTGCAAGTACAATTTGCCTCCATCGACTGCGCATCTCAATCTTTGAGACTTTGCCTCTCTCACAGTATCTCCCTGGTACAATTGTTCTAGATCCTGAACAAGGATTCATATATTTTTCTAAGATTCTTCCGCTCAAACTTTCACAACACTTCCTAGTTTGCTTTGGTAAGGATTCATGCTTCACATCCGTACAAAACTACCGGTTTTATGGTAGCATGGTAAAATTTCAGTTACGAGGATCGCGACATTATTCTCTGTTATTCCTGAATAACGGGGTAAAACTGTTATTAAGATTCATATTCACTTGGCTGTATACGCATTTCTCATCAGGAATGAATACCAAAGATGACAATGACACTCATTTTTAAATCAATTCATTCCATGCCAGTCAGCAGTTCTTTTCGAATTGAAAATTATTTTGAATTGAACTTAAAATGTTGAAACTGATTATCAGCGGTTGTCTTCAGTGGTTAGATTTATGCCGTCGCAGACTTTCTTATAGAACTTTTTGAGCACTTCAAAATTGTCCCAAACTATGTTTCTCTCTTTTATAGTTTACCGAGCGTTAGCCGCAAAAGTCTGAAAAAACAAGGATCATTACAGACTTTTTCATGAAAACTCGATATTTTTTTCTCACTTTTTCGGAATATAGAAATGAACCCTACTTGAAAACCTCTCAAAATGAATTTTCTAACATTTAGGATAACAGTATAGAAAATAAGTGTTTAGGTTGAGAATTTTCAAGAATAATTTTCGATTGCTATTGATTATTCATCTTGAATAGAAACCCTAAATCGCCGCTTATACGATCTTTCAGGAATATGCAATCGGTTATCATCTTAGTGATACGTTTTCAGAAATTCTCTTCAACTATTCTTGAAATTATTTAAATATAACGATTCCATATCAGCACCCAAGAGGTAAAGTGTGTTAAGTCACAATATCAAAATTGAACCAAACAGAGATTGTTCAGTTCCATTATTATTTCAAAGGATGTTTTCTTCTATTATTTGGTGACTTGATTTACCCAGGGAGTCAAAAATATGTTCCACTATCTAGAATTTACTAATGTGAATCGAATATTGTAGAAAGTTCGTCTTTGAAAAAATGTGACTTAACACACTTTACCTCTGAGGTGTTGATATGGAGATATGGGTTTTCGGAATGTACAAGTTTTTGTTATAACGGGAAACCTCATCACCATAAAAAAAGTAATTAACCTTCCGTTAATAACCCTTCACGTGTGATATATTTATAACATGTGTTCATGAGTTCCTGTACCTTGGGATCAATAATCATTCCAGGAACAAGTGATTCGTCTGATTCATTCTTTTAATGAATGCAGTTCTCGTAAAACAGTACGAAACAGTTTAGGTAAATTATTCCTTCCCAAAACTTCCCAATAAAGAAGGTCATATATCAAAGGACGCCTCATGTTTCGTCAGCTGTTCTCCCAGCCACCTGAGCTAGTCGCCCCAGTCCATTCCAGACAACAGAAAACTGAAACTGTAGGAAATACGATGCCCTGGCGGATCTGTAATTCTGCCAGAAATCTTCGTCCTCCAGCTCGTGCCAGTGTATTCGAAGACTGTAAAAATAAGGTTTAAAATAAGAATGTCGCAGAGCATGGGTCGCTTCTGCTAGTACAAGAGACAGGTTCGCATTCCTGCAGGACCATCTGTTCCAGACATCTTTGTTGGTTCTAAAATTAGCAAGTTTCAACTACCCCGCCTTTCCCTATTACGCTCAGTCCAGAGTTTGACAAAGGAAATTGCAACAGTTGCGAGACGTTGCTGTGGAAGTCAGGATAAGGATTTCTCCTACTGCGACATTGTGCTAAAATATTAAGCGATAAAAAGTCCAAGGTCTCACTCAACTAACTATCCTCTCAATTCAATATTTGAATCAGGAAAATGAAGATTTGGTTGTTAGCCTGTTATGCACTATGGTCTTCATCCATATCCATCTGACAATCACTCTATATTGTTGGGTGTCCAGTTTTTGAGAATTGCTATGCTTAAATGTTTCATCTATTTAGTGAGTAATAATTACTCAATACGATAAGTCATATAAGATTCATAGAATCATAGTTCTGTGTTCCTGAACAAGCCGGTTGTCCGAATGGAAACATTCCTTCATTGTTATTGAGGGGAGTAATGTCACTTGAATAATTGTGACCAAAGATTATAGAGTATAAAGATGGGAAACGAAGCGACTACAGTGATGTCAGCGACATCTGTTTTTCAAAAGTAATCGATCTATGGTTAAAATATTTAATTAGGGTCCATTTGACATAGATTATATAAAGATTATTAGTAGGCTGTTGTCAATTTTGAAAGAAATACTTGAATAAATATTTTTGCTGAATGATGATTGTATTTTCTCGCGTATTTTCTAATGAAATAATTCGAAATCTACAAGTGTACCAACTAGCTCACTCCATAATCTTCGTTCGTGTGTTTTTCTGTTATAAATTTTTTGTTAAAAACTGGCCGACATTCGAAATGCATGGTGATTAATTGCAGAAATAATAGAAAGAACAATCTCGAATGTGCATTCTTTTCATTACCAATGAGAATGGAAATGTAAGTTTTGAAACTCTTATCATGTAATTGTCTTGTTCATTGCTTTTTATTTTCAGTGTTGTCAAATGGATAGAGGTTTCGGGGTAAAAATATATTGTTCTGGATAATTTCTTTGCGAACCGAATTTTCTTCGGTCTCATTCATTAGATCAAAAAGTTCCACTCATAGAGACAATGGTGGTCAGAAGAACGACTTATAGAGGTGGTGGTTCTCTTGACAACCCTTCCAGCAGTTCGACTCATCTACTAGACCCTCTAGACTCATTGAGGTTAAAATACACTGGGTAAGATATGTATGAATCGGGTCCAGAACAACTGTTTGACTTATCGATGTTCGATTTATCGAGAGTTCACTCACAATAAGTTCTTGAAATTGTTATGATAATTCTCTAATAGGTGAAAAAATTTTTGAAATGTACTCAATTTCATAATTATTGTATTGCAGTTGATTTTACACAATCATTTCAAATAAAAATATAAAGAATCCAGAAGCGAATTTCATTTGATTCAAAGCAATATGCAGAAGAAAAGATCATCTTGATCAAAAAGCGGAGCTTTCCTTTTTTTTGTCGATCGGGATATTTTTTTAAAATCTCGACAAAGTATTCAATTAAATGAAAATTTATGAGAAATGTGTTTCGAATTTCGCGCCTATTGAAATAGTTTTCTGTACTGAATAATGTTTTCAGCGTCATCTATGTGTCACAAGTAAGAAACTAGCCAAAAATCGTAGTCGGATTTTAGTACCACAGATACAAGGGCGTTTCCTATCTTTCTAACTCTATAATCTTTGATTGTGACGTTTTCAAATTATACCGGCAGATTCGGGCGACTTCGGACAGTTGGGCGACTTGTGATGAATATTGCAGATTTCTTTCTTTCTTGCCATGAATGAGTGACATTACGAATTTATAAAATGATGTAGTTCCTCTTACGTTTGTTTAACCAATGCTTTTAATTCGACGAAAGAAATTAACGAATTCAGGTGAGTAATATTTTTATGACCCTCATACTTTCTAGTGCCCTATACATGCGTTCCACTATTTGGATATGTAACATTTTTTCTCTATTTCAGTATCGTAATGAGTTCATTACAGTACTAAAAGTAGTGCTGTAATGAAACTCATTACAGCATTGTTTTCAGTTATATTTTTCGTTTTATGATTGTCAGTACTGACCTCTGATCGAATCAAGTTTCGAATCAAATCAATTCAAATTCCGTGATCTGTCAAATTTCGTATGTCACACCAACTGCCAAGCTACAAAACAAAAGTCACTAATCTGAATTTTCATTTGAATTTCGAGAGGTTTTCACAAAAATTGACTGAAATAGAGAAAATACCGTCTAATACTCGTTGCAGAAGGCAATTCCAACACTCATGCTATCGAAAACTCGCTCCTTCGTCGCCCGTTTTCAAACTTCGCATTCGTGTTGGAATAGGAGCTCATTCTGCAACTTGTTTTAGAATATACTATTCTCTATTTCAGTATCGTTATGAATTCATTACAGTACTAAAAGTAGTGCTGTAATGAAACTCATTACAGCATTGTTTTCAGTTATATTTTTCGTTTTATGATTGTCAGTACTGACCTCCGATCGAATCAAGTTTCGAATCAAATCAATTCAAATTCCGTGATCTGTCAAATTTCGTATGTCACACCAACTGCCAAGCTACAAAACAAAAGTCACTAATCTGAATTTTCATTTGAATTTCGAGAGGTTTTTACAAAAATTGACTGAAATAGAGAAAATACCGTCTAATACTCGTTGCAGAAGGCAATTCCAACACTCATGCTATCGAAAACTCGCTCCTTCGTCGCCCGTTTTCAAACTTCGCATTCGTGTTGGAATAGGAGCTCATTCTGCAACTTGATTTAGAATATCCTATTCACTATTTCAGTATCGTAATGAAATCGTTGCAGTATTTGAAGTAGTGCTGTAATGAAACTAATAACAGTATTGTTTTTAGTTATAATTTTCTCTTTGTGATTGTCAGTACTGACCACCGATCCTCTCAATTTTCTAATAAAATCAATTGAAATTCCGTTATCTGTCAAATTTCGTAAGTCACACACGTAAGATACAACACAAATCGGAATTTTTATTTGATGTTCGAGAGTCCTTCTAGTAAGTTTAGAAGGCATTGATATTCTTACACGGGTACAAAATTCCAAAACGAGTCACGAAGTTGCGAGTTTTGGAAAGAACAAATGTTAGAATGAGCCTTTTGTACGAGTATCATACATTATTTTCTCTAATTCGCTGAATTTTTATCGAAGTTAATGAAAAATTGTCGTAAATATCGTTTAGTAATTTTTGCATTGAAAAATATGGATTGGCAGAACTGTTTTCAATCTTATGAAATTTGACATATTAAATAAATCCTTGACAGGAGGCCAACATGTCATCAATAAATATTACTAACATTGTTCTGTTCTATGGGATGTGGCGGAATGAACGGATTTGAAACATGAGTAGAGCAAATATCGTCTGATACTCGTTTGCAAAAGGCAATTCTGACACTTATGCTTTCGAAATTTCGCATTCGTGTTGGAATAGGGGCTCATTGTGCAAATTTTTTTTGAATATACGTGTAATATCGGGATAAAAGAAATGTCATTTAACAATGTTTATTGCAAATCAAGCAGCATTAGGGATCTCATTTTTTATTTATAGGGTGATTTCCGACAATGCTGCATAAATACTAGCGGAGTATTGACAGAAGGGAATATACCGATTTTCTCAGGTACCTTCTCCTAGCGCAGCGATTGAAGAAATTGAAACGAATCATTCAACTAACAGGAAAGCTTTCCGAAAATATAACCTATTGAAATTTACTTAAAAAAAATGTGAGTTCATATGGTGATCAAATTTGACTGTCTGAAAACGAAGAAAGTATAATTTCCGATGAAATTGTATCAGAAAGTGACTGATGAGTAGTTTTTTGTGAAAAAGCAGACATACAAAATTAACAAAAAAAATTAAGATTTCTTCCAGTTAGTATATCCTTATTTTGAATATTTTTTGAAATATCTTCATCAACATAATTATGCAAAGAATATCACCAAATAATATTATCTCTTGTTTTAATTGTATTGCATTTGAGTTCGATATTTTCACTTTGGCTGCAGTAAAGGACTTTCATTAACACTCCGTCGGGCGCAATATGTTGTAGAACACGGTCGGGCGCATTGAGCCTAGGAAGCACACTTTGATCTACTAATTTTTTCTAGGCATGTTCACATTTTCTTACGGAAACATTGCGAACTACAAATACCAAAGAGAAGAAATAAAACAGTTTGTATGTTTTTCGAAAATAAAATAAGTTTATTTGATAAAGATAAATAGTCTATTCGCTTTATAAACTCCAGCCAATTAGAGTTAGCCAATAAATGCTCGTATTTCAACTAAATCTGTATGTTTTGCATCCCGTTCTCTGGAAAATGCTTCTTTGATATCATCTATGTACTGATTAGTATACTTTACGATATCATTTAGAATGTTTCCTGTGAATAAGCAGTTACAGCATTACACAGGAGTTTTTGCTGTTTTTGCTGCTCCAATAACCCCAGGTAAGTGAATCATGAACTTTGCTTTGTCGATGAGTCTTATACCACTTTATCTTTTCCCATATAAAAGTCGCGATTTCCTTCAATTTCCTCTTCTTCTTCACTGCTACCCTCTTGTTCAGTTTCCGATTCCTCTTTACGCTCCTCAACAGTATCTTCTGGATCAATGTCACTCTCATTCTCAAGATTTTCATCCCTGTATTCCTCATCAGGAGCCTCCAATATACGATGAATTTCTGCAAGGTCTTCGGGATTATTTAGATTTTAATATTTCTTCGACATTTTTTTTATTGTAAAACTGCAACGTAATCAGGCTCAATGAGCCTATTAGATCTTTTCACTTGTCTGCCGTAAACGATGAAAGAGAATCACTAACTGACCTTGCCACTGTGAGTAACACTCGAAGTGAGAAAGCTACCCGGCTGGAGAAAAGGACATGACGTATTTAGGGGGCGTGGAGAAATAAAGAATTCGAGGTGTGCCTAATAGATCAGTTGCGCCCGACGGAGTGTTAAATTTCACCATAAAATTTCAACTTTATAATGAAGAAGTAAAAGAAGTGTAATTCCTTTGAACTATTCACCGTTCCATGTCACCTTTCTCATTTGAGATTTGGGCCTTGGGATATATTTTAATCAATACTCTGAATCACTTAACATGTTCGAACCTTTTTTTCAGATGAGAATAGATGCTCCTTCTCAAAATATGACAAGTTAAATTTAAAAATCTTCCCTGAATAAACGGTACCTAATAATTGTTTGTATCTTTATGAATAAAGTTTATTCAGTGATGATGAATTATTATGTACACCTCCAGAAATAAGATATTCGAAATTTGCCCAAAACAAATACAAAAGTAATACTTATATATTCTTGTATGCTACCCAGCAATCCATCGTAACTGCCCACATCTAGAAAAACCCATGTAGAGGAACCTTCACACAATAAAAAAATGTTTACCTACTACCACACTCCACTTAAGCTCCACCAATATTTGAGGGCAATGACGCCATAAAGTTAATAACAAACACTTCTGAAAGAATGTTTTTCGTCCTTTTTGAGAAGCATTTGAAAAGAGTAGGGGAAGACCACTCACACGATGGACCGATGATTTAAGAAAAATCGTAAAAAACTGGATACAGGTGGGTCAAGACCTCGGTCAAGACAGAGAACGTTGAAAAGCCATGAGGGAGCTCTATGTCCAGCCGTGGACGTAAGAAACTGGAATGGATGGATCGATGGAGTGATCAATTAAACAGTAAATTTGGATTATACTCGTATATTGAAATTAGGTTCAGTTTCTAAAAATATTAGAGGTGATTTCAGAAATAATATACTATCTCGTTTTTTTTAATTCATTATTCATATGTTGTGATCATGTAGTTTTCCTTATTATTTTCAATATTATCAATATAATGTTTTTTGCATTGAATACGCCTGATACGATTAATGTACAGGAACGATGAATTGAATTGTCCACCATCAAGGTAAGCGAGCAATCTGAAATTCAGAAGGTGTAAAAAACCAAAAGCGAGATCAGAACTTCCCAATTTATAAACTCGAACAAAAGCTCGGACATTTAGTCAAATAACTTCGAAACAAACTTCGAGACCAATGTTGAACTCTCAAGAGAAGTTATATTGAAATACAAATGGATTCGTTGAAATTATATTTCTCGTTAGGGGATGATTTCAGACATGATTTCCTGCGTCGACCTCTGTATAAAAACTTTCGTCATGGGGATTCAGCCTCAATGAAGTTCTTTGCGAGATGGACTGAATTCCAAATGATTTGGGGAATTGAAATTTGCGTTCTATTCTGGAACTGTGGTTGGTTCAATATTCCGCACTCCGATAATAATGAATTATGGAAATGAAAAATCTCGATACGATTCTTGAGTGAATTATAGATTCATTTAAGCCAGAAGAAAATATTATGGTAGAATCATATCATATATAGTACCTAGAGAAAAACTGCTGTGAAACGAATAGAACTCAAAAGTATCTCTTTAAATATTTAGTAGTTATCGAGCAATTGTTATTGACAACAAAATTTTAACTACCAGTACCAGAAAAAAGGTCATATGCATAGTGCATATCTCTTCAGAAAGTTTATCTTCTGAAGGGATATCTAACCTGTTTGAATCTGAGTTGCTGCATAAATATACGGAATGATCTCGTGATATGTTTCGTCATTTATATTCCGTTTCATCATTTCTGCATTGAGTACATATAGGGTGTACCAAATTCGACGGCCTATAAGGCGTTCCTGGAGAACTGCATCTATTTGAAATCTCGAAATTTGTATTATGATATTGACATTTTCTACCGAGCTAAATATTCTAGCAGTCTGATAACTTTTACTAATACAGGGAATGAAAAAAAATATATTTTTTTTCAATTGAAATTGTTGCATTCGTCATGATACTTTCCAGACTATCGAGAAAAAACTGAAAGAGAAGAGCATTCGATATAGGTAATGTTTCTTATTCTTGATTCAGATATCTTGAGCACATACCGTTTTCATATTTTTGAAGTCGAAGACTATGGAAATATTGTACATTTCTAGAATTTTGAAAAACTCGACACAGGGTGTACGAAATATTGGGTCAAGAATTTTGATCAAGATTGGCCCATAACTTTCGTTTTTCAAATTGGAACCCTATTTTTGTATGATTGCGTTGGATTGCGCGAAGAAGAATGATGATAATGTTGAAACCTGTTGATGGTCGTGAAATTAATAATTCTTGAATTATTCAGGATTTCTTGATTTTATGTCGTATGTCAAATTCATTGAATCTGTTCCATATCAACAATAACCTTGGTCATAGAAGATGAGTTATTCCAATTACTCACTAGTGACACACCTCTTCTCTAAATTCATTTACTATTGTTGATATGAAACAGATTTAATGAATTTGACGCTAGGTACGACATAAAATCATGTAATCAATTTTAGGAGCATCAACAGGTTAGAACATCATCATCATTTTTCTTCACAGAATCCAACGCAATCATAAAATTTAGGGTTCTCATTTGAGTCAATTGCTGTCAAAAAAACACATCATCTCCTCGATCACCTTCAAAAACTTGGTAGAATAACCTGAGCACTGGCTCCCCAAAAAAACTCAGGATGCGAAATAAATTAAAACACTTTAGTTAATAATCCTAAGTTTTATATTACTGCTGTCAATGATTCACGCGAGTTTCCACTGGAGTACCACAAGGATTCTATTAAAGAAAAATAACTAGTTGTATGTTATCTTATAAAGATAATGAATGATCTGACCAACAATTCAGTATAGGTGGTTTTTGAAAAGTAACCCCTTTTAATAGATCGCACTTTGTCTTACTTGTTTATTGTAAGGAAACAATTTTTTGATCCGATATACTCCTAAGAAATTACTGTAAGAATTTACGTTGCATTTCCATAATTCATGATTTTTTCCAGATTCAATTCCAGAAAACCATAAAAGTCCTAGAAAATGCAAGTTCCATTCTGAGATCCTTGTCAGTTAAAAACTATTGTATCCAGCTAATCTTAAATGCGTAATAATCTACTTTTCATTAGCAGAATAAGGAATGTAAGTGCCTAAGTTATGATCAATCAATTGTTTTTCGTATTTGTATATTGTACTAATCACAAATTTTCAATTTGTAATTCAGATCTGTTCAGGTGAATCAGGGTTTTTCAAGATTCTTCTTGCAGTTCCTATATTTGCTTGATCTATTTAAATACTATTTCCCTTACTGGCACTTTTAATTATATTTACATATATGTTGACAATCTTCAAATCGAAGAACATGCTTATCATGTGTGAAATACAAGGCAAATATAACTGCAGAAAAATTACAAAAAAAAAAAACTTATTCACGACGAATATCAAGACCATTTTGAATACGAAAGCGCGAACATGAAACTAACAGAGGAATAGAGATATTGGTAGATCTCTGATTTCAGATTATGTGTGTTCCAATGCCGACGATCACCTCATGGATTAGAATACCCCGAAAATTCAATTGTAATTGTAAAATTCAATCCTAGTTAAAGAAATTTGTTTATTTGAATTTCGGTCAGCACATTGGAAATCTGATATATTGCCTTGATTGGCAATAGGATTCACTTCATTTGATTCATTTTCCACAACATGTATGTCATCTCAAATATGTAACATAACATAACATGTTATGTTGTGTCACAAACTTTGAAGAGAATCATTTCCCGCTTTCGAACAAGTCTGTTCAGGAATGTTTTCAGATCGTTTATTGAGTGAACGCGTGCACAATATAACACATTCTCCTTAATTCGAACGGACGAGTAAGAATTGAGGGGATTAAAGTTCTTTTATATATGTTTTTCGGCATCCGGAAATTGCTTCTCGGTATGTATTCAATCTGAAAATGCCTTCTTAGAAACGATTTCCATCGGAGAAAGATTCTCATTTCCTCAAAATGAAAACCTTCTCATAACAATCTTCGAATCTTATCAGCTCAAGCCAACAATCTTGTAGAAAAATAACTCGAAATTACTGCACTCTTCGGGTCATCCAGATCGGACCTATTAGACATCTTCTCCAACTATCTCACACATAAATAAAATACACGGGAAACTAAACCAATTTTCCAGTTACGACTTGCAGCCAGAGATTGCGCTCCACTGTAACTTACGTCTTAGCGATCCAGAGGCGTTGCCATTAACAATTTTATAAAGGAATATAAGGAGAAGATCTTTTTCGTTATCGAGGCCGAAATGATACTCTTGAGTAGGCAGATTGTTCTGATGTTACACAAGTTCGTGAGCTCTGATATTTTTTCGGAAGCAACTATTCACCACTGTTGTTTTACTATTAGAAGAAATGAACCATTCGAGAATTTTGTTCATGAGCTTGTCAATTAATTTTCCATGATAATTGCTTAGGTTCGAATTTCAGACGATCTATTCGTAAAGAAATTATTAACAAAACTCTCAGATCCGTTTGCACCATCGTTCCTTAAATATTTAAGTGACGTTTCCATCCTTAAACCTAACCTCAAATTTAAGAATTGGATTCTAACCTGAAATAAGTTGTCAAACATTTCTTGTTTTCTGTGAAATTATAGCAGAAAATTTGAAATTTCAACTAGCATGAAATCGTCAAAATGACAGTAAAGTTAGGTTAAGAGAAATGACAACTTTCATTTGTATCCGGCCAGCCAATGAAAAGGCTTTATTGAACTAGGGTGAAGTTAAACAACATAAAAAACTGAAATATCACTAGATATTACTATTTAAGGGTTCCTACATTGAAAATAAAATATTGTTCTATATTCTGAGTTCTCTTACATAGAAATTCCATTTGAGTGACAGTCGTGGAACTGTCAATATTTAAGGGATCCTTAACTTTAAGGAACGATGGTGCAAACGGATCTCAATCCATTGTGCTTTTCAGAAATACTGGGTTTGATCATGAATATCAATGACTAATCATCAAAACCATTACAGAGTAATACGCAGGTATTATAATAGTTATCATTTTTGGATCAGATAATGAACCCTGAAAATCCATACGAGACATGATTTGTTCATATATAGGGGATAATTGAATCAAGAAACAAATTTAAACGCCAATGAACTCTCGGAATAGAAACAAAAAAAAAGTTATTTGTAAGAATAAAAATTGAGCGTACATTATATACATTCATGCATCCTCTGAAATCTGGCAACAATGGCGGAAAATTGTTCTGACTCTCTGAAATTATCGGCATATGCGAAAAAAAATATGAATTATTTCTTACAGAAATATATGGTGAAGCAACAAATGCAATAACACAGTGATTTCTATTCAAGTAGAAGGAGCTCTGACTGTTGTCAGTATTGTGTAATTTCAGATAAGACATATGTAAGTTCTGGAAGAGTAGCAACACTGCAGCATTACAAATATCTTAGATTGATAGATCAGAACTGATCACGGAAAAAGTTGTTCTCATTGCCCAAAAATCATATTATTCATCGAGTTAGGACGCTCATTTGGAAAAAGCAACTCGAGATAAGTCTCAGAGAGATCAGTATTACCGTTTTTATATATAAGTTAAGTAAAGGAATGAATAGAGGTTCGAAATTCAGAGCGAAGTATATTCGAAATAAGAAGGTGAATGAATGCTGATGGAACCGTAAACCAAAAGAGCCGACATAATGCGATGATTGTAAAAAAGAAGGGAGAAAATTAGAAAGCACCTGCAGAAAAAATCATGAAAGACTGGTCTTGAAGTAATTCATTAATCTATTTTCAAGAAATTATTATCTGGAAATTTCCTCAAGGTTCGTGTACCAACTATTGGATTAAACGAAACGCCACTGCCCAACAGATAACTCAGGAACGCCTGAAGCTCAGTTGTCTGAACTTCGGTTCTATCGGCTCCTAGCCTTCCATTTTTATCCATTACTCAACTCCAGATCGCCCTGAAGGCTGCAGGGAGTCCTGATTTCTCGAAATAAATACCTTAATTTCTCTAGCGAGAGGCAGACAGAGAGGGAGAAATGCAATTGCCCCGGCGAAAAAAACTCTATGGTTTCCCGTCCTCATAATTTTTTGTCGCAGATATCGCAGTTTGAACTAAATTGAAAAATCATTTCGATATAAACTCAGAATTGGATTTGATGAATGAAACTCAATTGGAAGAAAAACTGAATTATTACGCGAGTATGTTCCCATAAAAGTTTGAATAGTTTTTACCAGTCTCAACAACAAAAATTCCCTCTCTCGTCTTTTTGATGTGAGAAAACACATACATTCTTCAGAATTGTTTGATAAATTCATTATTCTTTCTTTTACCTGCGAAGCGTTTACACGAAGCTTTGTGTCGAGAATATTTTTGAAGTAAAAAGCTGTTCTCAATGATTCTCCAACTTCTGACCATTTTATGAAAGTTGAGTGATTAAACCTAAATTTTAATTGAATGTCATCCGAAAAAGAGTACTTACAAATAGAGGGCACAACTATCGGAGGAATTTCTTGAGTGGCTTGATTGAGAATACTGGATTGATTTTTAGGCAAAGTAAGTATTAGCTCAGGAGGTTCTTCGAAAACTGCAGAACCAAGGAGGCCAGACAGAGGACTGACTACAAAAGATAATGTGTATGCTGGGCAGAATACTTTTTGATACAATTCGTTTGTTTCTATTCATATTCATGGCTATACCAGGCTTTATGGGCACCAAAATAATTTTCCTGAAAACTTAATATGAGTTTTCTCTTCCAGTCTCTGAAACAAGAAACAATTAAAAAAAAATTTATATTAAATAAGAAAGGCCGCTGAGTAGAAATTCGAGCACTAATTTGTCAGGGGCCAAAACTATACAAAAAGAAATTGTTGCCTAACAATAAACAGAAAGCAAATGAAAACACTTCTAAAACTCAAGCGCGATGTTTCGGACCCTGAATCAGACTCCTTCATCAGACAATAACTGATTTTCCTTCAACTTTGTAGAATCGTGACAAATTAGTGCTCAAATTTTTACGCAGGGGCCTTTTCTATTTATTGAAAAATGTTTTTTTTATTATTTCTCGTTTCAGAATCAGGGAGAGAAAACACATCATATTACAGTAATTTTTTTGGTCAACGTAGAGTTGAATTTTTCATTTGGAGAAGATGTTCATATGTAGTTTTCATTTTGTCTCAATTGAATAGTGGACACTGTCCGTCTAATGAATAAAATGCTAATAAATATAATAAAATAAAATGAAATAAAATGAATGCCTGATCATTGACCTGAGAAAATGATTAAATTTTAGATATTTTTCAATATACACCAAAATAATGTTTGCCTATTTTCTAAATTTTTTTTTCTAACTGCGCCTCTAAAATTAGGTTCTAGCGCGAGGCACCCGTGTGTTGAGGTCGCTCAAATGACCATGGTTGGATCTCTAGATGGATTTTTATGTACACGACACATCATATTACATTTATTTTTTTGGTCTACGTAGAGTTGAGTTTTTCATTTGGAGAAGATGTTCATATGTAGTTTTCATTTTGTCTCAATTGAATAGTGGAGACTGTTTTGGGCCCGTCTAATGAATAAAATGCTAATAAATATAATGAAATAAAATGAATGCCTGATCATTGACCTGAGAAAATGATTAAATTTTAGATATATTGAAGGGGAAGTCTTCATCAGCAAACTCTTTCAGATGCGAGGAATATAGGTTATTTCACTCATTACAGCAAGTCCAAATGTCGAAAATCTGAAGTCTCAAGTAGGAAAATGGCTCTCCGAATTCAGTTCAAACACCAACACCGTATAGGTTTGTCTCACGGACCTCTAAGTTATTTCCGATGTTGATTTATTGCAAAACGGTACTACAAGAATCGTCTTTTCTAACACATTGAACCAAAATTCAAGATGAAAGAGTGGCGGTGGGGTATGATTGAAGTGGAGATGAGAGCAAATCGAATTTTTGCCGCGGTCTCAACAACCGTACTACATCGGTTAAGGGTTAACGAAGCTTCGAAACCTAGTTACCGAAACATTCTATCGACTGAAATCGATATATCGACACATCGATTCATAAGCCTGTTCCACCCCGCTAATAATGTTCTCCTATCGTCATTTTGTTCCTACATAAATATGTACGAACAAAAAAAAGGATCTGTTCACGCGTTCAAATGACATGCCTGGCGACAAAGGACTGAATCGGTGTAATTACGGTGGAAATCAATCATCCGAGCTTCCATCTGTTCAGACCAAAATGGCGTTTGAACACATTGTTTCAAAAGCGACATGATCGGTGGGAATCGACATCAGCTATTGTTTCCGCCTGCGAGGCCGGAATATTTCTAACATTAAATTTGTAAAATCGGTGCCGGAAAAGATGTGGGGATAACGAGACCGTTGTTCGCTGCGAAATTGCTTTTAACGACAGTTCTTTCCGATATTGAGTTTCTACTTGTCACTCAGAGTCTGCAGTTGGAGGAAATTGGATGGCAAACTATTTTCGTCGTTGCGAAAACACAAACGTCCCCGAGACCTATTTGAAGGGAAAAATGTCCGAGAGATCGATTTTCGAAATTCGTGGTTGACGTAGAGTTAATCTTGGTATACGATAAATATCTGCGAGTTTGAAGTTGTCAACATCGTTCAGAGGAAAAAATCACAGATATGCGAAAACAAATTGGGCACAAATAAATTTTTCGATCTTTTCATGATTTCACAATCTATAAGAGAGAACAGGCCTCCAGGATGGTTCCAGTCCAAGAAAATCAAATCACAGACTACGTGAAAAACTAGGATATAATACCATTTATGACTTTTAATGAGAGCTATCGCAGATATCACCGAATTTTGAGGGTATATAAATCTTTTTTCATGATATAGGAGTACCCCTTCAACCCTTTGTTGAGCAATGTTTCCGATGAAGTTCTGGGGAAGATTAAAAAAAAAACCGCCAGGGCAGAATATTATGTCATTTACCGTTTCGACAATAAATATTTTGAACCTCTGTCGATGAGCTTCAAGTTTGAATTGATCATTAATGAGATAGCAGAAAGAGATTCATATCCCTATGGCCTATACAAACTTTTCATTTTTATAGAAATTTGAGCATCGTATTATTCATATTTTCTGAAAACATTCGAAAACCGAACATTCTGCTTTTTCCTCATCCATAAAATGTTTTTCATGACAGGATCATCTGGTATCGATTTTCTATCTAACCTATGTCATGTCATGAGCTCGGTACAATGCTAAAGTCACAAACGTGCTTTTCATCTATGTGCACTATATCGCGATTAGAGTCATGGTGTCAATGCCAAAATCGCTAAAGAGTTTTCTTATCCTCCTCTCCTTCTTCTAGCCTAGAATCACGAAAACAAACCTATGTTTAAAGCACTGTCTTCAAATTTTAAAACACGTTTTTCTTGGAACATCACACATTCCTGACTTAGACAGTGGACCAACGATAAGGGGAACACATTAACTCTAAGCTGAGAATGGTGAAGAATAATTCATGTGAATTACATTGGCTACTAACCCAATGACAACGAAAGATAGATCTTATATTTTTTTTCGTAAAAAGGAGTGTTGTTAGATTTTACTCAGTGGAGAATTATTTTTGGGCCCTTTTTCTCTCTATACAAGAGCGTTAATTATCCACCCTATTTGTTTTTGCTAATCTGACCTTGAACACTCTTCGGTGCGGTTATGTTTTAATGGAGTTCTTCGAATGCATCTGAAAAACGAGTCTTTATTGCCCGTACATTCGTATGCAATATTTTTCTCCAATCGATTTTATGTCCAGTGGCTTCATTCAGTAGAAATAGGTGCGAATATTAACAATCGCGTTTATATCGCACAATCGCGTCTTGAAATCTTCCGAAGATTATATTATAGGGTATTGGTATAACATAATTTTTATTCGAATAGTCGTCACCATTTTTTCAAATATTATTGAAATGGAATATAGATGAGGTTGTACTCTTCCATCACAAACGTCTATTCTCTGTGACGTCAAGAACCAATCAAAAGTAACACACTTTTTGAGATGAAAATGAACAAACAACAATAAAATTGAGGAAAGTCATCACATTCCCAAAATAATTTTTTACTCCCCATTTCTCGAATATCAGTCTATTAGGTTTTGAAAGAAATTCACACCAACACGAAAGATTTAGTATCTCTAAATTCAACATTTTCTAGATAAACGTGAAAATTTTTCCAGGTAACAAAATGGCGAATGCGCCTTACAATAATACAATTTGAAAAATTTCATAATGTTTCTTGTGAGCTTTATTCTTTTTCAGGTGAATACTTTCTTGATTCAATCAAAGATATAACAAGAAAGGAATTAGGTCAATTGGTTCAGTTATACTTGCCTGCTAAAACAAC
The DNA here is from genome assembly GCA_038502775.1 of Hippodamia convergens. Lineage (NCBI taxonomy): Eukaryota > Metazoa > Arthropoda > Insecta > Coleoptera > Coccinellidae > Hippodamia > Hippodamia convergens. The sequence continues at coordinate 61,435,165 of CM076610.1, read as the reverse complement.
CTTGAAAAATTTCATATTCAAATTAAAAACGTACAAACTGAAGTTATCCTTCAGATCTGAATATACTCAACTGAAAATGATCTGAGCTGTGAGTAAATCTATCTTTCCATGAGCTCACAGAAAAATTCCGATTCTGGACGCTTCTTAAAGATCTGTAGCTAACAGAAATCTTTAAATATACCAGTTCTCGAAAGGTGATAGGTATATTATTGTAAAGTTATATTAAATGGTTTGTTTTTGCTATTGATAATACAATATTTTTCCATACTCAACGACTGTTGCATTTCGTTTCTGTTTTTCATTTGTAAACTTTTCTTTCCCGTTGAAATGAACACAAATTTAACATAAATGTATCGAATAATCAATTATTGCGATCAAACATTGAAACACTGAGTAGCAGAAACGTTCATTAAAATATAATACTCACTTAATTTTTCCCTAAACGGAGAATTCATAGACAGTAGCCATGGATACTCTGTCTAATGGAGAATTAAGGGAGCTTTAAATTCAAGTGATGTTCCTGCAACTCAAGGTAAGAGTAGTAGATTGTAATATATGAACTTTTCACGGTGTAGTTCAAAATGGACACTTTTCATAAGACACTTGCATGAAGAATTCCAGAGTTGCATTATTAACAAATCTGTGAGATTAATCGACAGCTACAGATTCGAATCTTACAGAAAAAGCAGAATACCATCATAAAAACTGATTATAGTACGGAAAATGTGACAAAGTCATGTGAAGAACGAATAGAGAAAAAATTCTGAGAATGTTTGTACCAAAACTGAACACCAACTTCTAGAGCTTTGATTTCATCCGAGAATAAGGTCACCCATCTATGAAAAAAAATGTTTTAGCAACCCAGGGAGACATTGAGAGGGGAATCTGCAACTGAATAAAAAAGAAGCCATCCCCTTCTGCGAATTATTTTTTAATTAAATTTTTTCAAAGATACATAAGGGATGAATATACCGGCTTCCTTCTTATTCTGGATGCATTCATAGCATCCACCATCGTCTCCTCACGCCGTTTCCGACCGACCAAAAGAACGAGCGCGAAATTCTCCAAGAGTGTTAAATGAATCGACGTTTGGTCCTGCGAAACGAACGTGCGCATACAGATGGCGCTTTTGCGCAGGACGTCGTCCTGAGGCTCGCGACTCCAGTTATCCTGAAGAATCGCAAGCGGATTCACCGCCGATGATGCGAAAACCGTACCTGCCGGCGAGGTTTTGACTTTTGTTTCGTCAACAGTCCTCTCTTCAGTGAAAGTTAATTTCAACAGTTTCGATTGGCTAAGTTTTGGTGCTCGATATGGTTGGATTTCGTCCTTAAACTCGAAGAACTAACTGGTCTGGGTAGGCTTAGTTTCGGTTTTGCAGAAAGTTCCGTCGTTAACCATTATGTCTGCTTTCGGATGTTTACCTATCGGCACCGAAAATCCTCATCAAGAGCAGTCCTAAGCGATGGCAGCCGACTTCGTTCTAAATTTCGCGAGTGTTCTGTTGGTATCAGTTCTGGTTTTTCCGAGGGACGTGGTGGTGGCAGAGCCGGCTGGCGAGACGCGAGTACCGTTAACTTCTAGAACGGTCCGGACAAAGTACGGTGATGTAAGTGGTGTTATCGTGACCTTGGATTCCAAGTACTTGGAGCCTGTGGAAGTCTTTCGTGGAATCCCCTATGCAAGTCCTCCTCTCGGTCGCCTGAGGTTCATGCCACCGGTGACGGGAGCGTTGTGGTCAGGTGTTAAAGTGGCGGATAAATTCGGACCAGTTTGTCCTCAGAGATTGCCTAATATTTCGAATGAAACTCTGGCACTGAAGAAGATGCCTAAAGGGAGACTTCAGTATTTGAAGAGGCTGCTGCCCTACCTGCAGAATCAGAGCGAGGATTGTCTCTATTTGAACATCTACGCTCCTGCACAAGGTAGGACATCAGTTTTTGTACGACATTCCCAAATGTTGATAGAGAAAAACATTCTGAAAAAGGACTTAAAATTGTTCCTTATTTTCGGACTTGAAAAAAATACCTACGATGATGTCATTCATCCAAATATTTCTGGTAGCTTCAACATCTTTTTTCCAATTAATTCGAAAGACTCCACTGGAGAATATACCTATAGATGAAATTGGCTTGTGGGTTAAAATGACTGGCATTTTGAAGAGCGCTAATGGGTTAAATAGGCGAGACTAAGGCATACACTCTCATGATTCTTAATGAAGATGAGAGGACTATTTTCAACGAGAGCATTTTTCTTCGCAGAAATGCAATTATGGATTCATCAGTGTTATGATTTCATTGAACCTGTTAACGGAAGGCACCAATCTGCTATAAAAATATGTTCCGCAAAAAACGTATAACAATAGTCTACGAATATTATTACTGAAATAACAAGAAGTTTATTGGGCGATGCTCCGCATGAAATTGATTAATTTCGCAAAACTGCTGGTCCTTGATATAACTCCATGAAATTATTGGATATCCAGGCAAAATGAGCTGTATTGTCAGGGCATTGAAAAAATCTATGAAATTCAAAATCACACACGAAATCACATTCCAGAAGTAATTATACGTTTTTCTGATTGATGATGAATCAAACTTGGAATATTCTGAAGCTTTTGAATGTTTACTGAAAATATGGGTATCAAAAAAAATTTAATATGAATGATGTTTAAATCTCGATTGTTTTCATGTTACCGTAACAGAAATAACGTGAAAATTCTGAAATTCATCTTTCATTTATCTCACATTCAAATCCGTAGGAAATTCAGAGTCGAAACAATATTACATTCACTGTTCGACTCGAGGATTCCTATTGAAATAACTTCAGAGAGCAATAATAATCCACAAAATATGAGTCGTGAATCCGTTGAATATTCAATCGGCTGAAAGAAGAGAATAATATGCTTTACATTTTTAATGTTGGAATAATTCGCAGAAGAGGTAATCTTATTAATTTCTACGGATTTTCGTCGCATTCAAAGGCAAAATGGTTTCTCCACTCAAGAGTTTTCCTTTTCTATTCGATCATGGAATACAATGGAGGTTTTTCTTCGGTAAATAACCTCCGTCTCTGTTACTGATCTTAAAATTAAGCGAAGGAAAGCTCTCAGGAACTTATTGAAAAAATGTTTTACTCCTCTTCTATTTTTCATTTTTACAGTATCAAGAACTGAAATATTTCTTGACGTCAACAGTCGTCATCCAATTTAAGTTACTGAAACACAGCACTCTAATAAGGGTAACTTTAGAAACTTTAGGAAATTGTAGGGAAATCTGTTCAAGAAAAGTAAAATGATTGTTCTTCATAGTGACTTTTTGGCATATACACAGGTTGAATTTATGTAGCGTCAACTAGAGTGTAACGCCCTAATGTAATGAATTTTTAAAATTCTGCTCTCCCGAAAAAAGTGCTAGATGTCAGAAACATGAATTCAAGTTAGCTGGTATGTTGATGAATGAACTGTATGTAAAAGAATTAAAAATACGATTTTCACAATTAACATTATTGCCAATGATTGGAACTCAAATTTGTTTAGTAAGTTCATGAAGTATGAAGAATCGAATCTTTGATCACTGAAAGATAATTCATCTGATTATAAGTTCATGAGATAATTATCTACTTGTAGAAAAATATGTTTTCCTCTCTCACACCAATCAAAGGTGGTTCAAAGTTTCCGTACTTTTCTCAATTAGTTATAGTGGTACCCAAGTTAGACGAATTTCTCAGAAAAAATAACAAGCTCATATTCCTCTTACTTGTGGTTTCATAATTTTAGATTTTTATGTGGCAAAGTCATTCGTTTTTCGAATTTTTCTCGGTTAAATAGTTTCCAAAATTAATTCTGTTTCAGGATCAAAGCGCGATAATGTAAAAAAAAACACAAAAATATATTTTTTGCCGACTTTGTACCCCTCGGTATGAAACTTTCTTAACATTATTGTAAGCATATTCCTCGGCATATTCTCACATAAAATTGCAGCAGTTTCAGGTAAACGGTATCGGATGGGCTGTGAAACCATTCACCCGGTTAAGCTGAAGCATCGCTAACCAATCTAAGTTGAAAGAAAAAAATAAAGTCTTCAAGATCGTTTTCATTGGTGTGAACCGTTCAAAACAGCAAAAACTCAATTGTACTGAAATATCTTTTCAACGAGTACATACACAGTTCTCAGAATGGTTCTGGAATTTGCAAATTATGATTCAGAGGAAAGCATCATCCATTAGAAAATGTGCTTTTTACACGAAAAAGCTAGTAAGTATTCCATTAGGAGCATTTCAAACAACATCACTCAAATCATCGCCCAGCAGAAATATCATCCTTTGATGTGTTTGTTCTCCTGGAAATGTCTAGAGTTGACGCAAAATTTCCCCAACTTATATTTTTTTGTAATGACACGAATCACACTTGACCCCTGATTCTTCATCAGAAGATTTTCGAAATGAAACAAAGAAGAATCGAAACGTAAGCAGATGTGAACCATGACAGACTCAACAAATCCCCTTTGTGTCATGCCTAACCCGTCCTAAGCCCGGCTCACGTTTAGGGTTTGGCTTTTATTCATTTCCTACGAGTCGAATATGCCAGAGTCGAAATAAAAAGGATTTCGGGCCATGGCGAAACGGTTGTTGATTTCGAGGTTTCCATCGAAACACGTACGCTTGATCCCAGTTGCCTCATTATCCATTCGGAAAAAGTTGAAACGCGTTTTTGCACTGTTCGCCGAGCAGCGTAAGAAGTTGACGATCTTAAATTATGCCGAGATGGTGGAGCGTTTTTACAAAATATGATTTGGAAGATTATGCTGACTCCTATCGCACTTTCTGTCATTTTGGATTCCAAGACAGTTGGGAATGTAGATCGTCATTTCGTTTCTCGCAAATGCCGGAAGCATTTCAGTTCTATAGCGAATTATTTTTCTCAAATGAGTTTGAGAATTCGATATATTTAATCCTATCTGATTTTCATGGAGTATTGTTTTCCTCATTTCGAACAACTCAAATCCAATATTTCGAAAGATATAAAGATCAGCTATCAGAGTTATGATTGACATTCTGGAAGAAATCATAAATGCATTCAGCAACGGGAATAAGCTGAACTTATCTGTATGGACTTGAAGAAAGCCTTCGACTCTATGAATCACGAAATCTTGTTGAAGAAACCATATCACCACGGTGTGAGAGGTTGAGTCAATAATCTCTTCAGGTCCTACCTCTCGAGGAGAGTTTGATTCTGGTGTCTTGCAGGGTTCCGTATTAGGCCTGATATTGTTTCTGCTATTTATAAATGACCTGTTTATAAATGTCCTCTCAGATAGGACATGTTGCTGTGCAGATGATACCTGCTTTTTGAACAGATCGGGAGACCATTCTGCTCTGCAGGTGAAATCGAGAATGGCTAAGGAGGATGCATGCTCGTGGTTCGCAGCAAATGGTCTGTAATGCAGATAAAACGAATTAACTAATATTGACCAACAAAGAATCTAATGAAAATCAAATTGTTTACCTGGGACTACAATTCCAACCGACCTTTAAATGGAACAGACATATCGACGAACTGTGCAAGAAGTTAAAAACGGCAATATTTATGTATGTATGTATTTTCCTGCATTCTGGATTTCTGAAAAACCCCACATAAGCTACTTAAAGCTTTTGCTAGTTAGAATGATGAGTGTGTTTTGTGTAGGCTTTGTTGCTTTGTCCCACGGCAATTGACGTGTGGTTTATATGTGTATGTCTCTCTTATTCAATTCGCTTTGTATATTGCTAGTTTCTCATGTGATATTCACTGTATGAAATTAATGTAAATGTCTGATGGCAAATATTCGTACATGTATTTCAATATGTATTTTCTCTATTTCAGTATCGTAATGAGTTCATTATAGTACTAAAAGTAGTGCTGAAATGAAACTCATTACAGCATTGTTTTCAATTATATTTGTCGTTTTGTGGTTGTCAGTGCTGACCTCCGATCCACCCTATTTTCGAATCAAATCAATTCAAATTCTGCAATCTGTCAAATTTCGTGAGTGACTATAACTGTCAAGATACACTACAAAAGTCACCAATGTGAATTTTTATTTGAATTTCAAGAGTTTTTCACAAAAATTTACTGAAATAGAGAAAACGAGAGAGAAAACATCGTCTAATACTCATTAGGGAAGGCGATTCCAACACTCATGCTTTCTCATTCGAGTAGGAATAGCAGCTCCTCCTGCAACTTTTTTTAAATAAATATACTATTACACATGTGCAAATAAATGATGATGACTGATTACGTTGGCGATCTCAATTAAGAAATCAACAGAAACATATAATTTTAGGGGTCGGTGTCTTAAAAATTTGATTGTACCGTTGAATTAATTGGAGCCACTGCAATTCCTTGAAATTTCCGAACAAATTGATCAAGTTGGTGATCTTAATTAAGAAATCAACAGAAACATATAATTCTAGGGGTTGGTGTCTTAAAAATTTGATTGTACCGTTGAATTAATTGGAGCCACCGCGATTCCTTGAAATTTCTGAACAAATGATCATTTGGTTTGATTTAAGGTTAGGTTTCCTAATCGTACATTTGAAGCTTTTTGAAAACCACCCGAAATGTTTTATCTATAGAAAAAACTCCGCATACGTTAAGAATACCTAAAAATCATGAAAGAAAGATTGAGGACTTCGAATAAAATGAAAAACTATCCATTTTATTTTTCAATATTTTAACCCTCGAGCTCAATTCATTTCATCAGATCTAAAAATTGATCATCCTGAACAATCAGGAAAATATTTATTTTTTGCTTCTGAATGAACAAAAATTGCCTCCTTCACTTCATTGCCGTGGAAAAATATCTTTCCCATGATTCTTTTTTGAAATAGAAGAAATGAAACAAAAACAAATATATATCACTACAGGCCAGGTCCAGTGTAGGGTAAATGGAATATTGAATGAAGGCTTTGCTTTAATGAAGCAGCCAGGAACTCTGCTCTTCTGAACCGCTGGTTGCCCTGTGAGAGCAACAAACCCTCGCTCAATTTTCCAGAATATTTCTTCGTGGCCTCCTTTAATTTTAAAATATCGCTATTTCAAAAATCTACTCTCACAATCCAAAAAAAAAGTCGCCATCAACTTTCGACGACATCTGAGGAGGTGACATCCTGGCCATCGTGAGCGGGGGTCTTCTTCAATCAATTCCCGACCCTATTTGAAAAGGCCATACTACCAATAAATAATTAATTTACTAGGGCACTGTTCCTGATAAATTGAAATTTTTCCGGTAACTGTCTCATAAGAAGGTTCAATTTTCAACTAATTCGTTATGAAAGCATAGAATAGAATCTACTACTCTCTAATATTTCTTCGTTTCAACGCGAAAGAGAAGTTCATAAACCAAGTGCGGAGGAGAATCACGAAAGTAGAAGTAAAGGAAAGTATTTTATGTTCTATGACAGAAAAAAACCATCCAACATGAACTCACAATATACCTTCCGATCACTTATCGAGTGGTCCTGAATATTTAAAGATTTCTGCAAGCTCCAGATTCCCAAACATCACCAGACACTTTTCTCCTTCGCCTCTTGAAATGTATACCAAGTCGCGATGGAGAATAGGATATGTACAATCTTTTCTTCGTTCTCCTCATCTCATCATCCCCCAAATTCATCATTTAACGTTGAAAACGTGCATACGGAATCGAATATATCCCTAATAGTCTCGACGCATTGATATTCACGACATTCGAGGCGGAATTGAAACGTTGAAAGAGCTTTTTCTGGTTGTTTTGTTACCCCCCATGGAATATACGATTGGGTGCGTGAGTTGTTTTTCATAACGGAAATACGCCAGCAAATTATCAGTTTCCAGTATCAGCTCCGAAATAAATGGTTTAGTTCCATGGTGAGCACTAATGATGATCAACATGCATGGAATTAAATTCAACAGATTGAACGAGCACCCTCCATGATGAATAAATGTCGACACATCAACGAGACACTCCATTACTATAAATACTATTGAAAAGATTTTTATTCGGTACAAATATAATTGGGCATCGGTTTACGGGCTGGATGAAAGTGGTAAAAGAGGTAACAAGTTTTTCATGAATGATTTTAAAATCCCTGTTGGCCTTGGATTATTGTAAAATTTTCAACATTTTGTGGGTTATGTAGATTGAATCAGATTGTCATCAAATTTTTCTATGTACCTGATCAAAATTCTGCATATTGAACGACAAACAAAGAAATATCAAAGCTCTGTACAATGAAAAGAGTTTAACGACGTTCATAATCCGCCGAAGAAAATATCCAATAATATGGACTAGTGAAAATCTAGATCATGAAGTAAACTGCAGGAAACGAGCTGCCATCGAAACAACGTAGCAATAGACTAGTTTCTGGGTTGTTACCCGTCATCAGTACTGTTTAACGTCTTCGTCGATGACAACCGAAATGAGCCGCAGACCTAAACCCAACAGCATTGAATTTAGGTCTGCGGCTCATTTTGCTATTGCTACGTTGGTTCGATGGCAGCACGTTTCCTGCAGTTTACTTCAGGATCTAGATTTTCACTAGTCCATATTATTGGCTCTGTACAATGTTTCATTAAACATTGATTTATAGAGACTGTGTATCATATATTTGGATAGAAAATTGATCTTATCTAATTGTTATAGCGCTAGGGGAACTTAGGTCGCAGGTTTTTCAATAATGCCTATAATTTGAAACAAAGTTTCATGTTCTTGCTGGAATCTATTAAATATCTCATGTAAGGTGTTGAAATAAAGAGAAAGACTAGAAAGAGAGGGAGAGAAACTAAGTTTATTGATCGTACAATCAAACAGTTATCGACTGAAGTCTTTCAGCCAGCCCATATATGTACAATTTCATCTTACAATTTTATGTACTTAGTTTATTTAAGATATAAAAAAAAATGATGATGTTAGGAAGGAATTGGAGATAGAGTCAATGGAGGATTATGTTGGAGAAAGGCAGATGGGATGGTGGGGGCACTTAATGCGAATGGAAGAGGATAGACCTACAAGACAGATATGGGAGGCGAGAGTGGAAAAAAGGAATAAAAAGGGAAGACCTGGACTGACTTGGGACGATATGGTTACAAAGGAAATTTTGAGAAGAGGGAAAAACATCACCGAAGCTAGAACGTTGGCGGCAAATAGAGAAGAATGGAAGAAAATCATCAAATTTCAGTTATAATTTTAGAATATGTTATTTTGAGACCCAAACACTGAAAGGTATTATTGGGATTTTGATTATATATATATATATATATATATATATATATATATATATATATTATATTTAAGATATCACAACGCTTCTATAGATTTGAAATGTTTGAAAAGTGGCAAAGTTGGTAGCTTTGCCTTAGGTGTAGTTTCTTCATTGTGGTGGCTCAATCACGTTTATAGTTTTTCGGTTTTTGATGAATTTTTTGCTGAGTTTTTGCATTCTTTCTACTATTGGTTCTATTTCTGTTATCTGGTATGGAAGTTGATTAGATAGGTTGTAGAGTGGGTTGTTGGGATGTCTCAGTTTTGTGATCTTTCGTAAACATGTTCTTTCCGCTACTCCAATCATACTTGGTGCTGTCTTAGTTGCGTTTGAAAATCCGTACTCCACTAGAGGTGTGCATATAATTTTGTAGATCATACTAACTGTTTTACTGCTGATTTCCATATTTTCATAAGTAATAGATCTAAAGTGTCCAGCTCTTGTGATTGCTGATTCCTTTTGCAGTTTGAAGTGTGCCCTGAAGTTCATCTTGTGGTCAATTCTTATGCCCAAGTATTTGGGTGTTAACATATTTTCATCTACAACATGGAAAATATTTCAAAAGCTTATGAATTCAAATTCATTTAGAAAATATATCATAGCCGCTTTCTGGAACTATTAAGTGTTTTTTTGCAATCAGAGATACTAAACGAGATGCATTCCGAACTGGAGCAATTTCGAAGTTACATTATGGTCATATCTTTTAAAAATGTCCAATATGATAGATTTCGTGAGTACTATGTTATTATTTTCTGTTACGTTTTTTGGGGGGATCCGAGATATTAATCAGGTGATATTAGGTTAGTGAACATTGTACTTTTTAATTTTTGCCTACGGCACTGGACTCAAGTGCAACATTCAGCGGGTTTATCATCCTCTTCGAGGCACTTGACGCTAGACGCAATATTTCTTGAGAGTAAGCAGGTGTTGATTCGAAAAAGTCGAGAATCGTGGGAATGCAATAACTTGAGGGTTCCTAGGTCTAGAGGGGAAAACAGATCGAAGGTTACTTTGAGACGGTCGATTGGATTATCTGAAGGAGTCGATCTGAGAACGGAAAAGGAGTCGGTCAGAACGTTGACAATTAATTATATGCGGTTCGGGAGAACTGATTAGACGGAATTTTCGACTAAGTGATCAGACGGATACTAGACGGAGAAGTTAGACGTAGGACGCAATCTTGGGTCTTGAATCGCAGACTTAGCGGAATAGACGGAAAATAGTTTACTATCAGAAGACTTGGCTGGTTTCCTACCTTTCGTGAATTTATTACTCTAATGAATGTCCAAAGTCTGCCTGCCCATTAGGCGTTTCCGGCATACTGGACCTCTTTGAAATTTGAAAATTGGGAATGAAATGCTGTTCAATATTCAATACTGACCAATTATATTACTCAAGCTTGGCGCAGGGGATGAAAATACATACGTTGAAAATATTTTTTTTTTATATTTCCGTTTCGGTATCATTGCGATTATCGGATTCTGAACATATTTATGTACGAATCGTTGCCTTCATCGTAAAGAATTGAATACTCAACCACATCAGAGACGAACATATTGTAAAATAATATTTTCCGAGAAATTTATTTTCATCCCCGGTATAACTTCAGTGCCCATATTTCAGCTCAGTGAAGAATGTTGAAAAATTTCACAACCCCTACTATCATATTTTCAATAGGTCCAGTTCTCTAGGAACGTCTAATAGGCTCTCGAACTTGGGACACCCTGTATAATGAGTAATAACCTTAGTAAACTATGGTAGGAGTAGGGTGTCACTGTGAGAAAACAACTTTTTCTCACGTCCCGTTTTGGAGCTCAAGATATTGAAAGGGTCTTCTAGAGGTTGTTTGTTGGATTCGGTTGAAATTGTAGAAGACAATTTTTGAGGTGGTTTTGAAGGGACTAAATTTCCACTGCTCACGTTTGAATATAACATATGATTGTAGGAATCAGAGTGTATCACCGATCAGTCAGCTCCTTGCTTGCCTCCAACTCTACGCATCAGCAGGACATTTATTGGCTGCAGTCGATTTCATGAAAATCTACGAATCTACAGTATCAAGAATAGTTGTTCGAGTTTCAGTATTCATAAAAATGCCTCAGAGAGAAGCAGAATTACGTTCCACCCTAACCTAATTCTACCAAATTGCTGGATTTCCTCGTGTTATAGGAGCAATTGATTGTACCTACCCATGTTATTATTAATTCTATTTACTCTTGTGAATATGAAAAGTATTACTTCGATGATATTCCACAGGTGCAGAATTATGTTATTCAAGTTAGGTTGGAATAAAGAATCGTTGAAATCAAATGATATCATTTGCTTCAAATGAAAAAAATTGGTTGTACTTTGCCAGTTCGTCAGCGGCCCAAAGTATATGTCGTTCTGTGAATCAGAATATCCATAATTATCTTGTTCGTTTATGAATTCGCGCGTTCTTCTTAGTTCGCTGTGCTCAGTGCCGACACAAAAGCATATGATCATGTCGCATTCCTATGTCAAAACAAACAAATTCACTGATTCATACAGTGTTGCCAGATTTGGCATGGCTTAGCGCGTGCTTAACGAAGTCGTTTCTATTAGCTATGCGGTGCAAGATCTGATCCGTTAAGGCGGGGAAAAGCATGACTCAAAATTTAAGGGCGCCTCAGATGAGGATACCTTAATCAGATAACGGTGCAAGTGGGCATGAAAAACTCATATTCATAATAAAAAGTAAATGACAGCAACGACAAATATCGTAGGAAAACGGCACACCAATATTCTCCACCGTGGAAGAGATTAAAGACAATACTGCCATATTATCCAACCTTCGTCACTTTCTTATCAAGAGTACGATTCTGTACAAAAATTGCAGGCTACATCCCATTTTACCCTACTGCAGTTCGAAAAATATTTTCTCTATTTCAGTATCGTAATGGGTTCATTACAGTACTAAAAGTAGTGCTGTAATGAAACTCATTACAGCATTGTTTTCAGTTATATGTTTCGTTTTATGGTTAGCAGTACTGATCTCCGATCGAATCAAGTTTCGAATCAAAACAATTCAAATTCCATGAACTGTCAAATTTCGTATGTCACACCAACTGCCAAGATACAAAACAAAAGTCACTAATCTGAATTTTCATTTGAATATCGAGAGGTTTTCACAAAAATTGACTGAAATAGAGAAAATACCGTCTAATACTCGTTGCAGAAAGCAATTCCAATACTCATGCTATCGAAAACTCGCTCCTTCGTCGCTCGTTTTCGAACTTCGCATTCGTGTTGGAATAGGAGCTCATTCTGCAACTTGTTTTAGAATATACTATTTCAGGATTTTCACTCAAAACATTGTGATTGTTACACTTAGAAATATCACGAAATGTTGTCAATTTTTGAACTAATGATATGAAATACTCACCGATATTCATTTGTCTCATGAAAATATGAAAAATTCCTCAACGAACAGCGGTGAAACTAAATAGTAAAACTGTATTTACATGATTACTATTTTGAATTCATCTATATTCCAAAAATGTATTTACATGTCACACAACAGAGATAAGCAATTCATCTGAATTATTATCAGCTGCTATATACGTATATATATCCAAAGATACCCTATTTACAGCAGGTTATACTACCAGTAGCAGTATAAGCTTGCTTATTTTCGAAGATTGCCGAAGATTCACCGAACTATCCTGTTTTGTCGAACGTCCTCTCTATATAATGTTGGTGAAGTCATAACCTAATTAAAATTGCTTTCTAGAGAACGCACGTTCAAATAGAATCAAAATTACCTGAACGGCTCACAAAATTCATCCTGAGTGATAAATCTATCTTAGCAGCCAATCCTCTCAATCCCCTGAATCCTTTCCTCTCCATAACCCCTCTCATTTCTCACTTCACCCTCATTAGGCGGCTCCTGCTGAAAATATAATTCGAAAGGAGAAAATCAGGCCTGAAGTTTCGCTATATTCATCATTCCCAGTCTGAGTGAGTACCCTCAACTGTAATCAATATTCAGGAGACTGGATCGTCTATCAAAGAGACGGTTTGTAATCGTCACGAGCGAAAAATGTGAAAATACACGGCAGTGCTCAAGTGCCTTTAATTAATAATCATGAAGTTGGAATAGAGTCGAGTGGCGATTCAGTTGGCGAATTGCATCAATTAAAGTTTCCATGAAGTTTTTATTGCAAGAAAAAAATATTACATTTTAAGGGGTGGGTAACGAGGATTTCTAGGTCGTGATAAAAAGAGGATAAGCTCTTCTTTACCAGCTTTTAAGCTAGATTTGAAATAGAGTTATCACTCTTCAAGTACCCACAACAGGGGATTCTTCTAGAATAATCATGAACTTAATTATTTATGACACAAGAGAAACCATTGATTTTTTTACACTGGTTTGAAATTTTAGAACGAGCCAGGAAGTGGAAAACATTGAGCGAGTGTTAGATTGAGCCTTCTGTAAGTATCATATATTACGTTTTCCAATTCGTTGAATTTTCGTCAAAATTAATGAAATATTCCCATGAATATCGTTCAGTGATTTTTGCATTGAAAAATATTGATTGGCAGAACTATCTTCTCTCTGATAAATTTGACAGATAACAAATTTATCCGTGCCAGGATGCTAACACGTTATTAATGAATGTAACAATGAAGAGTGCTAGAACTATTTCAGCATGATTTTGTTCTACGAGATGCGACAGAATGATAGTATTTGACACAGTATTAGGTATATTGCAAGATACCTTGAAATATTCAAGTGAATGTAATTTTTGAACATGGATTTTTTATGGGAGTTCTTTCATGTCGATTTGAAATACTCAGAGAATATTTCAGGAACGTTCCATTCATAACATCCCATGAATATTTCATGTACATTAACCCTCGGACAGGCGCACCTAATCTCTCAGATTGAGTGCATGGTTTTTTCTAATTTCTTATATAATCACAATTACATTTTGTTTTTATACAAATATCCTTGTTATATTGAAATCCGCAGAATTTATCTTTCTTTAATTTCTACCGTCAATTTTTATTTATGTTTTGGAATTTTCTTTATATATTATGTGTATTTGAATGATTGAACTATTTTTGAACGACTTCTCCATTTCCTAGCAAATTTTTCTCATTAAAACATCTTAATCTCACAGATAAGTTGCGCCCGAAACCGTTAGGATTAGGGTTGCGCCTGACCGAAGGTTAAGAAAACTCATAGTGGTAATAATAATTCCATAGTTCTGTTTCGAATATTCCAGGATAATAATAATAATCAATACTAAATACTAATATAGATTGGAACTACTTACCATAATCGTCATTTAACCTGAAAAAAATCAATGTCGGTGGTTGAGTTTACAAAAAAGAGTTTCGCAACCAACGCCGCACTGATGCTCAACAAAAGAAGCTTGTGTAATAGTTGTTGATAGTTAATAGTTACTGGCCACTGTGACCTGATGGTCTATTGTGCCCCCTGACAAAGCTTTACAGCTCGCCTTCCAGTCCCAAAGATCTTATGAAATCCAATATCTTGGAAGGCTTCAGTGGGGCTAATTCCTCACTCCTATAGGTCTCTTGACCAAAGCATTGTTTCCTTTGGCTTACAATTCCAAATCATTCTGTGAATAGAATAGAAGTTCCCCCTCCTACCCATAGAATCCACAATCGTCAGTGTTCCATACTGACAATGTCATGTAAGAAAGCCTGTGAGGAGGTGTAGTTGGTTCTTAATGATATCCAAATATTTTTTGGATCCTGCAGTTTCAAAATTCCGAAGGAACTTTTGGGAGTGATCCAATCCTGGGGGATTCTGCCAGAGTGTTTTTTTTTTCAGTTTTCTCTTTCTATAGAAACTCCTTCTCATATGTACTTTTTTCTATATAAGAAATCTTGTGTGTGAGTGATGGATCAATTATTTTCAGAGTTCAAAGTTTGCTGAAGATATAAAATATTCTCAATTACCTACACCTCCAGTTCTACGAAGAAATAGGTTTATGCGTCTTTGGTGTTCCTGGAATATTTGCTTTCAAATTTTATCATACAATTTTTGGAGCAGTCCATTTCAGTAATATCATCAACCAATGACATCAAGATTATTTGGAAATGAGTTTGGAATGAACTTCATATCAATTATCTATTGGTGAAATCAGTCAATACAATCAGAAATAGAAAATCTGTTTTAACTCCTGAGGTTCGGTTATTGAAAGAAGAGTTAGATTTGTTATTTCTTGTATCTAGACAGAATTCAGAGTACTTAAATGCATATAAAAATTGTAAACGACGTTATGACGCGGCTTTGAGTTCAAGTAAGCAAAGTTTCTATTCTCTTATCATAAAAAATTCACAAAATAAATCGAAGGCAGTCTGGAATGTCATCAAGGAAGTGAATAACACAAAAAAATCACCCGCTATTAAACTTCCCAGAGGATATACTGATAGTAGTGTCAAAATGTCTCAGTTGGCTGACCAGTTCAATGATTTTTTCATAACACCCCCCAACACTGTATCCCTCAACTCCAAGAGATCTCATATCACTGATAATTATTATACAACTAAAGCACCTTTAACTAACTCCTTCTGCCTTTTCGAGGTTCTGGAGCCTGAATTGCTGAACGTCGTTAGGTTGATGAAAAATAAATTTTCATGTGGATACGATGAAGTCCCAATGAATGTGATAAAGCGGCATATTTCACTGATAATAAAACCTCTCTGTTTCGTAGTGAACAATGTATTTAAATCAGGTGTTTTCCCAGATGCCCTCAAGAACACACTTGTGAGACCCTGTCATAAAAAAGGTGATTTAGATGATCTTGCCAATTACAGACCAATTTCGCCAAAATTTTTGAAAAACTTCTTTCCAACCGCTTAATAAACTTCCTTGAGAAGTTCAAGGTTTTATCGAAGAGTCAACATGGATTTACTCATGCCAAAAGCACTGAAACTTCCTTGTTTGAATTTCTCCGGAAAATAATTTTTCTTCTCGAAAAAGGTCGAGTTCCAGCGGGGCTTCTCATTGATTTTTCGAAGGCATTTGACTCTGTTGATCCCCAAATATTGTTGAGAAAACTGCAAAAATACGGTATAAGAGGGATACCACTCAAACTTTTTGAGAGTTACCTCACCAATAGAAAACAAACAACTTCTCTATATCATAAGGGTACTAGAGTCCTATCATCTGAAATTACCATAGTTAAGGGAGTACCACAAGGAACTATAGTGGGACCAATACTATTCGTTATTTATATCGATGACTTGCCTGAGATTTTCTGTCCTCAACGAGAATTTATACCATCTACTGCCCATCACTTAACTGAGATTTCACAGCCACAATACACAACTCACGAACAAACATCACCTAGAGAAGAACTCATTGGAACATATTTATATGCTGATGACGCTAATGTCTTAATATCAGGCCAGAATATTGAAGAAGTTATGTATAATTTGCAATCATCAATGACGATGATTGAGAAGTGGTGCGTTGATAATAGTTTGATTCTCAATAGAAATAAAACTAACGTCCTAATGTTTTCAAGTAACCGTTCAAACCTAACATTTCCTGAGACTATTACATTTGATAATGAAATAGTGCAAATAAGCTCGTGTACCAAATTATTAGGTATAATTATTGAGAACAATCTTGGCTGGGGTTTGCATTGCGAATCGGTCACAAAAAGACTTACATACAATCATATATACTCTGAAAGCTATTAGAAATAGAGTCGATCTAGACATATTGAGGATTGTATATTTTGCAAACTTTCAATCATTAATGTCTTATGGAATCATTTTTTTGGGGGGAAGCTCACATGCTGAAAGTGTTTTCATAGCTCAAAAACTAGCTCTAAGAGTAATGTTTCGAATGAAATACAGGGAATCATGTAGAGGTATGTTCAAGAGACATAATATTTTAACTATGACTGGTCTATATATTTATAGAATTTTGTTATTTTTATTTAAGAACAATTCTTATTATAATAACTATAGGAATTCAAATGCTACCAGGAGAATGATTGAGTTTTTGCTACCTGTTCATAAACTATCGAGCACTGAGCATAATGTTTTTTACATGAGTATGAAAGTTTTCAACCATTTACCAAGAAAAATAAGAGATATCAAAGACATCAAAGTCTTCAAAAGAGAATTATTCTCAGTGCTGGTAGAGTGTGAACCTTATACTGTGTCTGAATTCATGGAATTTTGTCGTAGATAGCATAGGGTTTATATTGTGATTTATCTATCGTTGCAATTAATATTTTGTTTTTGACTTGTTTTCATTTTGTTGCGTACAATTCTGGAAATAAATGCCTATTATTATTATTATTATTATTATTCCGCATTTCATTCTATAACATGTCAAAGTGATTGATAATATTTCTTTCAGAAACATGTTTACCAAAAATAAATAACGAGCCGATGCCTCATTAGAAGTAAATAACCACCATCGATATACGGATAAAGTGAAGGAAATCCAAAGAATTCACAATAATGGAGTTAATTTGGTCACGAAAAGTCTATGACGGTATTCGGAATTGGAGGTAATCGGAAAACCAGAATATCACGGAATTGTGGAAATGATTCAATTCCAGATGAAAAATTCATATTTCACTCATTTCTGCATAGCGGTAGAGATTGAATGTCCTCGAGAGAAATATAAATTATACGGTCAAATTGAAATATATTCAGCTCCAGGATTTCGCCCCACTGAGTTATGTGCTTCATTTTAATCCAGATGAAATTACCTGGCATCGTTAAACGGGATGGACAGGCTTTAAGGCCCGGAAAAATTTGTGGTTTCCCGGCCAATCCCATACTCCTGTTCGACTTCGCCTAATGGTTCGTGTATCGTGGGTCGTCCGGTAGTATTTAATTGAATAATTGAAATTAATGAAACGAAATATTCGGCGGAGTTCATTCTCTTGTTTTATAGGATTGCATTCTTTCCCGGTCTCGATATTCCAGAAATATTTCACATTTAGATTGAGGAATGTCTAAACTTCTGTATGAATATTTGTCGAATATTTGGGATCCACCCTTGGCAATTCCATCACCAAGTTGGTTATTAAATTCAGCTCTGATTCAATGAAAGAAAAATATTTTCTGAAACATAGAATACGAATTCATGGAATGTGTCCACTTCTAGAGTTGAACAATTTTATGAATACTTGAATTAGTACTTTCTTTTGCATAGGCATTATTTTTCTAAACCAGTTGACATTTCTTTTAATTTAAATCATTTTCTGGAATAGGTCGATATAATTGAAATAAAATGATGTCGCTGTATGCTGACCAGAGATAATAAGGCAAAACTTCTCAATTCGTAATTTAAATGGAGATTAACCAGTGAGTACCTTTGTGCTCACTACACATTACACCAAACCTTCAGAAATTATAATATCAATACCCAGATCGTCATCTTTATTGACTGTTGTTTCTGAGAGCAATGTTGACCCATTTTGTTATGGGCCAAAAATCTATACTAAACTGTCACGCCTCGTAAATGCCTCTGTTTTGAATGGTTGTGTGCTTTAAATGAATAATTTCTATTACTTTTCCATCTCTCAAGAAAAATTGATACTCGATATCTTCCAGGATTGTTTCAGTCCAAGCGCCTAACAACTTAAGTTGTAGGTTACGGACGCATAGCGCTTCCACCCTTGCTACTACAACCCTCACCCCTAATTTTTGAATAGGGAAGATGGGGTGAGTCGTACCTCATTTGAAGGGTATTTTTATACTGATTTCAGCACAGTAATTGTTTTTTCATTTTATGCATTAGTTCTCGAAATATTCTTGTCTAAGCATTTGAAAATGAAGTGGTGTTTTCATGGCACTTGTAGTGTTTTTTTGTGAAAAACCCTTCCAAATGATCACTCACCCCATCTTCCCTATTCGGAAATTGGGGGTGAGGGTTGTAGTAGCTAGGGTTGAAGCGCTATGCGTCCGTAAACTACATCTTAAGTTGTCCCCCTCGAAACAGAAATCGACCTGTCCGAGCATTTTTATGGAAATAATTTATTTCGTCTGAATTCTCGTCTGTTTCCTTTTCAAATGGACACCCTGTATTTCGAGAAATATTTCATAAAATGAAAAAAACAAATACTGTGCTGAAATAAGTATAAAAATACCTTTCAAATGAGGTATCACTCACCCCATCGTCCCCATTCAAAAATTGGGGGGTGATGGTTGTAGTAGCAAGGGTTGAAGAGCTATGCGTCCGTAACCTACATCTAAAGTTGTCCCCCTCGAAACAGAAATCGACCTATCCGAGCATTTCTATCGGAAAAATTTATTTTGTCTGTAATCTCGTCTGTTTCGTTTTCAAATGGCTACCCTGTATGCTGGCTGCTGAGGAATATTGAACCATTACCAGTTGCGGTCACACATGGGGTGCAAGACCTCATCCTTGCTCACATGAAAAGCATTATTGCATTTTTATAACGATTAAGTTGAAAATACTTCAAAATTTATTTTTCTGAAACCATTACTATACATCGATTTTATGCGGCTTGAACAACCTCCTGTGAATGAAGACCTCTTCATTTGAACTGGCTGGCTTTTGAAGACTCAAAATCGTCGTAGGTACCTACAGTTCTGATGTGCGGTGATTGCATATTATCTTTCAGAAGAAGGAAATGAGTTTCTAACAGCTTCTCGACCCATTTTCACATAAAGTTAGGTTAGGTTGTCACATGTTAATGGATTGATGAAATTCTATAATTTGGAGTTGGAAATTTCATTGTTTTGAATGCCTCACATTCAGTTTAAGTGGTAGCGTAGAGGTCTGCAACAGGTCTCAAATTAACATTTTCTTTTAGTGTTTGGCTGAAGACGGAATATGAACTCCGAAACCGGTACCAATGAAGATTGAGTGCAGAAGAACTGTTGGTTTTAAGACATTGTAATCCCTCCTATTCATTATCATGAAGCTTACTTGGATAGAGAGTCAGATTATGAGAAATATTACAGTTTATTAACGTTTGAGTGCATAAAACTCAACACCTCCGAAAAAACTTGAAAGCGATTTCATTTATCATTTGTTACACGAAGGGGATTTAGAATAGTGATGCGAAAATTTGGAGAGGAAGGAAAGCAGCCACAAGAAGGTTTCAAGTTAATTTCCGCGTCAAGAAGATATGGGAAGCCGAAAGTACAAAAAGAGTACTACAAAGCTGTAGTAAAGTATAGCTTGTGACATGGAACTGAAACGTCCGACTCTGTGAAAAGTACAGAAAGGATATTACGAAATTGTAGGGTGGTAAGTCTGGGGGCACGGAACGAAAAAGTCCAGCAGATTACTCCGAAAATTACAAGACGTATTTAAGTCGGAAACGGGCGACCGTTTGAGAGTAGAGTCACATTTAAAGTGTCGAATAATCAGGCTGATTTCGTGAAGTGAAAATCTGTCAAAATAGAGTCTTCGGTAACGAAGGATTTGTTGGTAATTATTGAGTTATTGAAACATTGATATTGTGTTTCTTCTACTTCATCCCTTGGTTAGCGGACCACCGCTCTTCAGTAAACTACCAGACAAACTCAAGTAGAGTTCTATTAACGAAAATGACTATATATAGCTGATAAGATGGTATCTTTTAATACTTCAATACTGATTTCTCGTTACCATTGATCAATTATGTTGGATGATTGGAGAAAGCACCAGATCAAACTATAGCACTTCTGAGCATTTTGGAGATGAGCTCATTCTTTCGACTCTCTGCTCTATTCTGGTGAACTTTTTTTGTCGATAATTGGCAACGTTCTATTACTGCTTAAGTCCAATTTTTGCGAGTTACCGGGTTACAAACGGTCTTAAACGGTTACGATTATCTGATACCGTTCGTATTTTTGCGAGAGCGGTAATAGAGGGGAAGGTGTTATGACATAGCCGTCTTTGTGACCGTTGTTGAAAATCTGTAACCTTGTTCCAAAGCAGGGTAACTAGTAGCGGTTATAAGCGCATTCGCGCCAAATACGAAAATTGCTTTATTTTGCATGTTGTAGATTGAAGCGTGCCCTTGATTCATTCATTTGATTCATTTCTAACACCAGCTCAGCAAGATGTGAAAGAAAACCTATCATTATGCAAAATATTGTTAGTATTTGATTTCACATCCTCTCTTTTCAAATTTGTTCTTGCTTCATTTTTGACCTATCTTTACGCTTAATGTCTAGAGGTTATTCTGTTTTCAGATTATTATTTTTAAATATAATAATACAGGAAACTCATTAACATTTCTGGAAATATGCATTAGCGAGGATGTATAACCCTGTTAAGAAATTGACAGTGAGGATGAGTGGGGGTAACCGCACTATTTCCAAAAGTATAACCAGACTTATAACACAGTAACTCGCAGAAATTGGACTTTAGTCTGTTACGATGAAAATCAGTCGGGACAACCAATATGGCATTCTTTGATTATAGCCACATTACTCACAATGTCAATTTCAACTATCACTCTTTTATTGATGTCAACATTCAAAATAATCATTGATTATGCGTAGAAAAATTGCATTGTGACCATATTGCTTCGTATCTGATGAATGAATATTGATAAAACTACAACCAATAAGCCATGTCGGAAAATGTCTTCATACAGAACTAAGGTTTGCATATTCACTGAATTTATGCATAATGTGCATTAGAAAAGATCACCAAGATGAATCACTCGAAGATGAATCGAATCGTCGAGATACGCCTAAGCCATCTGCCAATTATTCAATGACAGAAAAGGTCTCAGAGACGGGTTGCCTTCAGAGTTCTCAGTGACATGTCAACGGTTGAATAATTTATACGTACCGGCATCAAGCATGGGCCTGAAAGCGTCTTTTCGTGTTTGGCCCAGATAATTTAGAACGGAAACATATATCCCTACTTTCGTTTTCATTAGATCGTTAGGAGGTCCCGCTGATACACAAAAAGTAGGGGGTTGGAACAATTCTTACCCTTCTCAGATGAAGATTTATGTATACTGGTCTTTTTCATGCCAATTTGCATCTAGAGTGGTCTAATTTCGTGACGGAGAAAAAATTGGGGTGATGTCAGAGAAACGCGACATTTTGGAGCCTCCATAAAACTGGATTTTAAGTGTTTCCATTATATAAAAAGGGCTCTCATTTGATACATCTCTCGTTTATCCCTCTATTATAATATGAGTATTTTTCATTCATCAATCATTCAATTCATTAGTCTACTAGAACAGTTGATTTGCCGAACTCCTATGGT
The DNA here is from genome assembly GCA_038502775.1 of Hippodamia convergens. Lineage (NCBI taxonomy): Eukaryota > Metazoa > Arthropoda > Insecta > Coleoptera > Coccinellidae > Hippodamia > Hippodamia convergens. Next base: position 61,412,670 of record CM076610.1, on the reverse strand, counting down.
ACGTATCCTCTTTATTCGTACTAAAAATTGGAGCTATTTATTTCTCGTTTACTTTCACAGATATTTGAAATGAAATTATTTTGGAATTGATCATTTCATGGTTGAATAGATGTGCTTTGTAAACAGTGACTGTTTAATTACATCAAACATCCACGATCCAGTTAAACGGAATCTCGACCTAGTTTCTTCATCACTCATCATTTCGTAATTACCTCGTAGTAGCGAATTGCAGCAATCCACTACGAATCATACGAGTATGAAGAAAGCCTCAATTGGCAAATATTTTTTCCATATATACCGACAACTGTAATCTCAACAACAAATTCATCTTCACTTTGTTCTTCGAAATAAATACCTGAAAACACCACCCTGTGTTTAATTCCCATTTTATAAGATTTACGACCCTCTATAATCAAACCAATCCTGAATTCAATAGCCTCACAAACTGATGAATTCTGCACTGCTACTTCATTGGATTCACGACCCAGTGAAAAAAGCAGAAACGTCTTTTGGGATAATCTTATCTCAAAAGATACAGTGAAGCTTGACGTGATTCATTCATTAATAATTATTGACAATTTTCATTGATTAGTCTGATGTACCGAATACAGTTTCATTTGATTCATACTAAATTTGGATGATGCAGTCATCGAACCACTATCAAAAGTGACGGTAATCAACGCCTTCACTGCGTTATTGAAATCGACTGTCTACATCGTTGACTGCTAGACATATTATCCCCGGGGAGGTGTAAAGTTTACCAGGTTTGTGTTTATGCGGGATAGGAATCCCCGGGGGAACTGATTTGAAATCGCTTCTATTGGATGTCGTGAGCAAGATAACTATCCATTGTCTGAGCCCAAACCTTGGATTATGAGTATGGCTATATTTGGCATATAATAAATCGTCGCCTGAATGCAGAACTTTTCCAAGTTACGAAAGGCTCATTTCACAGGAGAACGTTTCTTTCGAATTTTTCCGAAAAGTAAATTAAAAAACAGTTTTATAATATAGAGAGAACTTTTTTGTTATGTCAATTTCATTTATGTCAGTATTAACTTTGAGAATGATCGACGAAAGTTGTTTTTTTTTGTGAAATAGTTTTGAACTTGAAATAGTTTTGCATCCAGGGGACGAAATGCACTTTTTCATTATCCATTCGATTTTCTTTTTTCATTAAATATAATTAAAAGTTGTCTTGCCCTTAGAATTGAGATGGAATTAATGTCGGTCATTGATATAAGATTCTTCGGGTAGCAGTTACATTGAATCAGACAGAACGTTTTTCAGTCCATTTCATGAACAAGGGTCCAGTGGTCTCAAGTTCGAGAAGGCTAAAATGTGCACGTATCGTGAATGCATTTATAACTAAAAACAATTAGGAAAATATTTCAAAATATGAATGTATGAATGATGACCATGTATCCATTGATCCTCCATATCGAAATGGTTGATTAGGTATTAATTAAAAGAAAAAAAATATAGATAGAATTATCTCAATGAAGGATAAATATTTCGAAGACTTCAGTTATTCCTCATTCGATTAAAATTTATTGCGTGAATGGAATTGAAATTTGATTACATCCATCATCTTGTCAATTTCATTCAGTAAGATATTTTATGATTGATAAAAATGAGTACCGCCTTTTTCTGAGAATGAAGATTCACCCTTGAAGACACCCTATATTTGCAAAACATCAAGTTTCTGCCTGAAATTTTTGCCGCTCAAAAACGCCGTTACATGCTCTAGTATTACCTAGATGAATGATGATGTCGGTTTTATGAATATCATTTTATAAGGAAGCGTACGTACAAGAGGCAGACATCATACGAAGTAATCTTCGGAATACGAGTAAGCTGATTTTCCACACCCATACATCTTCGTCAAAGTTCTAACTGAGGTAGGTAAGTTGGAAATGATATCTAGCGAAATCCGGTTAACGTGATAAATTAGCTTTTTCAACCTCCTACGGAAACGTCGCTGAGAATGCTTGAGACGAACAAGTTTCACTGGTGATTGTTGAACGAGAGCTCGTAGGAAAATGGCGCTATAGTTTCAGGTTTAATGAAAAGTTTCGCGTGCAGAGAGTCTGCGGAAGATAAATTGGGTAGCTGGTAATTGAATCATGGTGCAAACTAATTAACATCTCCTAGTTCTGAAGATGAAACAAAAATTTCAGTTGCTGAAGAGGAACTAATTAAAAATTCATTCTGCCGGATTGTATGAAGTGTTGCGTTCATTCTGACCTGATAATAGTTCTCTGAGCGTCGTAAATATTAGATAACTTTGAATATTTTTTTATTTTTCCAAATAAGTCCATCCATGCATTTTGCAGGTATTTCAATATTAATGCATACTTATATATTTCTGAAAATCACTTCACAGCTATTATATCAGCACCCGAGAGGTAAAGTGTGTTAAGTCACAATATCAAAATTAGACAAAACAGATATTTTTCAGTTTGATTATTGTTTCAAAGAATGTTTCCTGCCATTATTTGGCGACTTGATATACCTAGGGAGTCAAAAATGTGTTTCACTAGCTAGAATTCACTAATGTGAATCCAATATTGTAGATAGTTCGTGTCTGAAAAAATGTGACTTAACACACTTTACCTCTGAGGTGCTGATATGTATTATTATATATTTTAATATGGCATCGCCATCAATGGCGCGAGTCATTGTGTTCGATATCGAAATAGTATATTCTAAAACAAGTTGCAGAATGAGCTCCTATTCCAACACGAATGCGAAGTTCGAAAACGAGCGAAGAAGGAGCGAGTTTTCGATAGCATGAGTGTTGGAATTGCCTTCTGCAGCGAGTATTAGACGGTATTTTCTCTATTTCAGTCAATTTTTGTGAAATACTCTCTAAATTCAAATGAGAATTCAGATGAGTGACTTTTGTTTTGTATCTTGGCAGTTGGTGTGACATACGAAATTTGACAAATCACGGAATTTGAATTGATTTGATTCGAAACTTGATTCGATCGGAAGTCAGTACTGACAACCAGAAAACGAAGAATATAACTGAAAACAATGCTGTAATGAGTTTCATCACAGCACTACCTTCAGTACTGTAATGAACTCATTACGATACTGAAATAGAGAAAATGTATTTAATCATAATGAGCGCAATTCCATCTTCAAAAAAATTTGGTCATTGATTACGACATATATCCGTATAATGAGAAATATTTCTTGGGTCGTGGGGATGAATATTAAAACTGAGAGTGGATTATTCCTCAATAAATTAATCCTTGTTTTCAGAATCTCTCTAGGTCCTATTTTCTGGGAGGTCTTTGCATTTCCCTGAACTCAATTCGGGTTTTCTCTCCCAGTCTCTGAACCAAGAATCAATCAGAAAAAATTTTTGAATAATTTGTCAGGGACCAAAACTTTACAAGAAGCAATTGTTGCCTAACAATAAACAAAAAGAAAACATTTTGAACTCTTGAGCGTAACCTTTCGGAGTCTTAATCAGATTCCTCCGTCAGACAATTACTAGTTCGTGACAATATTTAAATTTTTTTCTTATAATGTTTTTAGAATGTACATACAAATTTATGCGAAGATGTCAGAACATTGCTCACAGCAATTTGTTCTGGATATGATTTGGACAAATATAAGTTGAATGTTCTACCCGAATATATTAAATGAACTACACATTTGGATTTCCGGGTTTAACCGAATGATAGCAATTCAAAAAAGCACTAGAGCCTCTAAGACCCGATCCGTGCACTGCGAGGTTAAAGCGTTGATCGGAATTCTGTCGCAATTGATGTACCAAATCGTTTAGAAAATGAGTTCACTATAGTGCGCACAGGGGCACTATAGACCATGAGGTCGCACTTTTAAACTGAACTAAACTAAAGTATGTTTCAAAATATGTGGAAAATTTTCATGCAATTTTGAGAAAAAAATATGCGAAATTCCAAGTGCTTCTAATGAAAAACCTACAGAAATAGGAGTTTTTCAGTCCTTGCAAAATCAAGAAGACATAAAAACGAAGCAGAAAGAACTTAAGACCATAGAATATAAAGTGAGTCAGGGGCCAAATATTTTCCGAAACCATCTACGTTTCAATTTTTTTCAGTTTCGCTCCACTTTCAAATATTCTTTTCGGGTTATTCTTTTTGTGAAATATTCGATGTTGACGCATCGACTCTGGAGCTTTTCATTTTATTGCCTCCTACTAGGAATAAGTCTGGTTCGATTGGGAATTTCAAATGGAAGTCTCCCAAACATTCCGGGCGTTCAATCCGTCATAATGAAAAAAAAACTGAACTCTACGTCCAACACATTCAACGAGTAATGACCACACTCTCATCTCGAAATGAAAAATAGGCTCCTTTCATACTGAGGAGACGCGAAATATTGGAAATTGCGTGACGTCGAAACGATGGACCTCAAAGCAAACTTGCAGCTTTGTCGTTGTAAAAACGTGAAATCGTTATAATGCGACCTAGTTCCGCGATTCCTATTTGTTTCGTGTCGCCCGTGTCGACGAAATGAATCGAAAACAAATATGTATCATACCGGGGGGATTTTCACTGCAACGCTTCGATATACATAGAATCGTAAAGCCGGTTCCAACGTAAATGGAATGGTCGAAGAATAAACCTTTCGAAAATTGACGAGCTGGCGTCAATACGGTGACTCGTGAATAGGTGAGTTTGAACGAACCAGTCCGACCCGTGGTGGTGTTTTGAAAAATTAATTACTAAGCGACGGCATGAAAGGAATACAAACACACATCACATTCATTTTGTTGTGAAATTTACATTTTATTATTCTCATACGTGAATATTTCAGTTGCTTGTGTAGTATACCTTTTTTCTGCGAAAATGTTCACGATATTTCCGGAATTTGAAAACGATAGTTTTTTCAATGTAGATTTTCTTGAATAGAATTTTAACCTTTTTTTTTATAATTATCGAACGAATGGAATTGTGAGCGAAAATTGGGTAAAACGGAATAGCTAGCGTCATCCAACCCATAACTAACTAACCAAACTCTTAATAACTACTACTTCTGCATAGTAAACTCCTCTATTTATATTAAATACTGATAATACTTGAATAGAATAGATGATGAGAGGAGTTCATGAATGGGATAAAAATGATAACGGGAGTCAAATATATGTTTTGAAAATAAAAACGAAATTCACTTAGAGACTCATATTCATGTAATAAAGAACAAATGACTTCAGTAACGACAAATATCACAGAAGTACGGCTCATCATCATTCTCAACCCCGGACAAGCTTCGTGGGATCGAAGACGACAATAATTTGTCTACTATATTCTAGCAAATTGTGGTAACGTGTATAGTTATGTTGAAATTAAAACAAAAACAACAATTGATTTCGCTCATTGAACTAAATATATTTTTCGTCTAAAAATACTCGATAGGGAGTATCTTTATTAAAAATTACCGATGTCACTAGATTTCCGGCCAAAAACTGTCATATCAAGTACCAAATAGCACGCACCCTGAATAGTCTTAGACCTGGAGAATCATCGTGCTTTTTGCATACACGCCTATTATAAATAAATGGTGATTGGATACTAAAGGCTGAACGTTTATATTATGCAGAATTTAAACTGCCTCTCCTGGGTGAACGAAATGAATTATCTCCACAAAGTAATTGTTTGGACTGTTATGTCTGGTGTAGGCTTGGTTGGCCGATGAAGGCGAGCACTTACAATTAACGGAATTACGATATGTAAAGAAGATTTTCGGTCTCAGAGCTGCAAGATTTTGATGGTTTCAATGTGGAAACATGGTTTCAACAAGATTTTGACACCTGCCACACCTCTAAATAATTACTTTAGCTTGCCAATAATCTTTTCCCGGAAAAAGTGATCTCTCGTCATGGTACTATCTATTGACCTCCCGAGGGGTCACCAAACTAACACCTCTTGATTATTTTTATGGGATTATCTCGAACAGAAACTGTATGCAAACAAACAACAAACTTCAGAGGAATTGAAGCATAACATCCGCACCGAAATAGCCTTTATCACCCCAGAGATATGTAGACACGTGATGGCTAATTTCCGTGTTCTATGAAAGAGTGCCAACAGCGCGAGGGTAAACATTTAGGCAACATAATCTTTGCCACTCAATTTTCCAAAACCTTCAAATTTTGATATTGGACAAAATAATAACCGTTGCATTCACCGATCAGTTGTTTACCGAAACGAGTATTGTTTCGTGTTAACATTAGATTTCTATTTGTATTCATGAGATTTTTTTGTTTAAACGTTTATTGACTATCAATAATCGAAGTTGTTTCCTTAATTGTGGCTCCTGTGGATTATATTGTTAGTGCAAGTTTAGGTATTATTGTGCTTTTTGTTATATTTTATGTAAAATGATGAGGTGAGCACTATTTAATTTTGAATGCTCTTCAGATCATTTGGCAAGATGTTTACCGAAGGTTCCACTAATTAGGTATAGGAAATTTTTCAATATTTACATGCTCACAGATGCTGTGTAGATGAGGAGCAAGTGTTTTAATCCAATCATTTGATTCTATGTGAAAAAAATTATTTCAAATCATTAGAATTCTACAAGGACAACTCCATCATATTGAAAATATTATGGTGTGAAGGTTGACAACAAATAAATGAATTAAATTATATACACATACCAAGCAAGAGTGTCTGGAATTTTCAAGCATATTCCGCAAGGTTTTGCGCAATTCTACTGATTGTGGAAGTGAAATTCATCGTTAAGATCAATGAAATGTACGGAACAGAAAACATTAGGATTATCCATATTTGATGAAAAGTAATTGTGATGGTAGAATTCATTGTTTAGAGTTGTATCTGCTGTTTCTCTTTTGTTTTCTATAACAATGAAAAGTACAAAACAGAAAACTAGGAGAAGGATGAAATTAGTTTGAGACCTAACAGAACATGAAAACAAGCATGATTGTAGTGTAATTGAACATCAGCATGAACAATATATTCATTTAATAAAAACGAATAATGTTTTCTCTTTTTAGGAAGGAAAAAAATCTATGATAAAGAAAAGGGTGATAAATTTGGAAAAAAATTGACATTCTTCAGAGAACTGTTTGCATGCACAACATGACGTGATCATCGATCAATCACGTTGAAGAATTCAATACGCTAGATTTTAATGTATTATTCATTTATTCGAAATTCCACATGTATAGAATTGATCATTGCTGAACATAAGTTCAATTTTGCAACAATCGAGAAAATCACTTGAACTCACAAGGTCCCTAGTTTTATTGCAAATGATCTTATGGTTTGAATTTTCGAAATTAAACATCAAAATTTCTAGCTGCTCCAAGAATGGAGGTTTGGGCGTTGGGCTAGCAACCCATCACCAAATAAAATGACCAAGTTGCTGAATTTCTCATTCCACAAGCCTTGGAATAACAGTGGTGGTATACAACGATGAACGAGTGAATGGACTGAGTATGAGAATAACAACTTGAAATGTACAGAGAATATCAAGCACCAGGGGATCAATATTGCTGAAGAGTTGGAGGATTGAAGATTGAAAATGATTGCAGTTCAGAGAAATGCAAAGACTTGAGAGGCTTGGCGAAGAGAACTGGGTATACGGCATAAGGCTGTTTCTTAATGATATGTACTGTACATTGCAATCATATTGTTAAGCCCAGAATACATACATCTTATGGTTTGCATTCAGCACTTTCAACTAGGCTCCTTGAATTGTTGAAACTTCTTTACAGGGTGACACAGAATCATAGAACACCCCCAGAAACTCCCTTGTTTCTGAAGCTATATTTCTGAAATTTGGAACATTGAATATACTCAGTATATGGCACTTTTTGACATATTTAGAAAAAAATTTAATTTCCGATTTTTCCAAAAATGACATCAACTTTGGATTGAATCGAGAAGATACTTAAACTTGTCTCAACTCCATTATCGTGTTCGTATTGGTTTTACAGAAAAATAGTTGATATGGATGGATACCCCACCGATGGTACTTTCGAATGACGTCACGTCATGGTACCATTATGCTACCATTTGACAAAACGGAGTTTCGAGTGAAAAAAGGTTTTGGTTTACTCTTTTGGCACGTTTTTCAAACCACGATACTTTTTGAATCGAAATTACCATATTACACATTATTTTGATTATTTGGAATAATTTTTCGGAGTTCAAGGCTCTCTAGATCGAAAAATAAAATGGGCGTTGTGACGAATGAAATCTCAATTATGAGGTATCATCAGATTGAGAAAATTATAGAGATTTCAAAAATGTAATAATATACCGGGTGTCTCATTTGAAAATCGAAAGTTGATGTGATTTCCGGAAAAACCAGCACTTAGATTTTTTTCTGAATATGTCAAAAGGTGCTGTCTAGTGAGGATATTCAATGTTTTAAATTTCAGAAATATAGCTACAGAAACAATGGAGTTTCTGGGGGTGTACCATAAGTCTGTGTCACCTGGTATATATATTCAAAAATATCAAGTAGACTCAAAGTAATTTATTATGATAAGAATGAAAATTATTGTACAAGAACGATCGAACAAAAATTAAAAATGACTTGACTTGAACTACTTTTTTGGGTAGGTTCCGTGAAGGCACAGCTTTCTCCTCCAGTAGCAGAAATGTTTTCATGGTGAGAGTTTCTGAAATAGTTCAAAACATTGATTTCAATTGATATCAGTTTCCACTCTTGCCTGTTTTCATTTTATAATTCTCTGGTAGGAAATGCTGTAAGCATAATCTAATATGTTTAAATTCTGTTTTTTTCATAACCAAAACATGCTCCCCTTGATTTACGTCTATTAACTTAATCTACGATTTTCAGTTTGTTGTGGGAGTGAACATTTTGATTTTCATAACTAAAATGGGCTCCAGGATTCCTAGAGTTTTCGAAATTACATCCATAAACACAACAATTAGTGTTTTTCACGGTTTTTTACCTAAGCATATCTTTTCATTGCAATAAAATCGTGAAAATAAACAAATAAACCCAGCTTTCACGTACTAACTGTCAAAACGATACTCGTTTCGGGCTTAGTTCCAGCTAACGCCGGCGGTGCCGCTTAGAGATGTGTTTTGCTCAATAGAAAAACTATTCTTCTCACTCTCTTCGGACACCCTGTATTTTGCACCAAAATTTAACTTGATAGCCAGAAATAGCAATGAATTTATGGGATGAACCAAGAAAAATCTTCAATTTCTAACACAAGAATGGTTGTTATCACTCTGGAGTCAGAACCATTAGAGTGAATTAAAATTCGATTCCCATTCCGGAAATCTGAGATATCAGAGGTTTACAAGTGGGTTTGCCGGCGTGCGTCAATGAGCTGATTTCCACAGAGCACAGACTTGCCGATTCGCTTGGAGGTCGAACTATCCAGGAGCGTAGACAAGAGCAAGATTAGAGGGGGCGTCGTTCAATTTCAAACAATACCTCTTGTGACTAAATGTCTCGCTTGAAATGAATGAAAGATAATGATTCGGCATAGAGCAGTGGAAACCTGTTCGAAGAAGAAGGAGGAGCAGCTGGAAACTTTTCGAAACATTCGACAGAGCATGAGAGAAAGCAGTACAACACAAAAAAATGGTGGCCTCTAGTGGAAGTGTATATAAGCATCGAAACCACAAAGAAAGATAAAAAACCAGTGAATTTATATCCAAATCTAACCAAACGGATGAATTCCCGTGTCATTGAGCATGAGAAAAAGCAGTACAAAACAAGAAAATGGTGGCCTCTAGTGGAAGTTGCAACGGTGCGATTTACTGAATTCAAATTTCGGGAGTTTCCGGATCGTCTCGGATCGGGAACGCGACGTCGGGTTGTACGTACAGTTGAGAACGTGCCACCTCAGACGCGAGATTCCGCTGTTCTGGCGCTGCACCGGAAAAAGCAGTAGTTTATTATCTTATTTTTGAATGAAATAGTTTAACTTAGGCAATTGTACTGGTGAGTACGAAGTTGATCAGACAACCATATATTTATTTTTGCTAACGAGTCATATGTTTCATATGAGGTGAGAGACGCTTGGGTTCCGCCAATTTGAGGATCGTACGACTTTCCATCTTATTTTCTCAACCATGCGATGAATCAACCTTCATTCTAGATTGGTTTATCTTTGTATAGTGAAATAATTGAATTTGAACATTCCACGGTTCCGTGACTCTCTGATTTTCAATTTCTCGATATCTGTGCCAGTGTTTCAATAAACAAGTGGACATTTTTTTCTTATCTGAATTTTCTTTATGTAAACTAAGATTATCAGATATCTTGGGGAATTGTAGAGGTTTGATACAAGTGTTTTTTTTGATAACCCCTTTTTTGGAGGGAGCTTAGTTTCCGGATTTTTTTGGAGGGAGCTAAGTCTCTGGCATCTTCATGAAGAGCGCTAAGTCTCCGGCATCTTTTGGAGGGAACTAAGTCTCCGGCAACTACTTTTTGAAGAGAGCTAAGCCTCTGGCACCTTTTTGAAGAGAACTGAGCCTTTGACACCTCTTTGGAGGGAACTAAACCTCCGAAACTTCTTGGGAGGGAACTGAGTTTTCAAACCTTCAGCGCCTGCACCTTGGAGGAACACTTCTCTTTGGAAGAATACAACCTCGTACAACTCCATTCCTTCTGGAGGAACTGCAACGTCTTCCAAAAGATTCAGGAGTTCGAATGTTGGAAGAAGTCGAGAGATTGTCACTTCCCTTACTCAGCATTGTTATAACAAGATAAGTTAACAAAGAACGGAAAACGCTCGTGAATGGTGTTTCTGACGGATTGTTCATGGTTGAACATATTCTTGTCCTCATATTTAATTGTTTTTCATTCGTGATAGCAGATATTGTAAATAGCTTTTGTCATCGGAGAGGAATAAATTTCGACTTTTCAAGTTCTGATTGTCATTAGCCTTAGTAGAAGCATATTATCTTCTTTTAACTCATATGAACGTGAAGTTGTCTCATGTTCTGACTAGCTGGAGCATCTGAAGTAAATCATATATCGCTTTTCAACCTTGAAAAGTGGATATAAACATCAAAACCATTAGGAAATATATGAAATCAGTTACTTAATATCCAAATCTAACCAAACGGATGAATTCCCGTGACATTGTAAGTCAGCGACAACTCCATATTGGAAAAGTTCGTTCCGGGCATTCTGATACCACGTCGAATTTGCCTTCGAACAGCTTTGGCAGGATTCCGACCCCAAGAACAATGGACCGTCCGGCGATCCAATCTCAACAAGGGACGAAACTGCGTCAAAATCGTGGCGAGTGGGGACAACGTTGGAAATTCCTCATTTCGGCTCCTCGTCGTGTTCATATTGCATGAAATAAATCCTCGACGTATATCTCATGCATCGCTGCAGGATTTCTTTCCGGCAGCGAAACCGATGAATCGCGTCCATACCGTGTGGTCGCCGTACTGTCTCCGAGCTGGTATCGATTATGAAATATTACGATTTCGCAAATAAGTACGGAGTCCCCAGGTTGCGGTCCATTATTTTTATGTGATGGAATTGGTGCAGAGCCTACGGTAGGCTTTGGACAATGTATTGATTTTTTTCCGTTGATGAGGATTGAATTTACAGCAGGAAGACATTCGTGAAAAATACTGTGAATCCGTCTTGGTGTGATAATTCGAAAACTTTGAACTTGAAACTTCTGATCACGAAGTCTTATCAACTTAGTTCTATCTCTGAGTATGAATATACTATATATTTATACAAATATACAGGATGTACCAAGTTCGACGACCTATGAGGCGTTTTTGGAGAACTGAACCTATTTGAAATCTGAAAATTTGGATTATATTATTGTTTGACATTATCTACCGATCCAAAATATTCTTGGAGCCTGACCACTTTCAGTGGTCACACTGAGTGAAAAAAAAAATTTCAAAAATTTTTTTTCCTGTTTTTTTTTTAATTCTAATTCTGCAATTCTGAATACGTTGAAATAACTTCCAGAATATCGAGGAAAAACGGAAGAAAAAAGAGAAATTAGTGTATTCGGTATTATGTTTGTTATTCCTGACTTAGATATCTTAAGCACAAACCATTTTCACATTTTTTAAGACAAGGAATGTAGAAATATTGTATATTCTCAGAATTTTGAAAAACCCGTCACAGTGTGTTCCAAATGTTGGTTCAAAAATTGAAATCAAGATTGTGCCATAACTCTCGTTTTTCAAATTTGAGCCCTATTTTTTTATGATTGTGTTGGATGTTCGTGATAATGTTCCAACATGTTAATGCTCCTAAAATTAATAATTCTTGAGTTATTCAGGATTTCCTGATTTCATGTCGTAAGTATCGTCAAATTCATAGAATTTGTTTTATATCAACAATGACCTTGATCATAGAAGATAAATTACGCAAATAACTCACTAGTGACTTTCCCTTTTCTGAATTTATTTATCATTGTTGATGTAAAACATATTTCTTGATAGGACCAGAAAATAATGAATAACTCAAGAATTAGTAATTTTGAAAGCATCAACATTATCATCATTTATCTTCGCAGAATCCAACGCAATAATAAAAAGAGGGTTCTACTTTAAAAAACGAAAGCTATTAGCCAATTCTGATCCCAATTTTTGAACCAACTTTTGGAACACCTTGTGATGAGTTATTCAAAATTCTGAAATTGTTCAATATTTCCACAGTCTTTGCCTTCAAAAATGTCAAAACAGTCTGTGCTTACGATATCTAGGTTAGGAGTAAGAAACATTATACCGAATACACTTATCTCCCTTTTTTATTCAGTTTTTTCTCGAAATTTTGTGAAGTATTTTGACGAATACAACTATTTTTAGTACGAATGTATTGCATACTTTATCAAATTTGAAAACAAAAGAACGGAAAAAAAAATTCTGAATCTTTTTTCTCACTCTCTGTATAACTGCAAGTGATCAGGCTCCAAGAATATTTAAGATCGATAGATAATGTCGAACAATAATATAATCCCAATTTGAAGATTTCAAATAGGTCTAGTTCTCCAGAAACGCCTAATAGGCCGTCGAACTTGGTACACCCTGTATAAATATATGAGAATGGAAGTCAATTCTTATTTTTAACTTCGATAAAGAGACGATTTGATGTCTTCAATCTGAAAAATTTATTTTCTTCAACAAACAAACTCTGATATATTAAAATAATAACTCACGAACCTGAAAGAAATAAAAAAAAATTGAACGGAAAATAGAATGTAGCTTTTTCTTGAATAACACTTTTCATTCTTACATGGACTTGCTTGACAGTTCTGTTGTATTTTGTGATTCTGACAGTTCTCGTCCAAACTCTGTTCTCACGTATGCAGGTGAAAAAGTAAATTGTAAATACTCATCCCTAACCATCAAATCTAGCCGACGAACTGGCGAAAAAGGCTTCAAGGCTTGAAGCCTGTTGGACCTTAACCTTTCTGTGGGCTTGGAATAGACCAATACCAGAAAGCGGTCCAACAATGGAAGCGGCAAACAAAATAACGCTTTGGTGGGTCTGCTGACGGGACACTGTCTATATAAATATCATTTGTATCGCATGGGAAAGTCAGCAGATGAAACCTGCAGGCTATGTGGATCAGAGAAATAAACGGCTGAACACATGGTAAGCAAGTGTCCAGAGCTGGCGGAACTAAGAACCATTCACATGGGGAAGTCGGTTCTGGATCCACATGAAACCGCCAAGGCTCCTAAGGATGTCGTTGGGTTCATCAACACCATTGATAGACTCTTTGGGATTTAAATGAACGAGTCGGGTAAAGAACAAAAGATCTTTGCGGTCGAAGTTCCCGGAAGGCTGAACGAAGCCACAACGACCCCTGTTCATGATAATAATAATAATAATAATAACCATCAAATCTTCTTCTGTATCAAAATAGATTGCTTTCAATTCTGGAATCTATGAAATAATACACGTACGACAAGACCCTCTTGTTTTCGTTTATTTCAAAATATTTTTCACCTTCGATAAAGCAAAAAGTTCTTGATGGTCATATGGATTCAGTTTGTCTATTGGAATTTCATGATATGTCTCCGTTCTTGTAGTATATATTTTTCTTCGGATCCGTATTTGATGTTTCAAAAGCTATGCAAATCTTCATGGATCTGGTCATCATAGCTTAAAACCCCAATGAAGTCCTTCGAATATCAACGAGATAGCTTACGTTTTCGATTTATAAGACTGGAAGTCAATTCTTATTTCTAACTGCGAGAAATATACGTTTCGATGTCTTCAATCTGAAAGATTTTTTTTTCGACAAACTCTGATATAACTTGCTAACCAGAAAGAAATCAAAAACAATGCTATTTCTTCGAGTTCTCAATTTACGATATTTGAAATATGTAATGACCTTCATTAAATAACAACTGACAAATCAAAGCATTCTCAAAATTCAAATCAGATAAAAATAGAACGAAAAATGGAAAGTAGTTTCTTCAGAAGAAATGACACTTTTCATTTCAACAAATATACAAACTGAAACAAAACTGCAACAACCAGAAGGAGCTGTTTGAATTTAAAATAATTTTTGGTAAAACATTAAAATTTGGATGAAAAAATTGTGATGATTTTTTCATCTAAAAATTTTCTGTGACTAAAATTTTGTAGTCATTTCTTCTTGTTAAAATGACTAGAGCTTGTGTTCCCGTAATTTATCTTCAGCTGGGTGAATTTGAAAAAGGCGGAGTTGTCATTTCGAGAAATCGTCAACTACACGGAGAGAAATCCAACTACTGTTATGAGAAGTTGTCAAGCGTGGTTTGATAATGTCGAGAATGAAAGAAAAGAATAGGCACTGGAGGTTGAAGGACTACAAATGAATTTCAAGATCAACGTCTACGACTTATGGCCATTAGAGACCGATTTTCGACAATTCGATTTTTGGCTGCTGAGTGATAAGAAGAACAAGGTCATTCTGTAACAATCCGAAAGGTTTACCGTCGTATAAGTTTTTTTGGACATCATTATTCAGCTCATCTTGTGATACTTCTCATGACTGAGCATCGCCGGCAACGATTACTGTGGTGCAGAGAACGATAACTTTGGAATGTGAAATGGCATTAGGTCGTTTTTTCTGATGAATCTTGATTCCCTTTGGGTGCACATGAGGAATGAAAAAGGGTTAGACGACGTCGGTTAGAGAGACGTGAACCTCATTTCGATATTGAGTGTCATATGCTCCGGACAGTAGGTATGGGGTACTATTGCACATGCAAGTAGGTCGCTTTAAGTCTTTATTTCAGCTAACATGACAACGCTGCTTCACCTTCAAGAAGCCTTATGTTCTGCCTCAGCTTAAACGGCTCGAGAATCCAATATGGGACATGTACTAGCAGCTTGGGATAGTATCCCCCAAGAAGAAATAGAAAATCTGCTTGCATCAATGCCAAGACGTGTTGGGAAGTGTACAGATAACCACGGTTAACGATAACATTATAAACAAATTCAATTGAAAAAAATTTTAAACTTTTTTCGACAAAATTTTGATCATTTACTCCTTGCTAGACTATCTATGTTTTACCGAAAAAAAATGGGTTTTTAACAATAGTGTTATGTGGCCGTTTCTGATCTTTATACTCTCTAATCTTTGGTATGCATTCGAGTAAGTGGTAACTTCAACATGCTCCACCCGACCCCTGAGAGCATAATCAACTGGTTAAATAGTTTATATTTGCAAATTCAACATTGCTTTCTCACACCAAACCGAGCACCAAAACGACATGACCCTAGCTAGACTTCGTCCCATTCAGCCCCCGCTATACAAATAGGCCGATGAGAGATAAGCGCAGAGAATCATAAAATAAAATTAACATAATTAAAACGAATCGAGACCATATTGTCTCACTGAGAACAGAGTTGGAATAGCACGAATTCAGACGTGACATTGAGAAATATCTTCGATTTTGTGGATAGAAAATTGCTTTTTCGGAATTCTCGAGAGGTACCTGTATGAAGTATTTCATGTAATGTAAGAAAAGTCTATTGAAAAATATCGTAGCACAAAATGATTTCCTTTCAAAAATTTCTTTTATTTCTCCAAAATTCGGAGCGACGCTGAAATTTAAATGGCACCTAAAGATGTTTTCATCTCGAGAGTGTAGTCACAATAATTCGAAAGCTATAACGGATTTCAAAAATTGGCCAACCGTGGTGACTTGCGCTATTCAGTAATTGATGTTTCTTATAAAAATAATACTTGACATGTGGAGTATTCTTCTTCCATCTCTTTTAATTTATGTTATGTAGTACTGAATCTTCGAAATCTGACCTCCGTGTACTATCCTTCAACTCAGGAAATTGTATTAATTATAGTTAGTACGTTATGGTCACACATTGCTCTAATGATAAACATTAATAATTGAATACTTACCTATCTACATTGAGTAGACTTGAACAAGCTAGGCTAAAGAAATAATGAGACAGTACTTTTCAATCAATTGACTGCATTGCTTACACAACCTATGAATCTCATGCATATCCATTTCAGTAACATTTTTTTCTTGGAACATTTTCGGGACCTATATACGCAACATCGTTTGAACAGAAACAATTTACATACTAATACAGTTTCTTTATTGAGAAAGATTACATGGATAATTTTGTACACCTGGGCATTTCCATATGAAGCAGCTACTGAATAGATTATGAAGAAGTTTAAAAAAAATATTTCTCGACGTGCAACCCCATCACAAGTGATGATGATTTATATCTCGATGCAGAGTCCAAACATCAGTAATTTCAAGAATTGGGCATCAGTTCTATAAGAAGTCTTTCTAATTTCATTTGCGAATAAAATGAACTCTTAATGTTCACGGTAGAAATGACTATCCTCAAATTTTGAAATGAACGCTACACAAAAGTGAAGCTCTCATAAAAATGAGAGAACACTTCGGGCTCTCAGAATTCTACGTGATTGCCATAGGATAACACCGTTATGGTCCTAATGACAATATCCAGTTGACAAACGTTTCAGGGAGATATCCAGGGCGAGTTCGTATCACGAAGGCGGATCAGACCAAGACGAGGGCAAACAAGAGAATTTTTACTTCCTGCCACTACACAATGAGGTCACGTATAAAGGACATACTTTAATCGTTCACTCTTTGCTACATTTCATATTGAAAAATTTTCGTTGGAACCCAGTTTGAAAACATGTCCGGAATCGGTTTTTATGTTCTCTTTCATAAACTCGTGTCTTATTGCGGACAATTAACACCGATCTTACGGAATCATTGAAGAAAATTCAGTGAATATTCAGCCTTGGTTTCACTCTCTAACATGAATGATTCGAAACAAAATAAAAAACATGCGATAATCTGATGCCACAATTTATGTGTAAGATTGTTATTTCTACAAGGATTTGATTGAGTTAATAATTAACTAATCTCTTTGTGTGCACAACCATCCTCGTAATACGACAAGAATTTGTTCAGGATTTACAGACTCTGCATTCGAGGCTTGTTTGTGACTTGTGAAAGTTCGATCATACAAATTAAACTCTTTAGACATTAAACCTTTGTATATTGGTTGGAAATGAATGAGCACTATTATGAAATTTCCGGCATTAGATATGCTTTGCCATTATTTTCTCTTTTGAGTATTCATTACGGATTAGTTTATTGTCACCTATCATATAATGTCATCATTTTTGGTAATGCGTTAGTGAGTCGCAAAATTTTAATCGCTAAAAAGAGGATAATAGGTCTACTTTTCAAAATGACATATGGGGACACCTGCAGATCCGTATTTAAGAAAAATTTGATTGTCATCTTTCCTTGTATATATAACATGAGATTATTGATGCATGTGAGGACGAATATGCATTCCATAGAAAAAAATTCAAATTTCCTTAATTATCAAACAAGAAACGCAGGAGAATTCTGTATTTCACTCCATGAAGCTAGTAGAATATGCCAAATCCGCTATGTATCAAGGTCTTTAATTCTACAAACACCTACCATTCAAGTACAAATGTATTGAAAGTTTTCTAAAAAATATAAAAATACTTCCCTTAGGTAGAGCATATTATAGTATAGAAGAGTACTAGAATGATGGCTTGTAATCTTTGTTTATATTTGAATGAATTTTTGTTGAAATTTTATTTCCTACTTTATATTTTTTCGTATTTACTCGATTGACTTGTCTCATACATTGTTTTAATGTCTGAAGGGACCGATAAAGAATATTATTATCAATTCAACATTCTGCAGCTTATCATAATTATATTAAAAAATCCCCGGCATGGAATTCTTTCAAGAAAGGTGCGATATTTGGTCATAGAATTCATGAAGTTGTTCTGAAAGTTTTAAATTGATTACACCCACTTTACCACTGCGAGGCAAGTTGGCAACCATAATTCTAGACTTATGCTTCAATAAAAATTTATTTTTATCGAAACTGGATAGGTCATGTTCAGTAAAAGTTCACTTACAACATTAACACTCTCCAATTCGTTTCAAGTTCAATATGAAATGTGTTCTCTATGCGGATATTAATTATGTTACAGTTAGTTGATTGGCAGTTATATTCTGATTCATCAATGGTTTTTGTTTAGTTAGGTTGAATAACTCCTATCAAGGTTAGGGGAAAACAGAAACCAACAAAAAATTCCATTTAATTTTTTTTCAATATTGCCTTTTGTTGATGCAAACATACTGCTCCTACTAATACTAACTGACTTCCAGTTTCACGAAGGACCATTGAAGGTTAATGCATCATTAAAATTTTGATTGCCTATTAAAAGTCTTACTCTTGCCTACCTTGCCTGCTTTTTGTTGAAATTTTAAGATATAATGGTCTTCTTACAGAATGACTTTGCGACTTCAAGTTTCCTCCGTGGAATCTCGTGAAATTCGAAATTTTGAAGGCATTCATCATTTGAAAAAAATTATAAGCGAAACTAAAAAAAGTGGAAAAATGGGTATATCTTATCATCTAGGCAGACTCAGAAAGATTGCACAAGAAAATAGGTTTTCTTTTGAACTCAAGAACCTTGTTGAAATGTATGTACCAGACAATAAATCACCCTCTATATTTTTCAATATTTCCATTGGTACTATGAAGTTTTGTTGATTGAAATGTTGTTGTCCCCAAAAATCCGGTGCCCTAAGATCATTTGAACTGAGAAGAGACATCTTCGCTCGAAGTGAAGTTCAAAGAAATTTAAAAAACTTAGAAAACTGACCAGTTATAGTTAGAAATCCAATTACCGATAAATATTTGCACCTCAGCCTGAAAATTCCAAACTCCGATAACGGGAAGTCAAATTCACCTAGGATCACCTGGAAAGAATTCAGTTTGTAAATGGGATAACGCAATAGAGTTCTCGAAGAATAAAATAGTGTCGAGTTATTTCACCGAAAATCAGATACAACTTGAGATAGGCGAAACGGTCTTGGAATCAATTTAAACCCCAAAAGTTTCCCTTATCACACGCCAAATCTACCTGTGTCCTTACAAACTTTTATTCGCTTTTTCGAATCCGATCTCGTGACAGTTCCGACCCTGCACCCTAGATTTAACATCGTTTTTATACCGCAGACATCACGAGAAGATGGAGTTTATTAAAGGATAACATTCACCCCGAGTTTATTAAACGAGGGGTATTCTGCGTCGGGTAAAATGAACAAGATTATCATCTGAAGAAGGGTTTTTTTCGCTTTACCGCGAGGGTACGTAACACGGACTTTTGAATGTTTTCGCAGAACGGTGTTGTTTGATTATGATTATCGTAGATCTCTGATGAAAAATTTGAAATTAGATCACAAAGATTTTCGGAAATGAGGTGACGGCGATCAATACATACCTTAAAAAGGTGGACACCCTTAGGAATAATTTGACTTGGCTAGTTTGTTTGTAAGACTATGAAGAAAATGGTGTAAGGTGTCCGCGGAAGGAGAAAGAGTAGTAACACGATGAAGCCAAGGTGCTCAACCGAGGTTATAACACATAACCATGATGGCCGCTTTAGATAAGAAGCTATCTACAAGATCGCCTTGCCACTGAGAATAAAATACCATATACCTGCAAACGATAACATAGACTTGTTGCTATTTCCAGAGAAACTGTTCGTTATGGTGCCGATAAAACTCCAGATGGGAATAAAGAAATAAATCCTAATGAAATAGCGGCCAGCGGAAACTGTAAGCATTCACGTGTTTCGTGTTTCCGTCGATTGCGAATGTACCTCATCACCAATGTTGTGCTTTTGGAATCACGTGACAATACGTTCGAATAATTCAACCTTCAAATGCTCATATTTTGAATTCAATAACATTTATTCCTGTTTGATAAACGCATTCGGTGTTCTACAAACCGTCAATATTTGTACTCTGCAACTTCATTACTTGTTTTTGCGGATGATATTGATATTATTGTACAGACAAGTGACCAATGACGTATATAGAAATTGATGCAGATTCTTTCTTCAGCAGAAAAAAAAAACTAATAACACCAATTCATTTTGAATGAAGGAAAGACAACAGCAAGATTATTCTATAGGTACAAGTAGATCAGGAATTAGAGCAGAGTAATTTTCTCGGTGAATCCATTGATCCCATCGGATTTGGGTCCAAAATTGCCTTATACGAGACAAGAGGTGCAACTTTGAGATTGCAAATGCAAACCCTTCTTTTTTATTGCAGATTCGGATTCAGCGGGAAATATTACATCCCGGATGTAAAAACTACCGCTGAATCCGAATCTGAAATTAAAAAAAAAGGTTTGCAATACAAATTTCAAACTTGGACATCTTATCTCTATAAGGCCCTTCTGGACCCAAAATCTGATGGGCTTGGTCGATTCACCAAGAAAAATTACTGGGGACCTCAGTATCAGAATATGAATTTTTGCATCCTGATCTGAATGAAAGCACCCGGATTTTTGAACAAAAACCGCAGCATAGGTCGTCCCCTTTTGGGAACTTCGACCGCGAAGATTTTGTTCATTCGAAGCCCAAGGAGGCTGTCAATGGTGTTGATATCCTAAGGAGTCTTAGGTATTACCTCATGAGGATCCAGAACTGACTGTGAATGGTTCTTAGTGCAGGCAGCTCCAGACACTTGCAAACCATTTGTTCAGCAGTTTGTTCTTCTGATCCACATAGTCTACAGATTTCATCTGCTGATTTTTCCATGCTCTATATATCAAGAATAGGACTATTATTTTCATGCTGTCAAATGAATGAGCAACATCTGCATATTATAACAACATTTTATTCAGAATCTGCCATTTTGTACTTGCAACCAAACACTGTCTGGTGTAGGTGATAATCCAATTTCATGATACTCTTAACCATGCTGCCTTCAATAAATCTAATATAATCTGAACCGCCACCTGGCCCAAGTACATCCTCTGTAGACACGATGTCAATCGATAATAGGGGGAGCGTCTTAGAAATATAACATTTTTCGCAGGGGATAAATAACGTGTCAAGTAGTAATTTGAAGAGGGACTTTATATAAAGTGATGCATGCTTGCCAGCATCTTGAAACATATTACAAGCGACAGGATTTGCAATGGAAGACGTGACAATATGGCAAATTATGTGGTTTCTTCTAAATTTATGCGTATTTTATGTGTTAACATAAATTTTACATCAGGGGCGTCAATAGTTCAAGTCAACTTATATTTCGGTCATAATCTGAACCGTAACATCTTTTTATGGTGATTGCTGTACATGACTTTTCATGGCGGAACGGTTTCAGAACTCTCGAAACTGTCTTGTCTGATATTCGAATCCCTTTATTTATCGTGGCATATTTTTTTTGTCGTATAAGTTCACACGAGTCTTCTTAGACTTGTACATATATCTTATCAGAAGACTTTTGAGATAAAAGGACACATTCTTATTTCGCCATATTTTCTCATTATGATAACTTGATTTGTGGTTGCATTTGCCCTGCATTCTGGATTTCTGTGAAGTGCCTCAGAAGATAATAAAGATTGTGCGAGATAGAATGATAGGTGTGCATTTGACTGGTCAGAGCCTGGGACTCACCACCAAAAATGATTTCGACAATTAAAATCTTTAAAATATAATGGACAAATTTGATATACTAGTAACGTCCATTTTCTGGTATTAGGTATCGGTTTCACAGGATTTTGTAAAATTTAGTCTTTAGTTTTCCACTCTCTCTTATTTTAATTTGAATTATCTTATCAGAGTTCCAGACCTGGTCTGGTCCTTTTTCAAGGATTACAAGAATCCGTCCTATTATATATAATGACAAAACATTTTTTTACTCCTTACCTCTCAAAATTGAACAACAACCCAGGTTTCCATCATATGAATCTCTTTTATTTTTACAATTCTGCTCTACGGCATGTGGCATAATTTTTTTACAATTGACAGATTACGAGATGATATGAAAATATAAAGGATGACACTATCACCGAGAAAATCTTTTTTTATTGGTTCTAAACTTCCACTCAAATTTTTCCTAATGAATTTTCAAAATCTGAAAATTTTGGTAGACATGTTATGATGCATCAAGCTATTATATGTTATACATTGATTTCGTAGATATCACCTAAATCAACAGTATGAATCATTACACTTTTGATATTTACTCATCATTTAATTCTTCATCTAATATTATGGGACGATCATATTTAAATTTATGATTTTCATCGTTGGTGAGGTAATGTGAATTGAAATAGAACAGAATCAAAAACCGGAGTCTAAATTGCTCAAATTCCTTTAGAGCCGTTATCTGATAATGTATAAAAATTCGAACAATTTCTTCGAATGTTCACGTCACGTCTTTTATTGCTGTTATTGTTCGTGTTTATCCTTGAAGTTGAAAAGAAATTGTTTTGAGTATAAAATTTTAATTTCTAATATGGAATTATTGAATATTTATCACTTACCTACCTCATATCGCATAATTTGGTGTCCCTTCACGAAATTATTTATTGAATATGTGACGTCAATGGTTCTTCAAGCTAGTTCTCAAATTTTTTCAAAACTAGCAGGATTTTACAGAAAACATCAAGGTCTGAATTATTCAGTCGAAAATCATATACAACGATGAAACTATAGTCATCACTAATGCACCTCATTTATGTTGGACAAAAATAATTTTTTTTTCGATGAGCGAGGAGAAATTAAATTCGAGTTTACGAAAATATGTGGCTGTTGAAAGAAAATAACAAATTGAGATCTTCAGAAAAGAAAAAACCAAGATGCCCATAAGTTGAGCACAAATCAGACGAAATCTTTGTCAGATATGGATGATATTATTCTTAGAAATTATTCTCTGGAAGTTTCACATCAAGATTTTATTCGAGCCATTTTTCTCCGCCAAACTTCGCAGTCGAGTGCCAGGGATGCTACTAGAACTTGCAAAAGGGTCGACATAAAGCAAAAACTTATGCGTTTCAGAACAAAGTACAGAAACTCTACTCGGCCTGTTCCAAACAACTCTGTGAAGTGTAAGTGGCTGAAAGCAACATGTACCACCGGAGATCCAACTAACGTGGCATGCCTTGAAGCAGACATGACTGCTTATAATTACCTTCCTTCAAGTGAACAAATGAAAATCTTCTGTTTGCACATAGAAAACGTTCTCAATATCGTAACGAAATGAAACACAAATAAACTCCTCAATTTTTCTCCACCAAATAATGACAATAGCAGAAGAGAATTGATTATGGCTAAAAAAAAATCGAAATTGAATGGAAGATAAGATTTTCTTTGGGAAGAGCATTTCTCGTTAATTCAAAAACCAGAATCGATTTCGTCCTTGTTCTTCTATGTTTGGGAACTCGCCCATTTATTGAATGTGTGGAAGGAAAGATGTTGAATTTGATTCGTAAAGATTCACGCAATAGCCCCTGCCTTGACACTGCTTTCCTCGAACAGAACATTCTCGCTGATTGTGTATTGATTCATGATTTGATGATATTCACTGACAAAAATTTGGATGATTTACCCACTCACGTGTTAAGATGGAGAGTAAAAAGAAATATGTAGGAAAACAATATTTTACATGTAGGTTTTATGTTGGGTATCTGCATACCTGTCTGAAATGGCATTGATGAACAACAATTCTTCATACAGACAACTTTGTAGACGAGGCTTAATCACGGTTTCTTTTTATGCAAATACCTCAAGATCACAGTTTTGTATCAGGCGAGGCCTACTCCAGCCATTCGTAATGTTCTTATCCCATTTGGAATTCTGTGAATCAGGTTATCCATGAAACTTTCTTCCAATTCTCTGTCGATGCCTTGGCAAGCTGAGGTAGGTCAGGTAGGCCGTGACATTGCACACCAGAAACGTTCAATTCTATTCTGATTTCAAGAAACAGCCTGCCAGACCATTCAGTTAACTCCATACATTTTTATACTTGACTATGCTTATTTTGTGTGAACGAAGCCCACCATTTATTCATGTGAAATTATCGCCGATATTCACTTCAAAAGCGGTTTTTCAACCAAATTTTGATACATATACATCTGACCCTGCTCTCAGTAGACCGCCAACAGTTTGAGAGATAACTTTAGCCTGCAACGTTGCAATTAATACGGTAAAACGCTTTCTCAACGCTACAGAAAGGACGATAATTGCTATTGTAAAGTTTTTCTTCTGAGGACAGAAATCCATTCCGAAAATCCCGATAAAGACATTCCAAAAAAGTTATTGATGATATCATTTTGAAGAGAACCTGGAAATTTTATTATTAATTCATAGAACCTTGAATAAATATAAAACAAAAATTAAAAATATAGGATTTCAATTGTACATCATTCCAAACTTTTTCGAATATTTACTCCCAGCGCCTAATTGATATTCGTTGTTTACATGTTCATGCATTCTTATTTCTTGATGACTCTCCCGTATATGTTTTTCCGAAATGTTGTAGACACCATTTTTTTTTATTTCTAAGTATATCAAACGTTCAGGATTCGTATTGTATAGGTCTCAAATCATTTGGTTTTCTGTACACAGTTCTCGAAGTGAATTTGGGGAACTGATCCTTCTATTATTTACGGTGGCATCATGGACATAATTGATTATGATCAATAAATTCGATTGTTTTTGATGATTTCGCTCTTGCTCCATATAAATATTTGAATTTCTGGTCGACATTTCTTTCCATGATTGTGATACTGTTTTCTCTCTGAAATCTTCTGGTTAATGATTATGCTCACGAAACCTTCCACGACAATCAAGTTGGTAATTTCATATTTCGGGTCAAAATGTGAAAGGTTTATCTAAAAGTGCTTTTATGATAAGAATGAGTTCGTTTGTAGTTTGTTTAATAATATTTTGAACAATTGTTAAGAAGAAATGGATCGTATTTGAATTCATTCGATGAAAAATAGGAAATTGTGTTGACTAATATCAGATGAAGAATTAATAGTTTATTCTGGAACAATTTGCAGAATGGGTTCGTTTTCCAACACAAATGCGAAATTCAAACTCATGAGTGTTGGAATTTGCCTTCTGCCAATAGTATGAGAGGATATTTCATCTATTTCAGTTAAGTTTTGTGAAATTCAAAAGAAAATTCAGATTGGTAATTTTTGTATTGTATATTTTCAGTTGTGTGACACATTACGGAATTTTAATTGATTTGTTTGGAAAATCGATAGGACCAGAGGTCAGTATGAACCAGTAATAAGTTCATTACAGCACTACATTTAGTGATGTGATGAACTCATCACGATACTGAAATAGAGAAAGAAAATGATAATTATAAACATTGTTAATATTTTGTCTGATGAAACGTAAGCTCTGATTTCATAGTTCTTTCATTGTTCAAAAACAGGTTCTCTCAACAGATTTGCTTTTAACAAATTAGTTAAAGAATTGTTTCGGAGATAGGAAAAACCGCATTTTAAGAAATGCTGACTCCTCCTAGAAGTGAGGTTTACTTTCTTGAGGTGCACAGGCCCTCTACAGCGGACCTGACTGCAGAAAAATGGTAATGGATAGGTCTCGATAAGAACATGTGTTTCAAACATCCCACATGAAGTACTTTCCCTTTTTCTCAAAGAATGATTGCAAGGAAAATTCCGACTACCATCAATTATCCCCACGCCTGATGCAAGAATTCATCTGAGATCGATGGTGCCATCAGTTACGTCTGAAAGACGAAATAGAATAATGTGAAACGAACCGATTTTCCAAGAACGACAGCCTGGTGTTTCTGCTCCGTCTAGACCGATTCCTGCAGGGGTGTATATTATTTCAGCCAGTCATCACAGGAACAACGGGAAATCTGAGAATGGGATGATGGCAGATTCCATCTGGAAGTTTACCGGGTGCAAAATGAAAGCAAATGGAGGACTATCTCGGATTTATCCCCCCTTTTTATTGATTGCGTTCTGGAGCAATTACTTAACCTTTTCCAGAACAAGCCGGAATAATGTATGATCTAGACTCTCGAAAGACTGGAGTCATCAACACCGTTTACTCTTTCACTGAATTCGATAGGGGCCAGCATATTGTTTGATTTTTTATTTTCTCAGTTTAAAAATTTAACTTAACTCACGAAATTGTTATTTTCCTAACAAGTGCGGAAAGTGATACTTTCCGGCACGGGACTGCCGTTGACCCGAACTACGCTAAGAAGAGTTCGGAAAAGCAGTCAAGGGCGGGAAAGATACTTTACGCATGAAATAGGAACATAATTTTTTCTACGACTGCACATTGAAAATAAATATTTTCTATAACATACAAAACTTTTCATGAAAAACCACTATTTATCATTAATATCAATGTTGAAAATACAATTTATAGCATTCTGCAAATGCGTTAGAATAGCCGGTTGAGAGTAGTTAGTTAGTTAGGGGTAACTGGCAGTTAAGAGTTACACTCGTAGATTGCAAAGCGCTTATATGAGATAGGTTTGAATTCAACACATAGATCAAATTTGATGACCTACATTAATTCATAATACACAGGAATGTCTTTACCATAGTACTCTCATCATTGACGTTCGGTGCATAGAAACATATCATAATTCCGTTTATTCTTTAATAAAAGTGTGCGGGAAAAACTTGACACTAGTGCGGGAAAATGACACTTTCTAAACTAAAATGAGTGCGGGAAAGTAGGTAAAAACGCACGGTCGAGAGGTTATTCCTTCGTATTTTCAGACCAGAAATGAAATAGAGGAAACTTCTTCAAACTCGCCCACGCGTTAGCTCATAATTACAAACATACGATTTCTGTTACTGAAGATCAATCAATTATCATTTATTATTTCCTGATTATTTTCCGAGTTTTCTTTCCAGTCTCTGGAACAGAATCAATTAAAAATTTTCTAAGCGATGGTAGGTACGGCTTCTGAGTTAATCAGAATGTACGTATTTTTTCACTAATTACAAAATACGTTTGAAAGATCTACGATTCTCGAAATCCTGCGATTTTATACGATGAGAGAAATTGATGTCATTTGGTTGTTCAAAGTTATTGTTTTCATTTTTGAAGGAAACCCTTTTTTTGAAGTAAAATCACTTCAACTCTTGACAAAAAAATGCAAATATAAAATCCGAAATCTCCTTATATATTGTGTTTCAAAATATTCGGAACTGTTGTTGAGGTGCTTCTTCAGGTATCGAAAAACATTGGCTTTTCAGGTAATTTTTTGAGTACGGGAATAGAACGAAGTCACCCGGTGCCAAGTCAGGACTATATATACGACGAATGACTCATCGCATCGAAGTTTTGAGTTCACGAAAATGCAGTTGGTTGAGCCGATATCTGAGAGCTTAAGTCATTTTTCGGAAGACGACTGGCAGATTGTATACCACTCAGAATTGACTCTTTTGCGTGGTGCTTATAGTAAGGTTGCTACAGTTTTTTCCGAAAAAACAGGCATCAATTTTGTTACATTTTGCTCATCTCGAAATACTCCTACAGTCGATTTTTATTTACTTTGTGGCTCATAAATGGAAATTCGCGGAGTCGAAAACGTGCTCCGAAGCATTTCTTTCGTCAAATATCATGTTATACATGATGTATGATGGTCCCACTAATGATCAAGGTTGTAACAATTTCACAATAGGTCACATGAGGATCTTTCAATGTCGGTTCGCGCACAGCATCAATGCTTTGCGAAACAGAATTCAGCATACTATCGATAAATACTGGTTCTTCATGCAGATGCATCGCCTAAAGTTGAAAAAAAGAGTTAATCCCTGCACTGTTGCTGACTATATCCACTTCGAAAATTGTAAAGAATAAAATATTCTCGATTTGATTTAAATTTTTGGCTCAGATTAATGTTTTGTGTTACATTCTGAAAATAACACAAATATGTGCATAACATCAAATATGTGAAAGTTCAGTTGCCAGATTGCAATAGTAGAGCAATCCCGAAATATAAATGGCAAACTCTCTTACTCCTATACTTTGTACATCGCCTGAAATAAGCGGGGAAATAGACAGATATCTGCAGGCGTATTCCGCCATCTCAAGAGCACGATTGATTTTCAGGAATATGAGTCGGGACGTAGATGTGGTGCACTCAGATGATTCGATCAAGATGTGGAAAACCTGCCACTTTACAGTAAGCATTTTGAGATTCCTTCGTTTCTCGGAGTGCCTTATATAAATGGACGTATTTCTGGGGAGCAGCAGATAGATTGCATTTCGTGAGACGCTGTTCTGCCAGGAAAACTATTAGACGTTGTTGAGTATTCAGATGGAAAATGAGAATGCATATCAATGTGGGAACACTGTTGTAATTCCTCGGGGATTAATATGATGATTTCGATCGGGTTGATCTTTCATTTAAACCTATCTACATCGAAGGTAATGGAAGATATAGTTGAAAGATACTTTGCCGACTTGAATTGAATCAAAACATTGGAATACTTATTAGTACACAGTTTCTATGCCTATAAAAAATCGATGGAGTATACATTTTGTGAAGGTTCGATCAAAGATTATAGAGTTCGAAAGATAGGAAACGCCCTTATATCTATGGTACTAAAATCCGACTACGATTTTTGGCTAATTTCTTACTATTGACATCTAGATAGCGCTGAATATATAACTCAGTACAGAAAACTATTTTAATAGGCGCGAAATTCGAATTATACTTCTCATAAATTTCCATTAAAATGAGTATTCTTTGTCGAGCTTTTAGAGAAACATCCTGGTCGACAAATCAAACACAGAGTTACGTTTTTTGATCAGGATTGTATTTTCCATCTACACATTGTTTTGAATCAAATGAAATACGTTTCGGATTCTTTTTATTTTTATTTAAAATAATGTGTGATAATATGTTCTAAAACAATGTGCAGAATGAGCTCGTATTCCAACACGAATGCGAAATTCGAAAACGGGCAACAAGGAAGCGAGTTTTCGAAAGCATGAGTGTTAGAATTGCCTTCTGCAACGAGTATTAGACGATATTTTCTATATTTCAGTAAATTTTGGTTCGAAATTCAAATGAAAATTCAGATTAGTGACTTTTGTATTGTATCTTGGCAGTTGGTGTCACTAACGAAATTTGACAGATTTCGGAATTTGAATTGATTTGATTCGAAAATTGAGTGGATCGGAAGTCAGTACTGACAACCACAAAACGAAAAAGATAACTGAAAACAATGCTGTGATGAGTTTCCTCACAGCACTCCTTTTAGTACTGTAATGAACTCATTACGATACTGAAATAGAGAAAATCAACTACAATACAATAATTATGAAATTGAGAACATTTCAAGAATTTGTTCACATATTAGAGAATTATTTAAACAATTTCAAGAACTTATTCATACAGTGAACTCTCGATAAATCGAAAAGTTGTTCTGGACCCGATTCATACATATCTTACCCAGTGTTTTTTGAGCTCAATGAGTCTAGAGGGTCTAGTAGATGAGTCGAACTGCTGGAAGGGTCGTCAAGAGAACCACCACCTCTCTAAGTCGTTCTTCTGACCACCGTTGCCTCTATGAGTGGAACTGTTTGATCTTATGAATGAGACCGAAGAAACTTCAGTTCGCAAACAAATTATCCAGAACAATATATTTCTGCCCCGAAACCTCTATGTATTTGACAACACTGAAAATAAAAAGCAATGAACAAGACAGTTTCATTATACGAGTTTCAAAACTTACATTTCCATTCTCCTTGGTAATGAAAAGAATGCTCATTAAAGATTGTTCTTTCTGTTATTTCTGCAATTAATCACCATGCATTTCGAATGTTGGCCAGTTTCTAACACAAAATTTATAACAGAAAAACACACAAACCAATATTATGGAGTGAGCTAGGTGCTACTCTTGTAGTTTTCGAGTTATTCCAGTGGAAAATACGCAAGAAAATAAAATCATCATCCAGCAAACATATTTATTTAAGTATTCTTTCAAAATTGACAACAGCCTACTAATAATCTCTATATAATCTATGCCAAATGGACCCTAATTAAATATTTTAACCATGAGCCGATTACTTTTGAAAACAGATGTCGCTGACATCACTGTAGTCGCGTTTCCCATCTTCATACTCTTTAGTAACTAAACTTCTATTGTATTACATCAACATGAAGAAAAACTCGACAATACAAAATTATGATTTCGGCAATCTCTCCGGCACCCCATGGGTAAAACAACGCATGGGGTATGGGAGAGATTGCTCATATTCGGGTTTCAACATAATATGTTCACTTCTGGGAAATTGTGTCGTTTCCACAGAGTATACAAGCTATTTTGAAGGATGTGCACGTGTCAGAAATCAACCTTCGATATGCCGCTGTTGATTTGATATTTTCGTAGCGCTCCAAGAATCCTAATGCATTCATTTTCATCGAAAGTTTCGTCGTGTGTGGAATCGTTTGTGAAAAACGCACTCGTCAAGTCCCCCTGTGTCCATTTCCTAGTTGTACTTTTATGCCTAGTGTAACAGGTTGGTATTCTAGGTCTAAAAATAAAAAAAAAATGTGCATCATTTATTCCAAACCCATGAGATGACACACTTATTTAGGTTACAACAAATTCCGAGAGAAGGAGTCGACTCTCAGAGGATTTTTAATAAAAAGTGGGATGAAACTAAAAAACTCGCAAACTTTGGGGTACTTACCAACAATACCGTGACACGGGGCTACTTTGTCACATATTTTACTCTGTTCATGTTTTATTTCTTCAGAAATTCACCAGTTCGTTTGGGCAGCCGGCAAATCGGAAACCTTGTATCCAAAGGGAATGAAAAAAATAGAGAATAGGGGCTACTTTGTCACCTAATTTAAAATGCTCATAAAATGCATTTAAACGGCTAGACTCACGAAGAAGCCCCAGATATCGAATCACTGGACACAAATTTTATATATATATATATATATATATATATACATATATATATATATATATATATATATGTCTAATAGACGTTTCGAGACCCGGTACGTTCTTGAGGCGACCTAAGACCCACATGATCCGAAAGTATTTCACGAGTATATAAGTGAAAATTGAGTTATTTAGAAATATAACTCACAAGGTGACCGGAGAGGGGAAAAACAAAATTTAATTCAAAAAAGTTGTATAACCGACAGTCTCCTTCAATCCCGAAACATCACTCAAACTTTCCAATCCCACATATACATCATCAGTAAATACGACCAACGTTTCCGATCCCAGCGCTGTTGCCAGCTCTTCGGGACATTCCAGAGTGATTTCGATACATAACAGAGCACTAAGAAAGATTGTTACGGTGAAATAGTTTCTCAGTTGACGCAACGAAATTCAGGGAGGAAACATGATGAAAATTGCAATTATGGGTATTTTTCTGGGAGATGGATGTTTTATTATTTTTTAATGAAATAATGTGTAATTTTTTCATATTCAGTGGCAACATACCTAGCTGTTTTCATTATTTCATTTCACGACTTTGCGGCTGGATCTCAGATTAATTGCAAAAAACAGGTTTGTTCATCTGACATTCAGTAGTTCAAGTATTTATCTTCCGTCTTTTTTTGTAACATCATCGTTGGTGAACATTTAATTCTGGATGCCCAACAATTTTCAACATTACAATTCTCCAGATCTACTTTCACTTTGTGTACTTATTCACAATCATTGGGGTCATTCTATTGACCAAACTCGATTTACCGGAACCAGAAGAAACAATTGCAAAAATTATAAATTATTCTTTTGAAAACTAGGGATGCTCTGGGATTGCAACGAGTTACTGTAAAACTGTCGCAACCACAACACCCAGAATAGTTGTACCTAATAATTTTGCGAAATATCTTCATGCAAACGTAAATTACCAAAAGAATCTACAGACCTAATCATAATTTTCAATATTAAGGGTGTTCTTCAGAAGCAGAATTGAAAGTGGATCTTGCATTACACAAAATTTTCAATCCCACATTTCGTCAGCGTCATATGAAATCGTCTAACTTTTTTTTGTGAAATTGGACAGTTATTGCCTTCTCATTTGCAAATGAAAGATTCATCGGCTGACACTATTTGTTGATAAGAGAGTTCCTAGATTGCGACAACATTTTTACGTGAAAAAAAAATTGTAGTACAATACAACGAAACATTTTTTTCGTTGTCAAATTCACCATTTTGGACCGACGCAATTTTCATATAACTCCGACGATACATTGCATCGATGAATACGATCTTCCCGTTCTACTCCAGCTACTGCAGAAATCGTGACAAGTCGCCACAATTCCGATTAGATGTATGAAAGGGGGCGAGAGGGAATTGAGGTCAATTCTCTCAATCTGAATGGAGTATAGGTATCCTGCATTCACAAATATAAAATAACACAAATTTTAGTTGAGAGAATATTACTGATATATTAAAAGAATCTTCAATATACCTGATATTGTTGAGAATGTTATCATATTATTATATAAAAATTGAATATTAGACTTTTTTCAATTACACTTTTCATCTAATCCAGGGTTACTTTTTTTTCATTTATTGACAAATATTCTTGGATACCTGAACTTTTCTTTGAATCATAAAATCTGGGACTGATGGTGGGTTTTATTCACAGAATAATTGAAAAAACGTGTCGTGAAATCCCAACAGCGTTCTAAGTATTCGTCATGGAACTTGTAGGGCCTATGTTTTCCGATCATATTTCCTGAAATCTACCAATTAGAAAAAAAACTGAGTATCATTAGAGTCAGTGAAAAAACCTCCAGTATCTACAGTTGACAAATATTCCCGAAAAGGACATCAAAATGAGAATTTCGAAATCGTTTTATTATCATATATTGGCATACCAAGAATTTCTTGTTCCATCATTACGATAATTGGTCGTTCTCCTTCCTTTTTCTTTAAATCACCCACAGTGAGTCGACCCCTCTGAATCACGAATCGAAAATTGCACTTAGTAATTCTTCATTCACTTTACTCCTCTAACTCTTTACTAGGTATGATATTTTTCCAATTGAAGTTATAAGAGGTCACAAAATCTTTTTTCATTCAGAAATCGTACAATTGTGTAAGATGGCCTGGATTTCAGTGTCTACGATACTTTTTTCCTTTTTTTTCAAAGAATCAGCATTTAGAAAAATATTCATAACATATGACGAGAAAATAAAAGAAATGTTTTCTTCATTTATTCCTATATTTATCTTGTGAAGAAATTACGAATATTTTGAAAATTGTTCCACTAAAACATGAAAAATTTTAAAAACATTATTATAAAAAGTGCATTGGAAAAATAAGAGTCTCTGCCTATTTCTTCATCCAATTATGATTTTAGGTTGTGTGTTTCTTGCTGGAATAAATCCATATCTTCTACAATTTTCGTTACATTAATTACAGTCGAGCCGGCACTAGTAGTACACAATATAACATATTTTGGGGGCTTTGAGAAAATTTTCGTTTAAATCGGTTGTTAACTAGGGGCGTAGTGGAGCGGGAACCCGTGGGAACGGCGTTCTCATACTGGTTTCATTGAGGAAAAAAAATGATAATAATAACAAATAAAATTAAAATCACTTACGCAAGTAAATAAAATAATATCTAAAAAATGTGTGAGTGCCTCATATTTATTTGAGGCATCAGCCAGCACCCATACACCTTCCTTCCATTGGTAAGTCACTATTTAGCGTTCCCACACTGAATATTTTACCACTACTCCACTGTTGTTAACGGCAAAATACCTGGACTTTAATTGAATACAGAAAGTAGATCAAGCTACATAATTATTCAAAGTAATTTTTTGGCGAAAATTTTATCCGTTTCATTTATCTTTCATTCTCTTCGCAGCCCAATAAAAATTTAATATTCCACTAAGGATTATTATCGTCGTTTAATTTTTCATTATTCAACTTAGTCAGGTAGAACGGTCTATTACTTGACTAACAATTTATGAAAATGAAAATTCAACTTGAAACTGTCTCACTGAAACACCCAGCGAGCACAAAAACATCTCTTAGCTCTTAAAAGTAAGAGATTTCGAGACATTGAACAATTTGGACATCCACTGCGATGTTGTGTTTACACATGAATAGAACTTTCATATAACATCAAATGTCCGCCGCAGGCGACCACTATCAGGATGTACCCTGGGATGTCACAAGAAGAACTTTTCGTAATGTCAGAAAAAGAACTTCCCTAGGATGTCAGAGAAAGAACTTCCCTCGGATGTCACGAAAAGAACTTCTTAGAAGTCTTTTTGAAATCGTTTTTATGCACACAATAGATATTTTACAAGGAATTTGCTCACATTGAATCTCGGTTAGTAAATTGTACATGACCTTTTTTTCGGATTTCTTGACGGAGAATAAATCTAAAACAGGAAATTCCTCGCCTTTACACGGAAGACGGACTTTTTGTGGCATAAGAATTAGAAATACTAATCGAAATATAACAATGAAAATATAATAATGAAATCAATATCACTATCATCATCAAAATTTACGGTTAGTAAAACCTTTAATAGAAACGACCGGGACGATGAATCAGATGATAGCCTTATAATTTCACATTAATCTCGGAGTGCACATCCCGAAAAAAAAATCCTACCCTCAAACCTCGAATAAATTTCCATGAAAAATTATGTGATGTCTAGTGAAGATATCCACACGTTAACATTATTTTAACCTCGCCAATACCTCTCAGTGGGCAAACAAAGAAATGCCACAGATGGCACAGTTCAGAATAAATAAAGATTCGCAATAGACTTTGAAGACCTCTTTGGGAAGTACATATTACGTCTCAACAAAACATTCGCGTGCCAACGTTTTCGAAACATCCCAAAAAATTCCAGGGATGTTTGTGCTCGCTGATCAGTTACATGACGTTGATTCCCTTCATCGGGTTTGTATAGGCTTCCGAGAAGTAAATATATACAAATGGACCAAAAAAGAATCTCTGAAACTTTTCTGTATATAATAACGTGTATAACCGACTTTTCACACCCAGCTGAAAATTCACCCCTAACATCCCCTTACCTCCCTCATAATGATTCTATGGTCGAACGTTCCCAGACCCGGAGCCGGGTCTGAAAACGTCACTTTTGGATTGAAAAGTCGGTCGAGTATACAAATTTGGGTCTGTATGTGCGGTCGAACAAATCTATATATATATATATATATATACATTTTTCTTAATCAGTTTTTGAACTTTTCATTCAAAAAATTATTTTTATTGCAAAACGGAAAAATAACAAAACTGGGAAATATTCTGTAACAATAAAAAACTCAGATAATATTCTATCTTGGCACATGTGGTTCACTATGAATTTTTTTTCGGGAGAAAGTTCCGGAGACAAACTCCTTATCTTCATCTGTCTGGTCCGGATCTTCGTCGGCTGAACCATCTTCGCAATATGAGCAGATAAAATAGGGGCTTACTCCTTTTGTTGCATATTCCATTTATGGCATTTGCAGCATGTACAAAATCGGGGTTGTTCTGATTTTGGAAAATAAAGTTTAGGACTGTATCTAGATAATTGAGTTAGAGATGATATTGTAAAAACATTTATTGACATCATTCACAATCATAAAATGAATAAGTCACCCGCATGAAGTTAATACAGTAAAAAATACAATATTAAAGTCATCTTTAAAACTCAGAGTAATTTATACAACTAAAAACAGAGGTAATCTAGAGAAGTTGAAAATGAGAGGTCAGATGAAGTCAGACTTATACTTTGAGAGAGTTCCATTAATTCAAAATTGAACACAGAGTTTACAGTGATGATGCAAATGAAATTTATTGCGAGAGCCTCTTTATCTCATCAGAAAAACAAAAGGTTCAATAATGAATTGTTAGAGTAGACTGAGTTGTAATAAAAGTGAGATTAGGCCTTAGAGGGGTACTTGTATTGAAAATTTAATAGTTTGAGTCTGGTCTTCATTGAGATCATTACAATATGAGAATATCATGGTTGAGAAATCAATAATTATGATCTATAACGTAGTTCTGTAAAGAGAAGGCTAATTAATCAATTGAGACAAAATTTACAGTGACAAACTACTTTTATCAAGCGGGGTTAGTGTTCATCAGAAAAATAAGAGTAACAATTGATAATTATGAGAATGACAATATGAGAGTACATTGTATGAGTGCACAAATTACCAACTCTATTGATTCGTCTGAAGCTGAAGGCTTGAGGTGCCACTTGCTAAGTGTTTCCGATGAATGAACTTGAGAATTTCTTAGTTATAATGAGGAAAGTCATACTAATTTAATCATGTGAGCAATATTTGAGGAGACCGCTCAAGGTGAAGCAGAGATTGAGACTGTCAATCAGGTTCAATGTGTGAATTACTTGATCGTTCAAATACTTCAGAGAAGTTCACTTAATTTTATTGAGACAGAAGACTGATTCCTTGGTTCACTCTTACGCTTGAGATCGTTCATTCATCTGAAACTCGAGAACCATGATTAGCAAGTGTAATGAGAAGTGCATAATTGAGAAGTGAGATGATTACATTGGGATAATGAGGTGCACATGAGAATATAATGAATCAAAATTCATTACCACAAATAATGTTCATTTTTGGAGCAATCAATTATTCCCGATGTGAAAAGTCTAGAGAAATCTGAAAAATCATGAGAACAGCAAAATATATCAAAATATATATCTTAGAGGAGTCAATTCCATTAGTTGAATGCAGTAGAGATTTTCTGAGAATAAAGTGAGGGAGGATTACCAGTATTTTCATAGATTTTTATGATCTTAAACGTGGACACATTTTCAAACTTTATAAAAAGCAGGAAAATAACATAAAATACGCATTAATGAGAGATGACTTTGAGAAATAATCACTTACCTAATTGATTGCTTCCAAAAATGAACGAGATGAACAATTAATTTGCGAGGTGACTTTTTGAAAATTATTATTCCACAAGAGAAGCACAAAGAGGTCTGATCTTCAGAGAGATTCGATACAGAAAGGATTGATTAATTGATACAATTAATAATGAGCATGAGTTGATCTATCAACTGATTAGCACATAGAATTAGGTTAACTTGACTGCCCATAAAGATGAGAGATCGTCTTGACGTTTCGGTGCGTTCAAACCAGAGGCGTAGTTGAGGATGACTTCTGAGGGGCTTAATTTTTAACACAGCATTGTAGCCAATCCACATGACCTCTGTAGTTTATCCACCTCATCCTACAAATTTCCATTTACCTTCTGTTTCTTTAAGTCTCTTGAAAAATCTTTTCTTGATGTTTGCTGCAATTGTTTCTGCTGTACCATTTTTTCTCGAAGACTGTTCGCTTTCTTTCTTCCTGTTTGCCTTTCTAGAATTTTGTAAACTTGATGTTGATGGTGTCTTGTACCAGCTTCAACATTTTTCCCACGCTTGCGTTTGGTGGACGGATCTTTAGCAACACTTCTATGTTCTAGCAGGAGTTCAATAGGACTTGTATCCAGTAGACGCCCCACCTCTACCTGCTGGAGTGTAGCATTCGGCAACCTTTTCGAGACTTCCTGCGGATTGCATAGAAAGAGTCCGGTGGCTCTGAAGCCAGATCTTAAATATTGTTTTTGACATAAGGTTGAATTTGCGACCAAAGTCTATTCAGTAGCAGAAGGAATTGTTCCTTAGGAATAGAACCGGGATAGCGGGCCTCTCTTCTCCACGTGTCTGGAGTCACTCGCCATGTTCTCTTCATAGGTGCAAAAACAGCTACATGCAGGGGCTGCATCAAGTGCGTGGCATTTGGTGGGGAAGGTGTCAAATAAATATCCTGTTCCTGTGCAATTTTTATGACGTTTGGGGCGAAATGACCGGCCAGATTATCGTCTACTACGATGACTCTCTTTCCTGGTTGTCTAGTCCTATGAATGTCTGGTACTAAAATTTGAGTGAACCAGATCTCAAAGAGATTGGCATCGAACCATCCACTTGGGCTACTTTTATAGACAGACCCAGTAGGCCAACTGATACACCAATTTTCGTAAAGGTTGAAGGCCTTATAAACAACCACTGGTGGTAAGAGTTCGCCACTTGCAGTTCCGCACACCATGATACTGATTGCTGTTCTAGAGAAATTCTGAACTCTTTTGCAGTTCCTTGGAACAATGACTTTTCTTGCTCCGGGGACTTCTGTGATATTAGTTTAATTATAATTACATATATGATCACCTGTTGATTTAATCAGAGCCGGTGTTATGTTGTCGAAGAACTTATTTACCTCATCTTGATCAACAGAAGCAACGAGGTTTCTTCATGTTGGGTGCTATCCTCACAGATAGATTGTTCCTTTGGATGAAAGATGCTACCATATCATCACTAGGAAGATTATCTTTCAGAACAGGAACAACAATACCTTTCTTATCCAAGAATTTCTTTACCACGCGCTTTATGTCAGCTTTGTTGGGAGGAAAACCCCAATCTGCAACCACGCCGAGCGTTCTTGCAATTGTGGCTTCTTCATCCGTACTCAAAATGGTTGAATGGCCTCATGGTTTTGTGTGCCTACCAAGACATCTATTGGTAAGAGTACTGCTTGGTATTTGATAGATTCTGGAAGCCTGTTTCTTGCTCATTCCATCATGAACTGCTTGCACCGCTTCGGCCTCCTGTTCCTCCGTAAAGTTATGATAGGTCTGGCTACCAGGGGTTTTTGGTATGTCCGCATTTTTCTTCAGTTGATTAGAACCTGAAAAAGGAACCAGACTCATTGAATTCAGCAAAATAACAACAAAAAATCATTAAAAAAATTCACAACGAAGAGCGCGAATTATTTCTTGTCTCTCCCTCTCCCGCCGCGTCATGTCTCTCTCTCCCTCTACCAAACAAGGAATGTGTCAGTCAGAGCAAAACGTTTGGAAATATTTCACGTTCAATTTCATGTTTCTTGCAGTATCGAGCTGAGACTCAATAATTGGCAAAGCAAGAAACAGCGCCTACTGTTAATTCATATCATAGATAAAGCTTGTACCACCGGCGCCTAGCCTAGCATAGGACTTGATGAGAATGAGAATGAAGTGTGTTGACTTTCGCTATTCTACAACTATCGAAAAATTTGTCACGATTCATTACTTTATTTCGAATTTTTTCCACCTTCTACCGAAATATACCCGTAAAAACGAGGAAAAATAGAAAAAATTCCGCTATCGGTAGGGCGACTAACTTTGCGGGGACCGTTCAATATGAGCTGAGGAGCTTTGATGCGATACGTCAAATGACTCGTGAAATTTCAAGGAAAATATTTCCTTCTTCCTTTGATGAATCGGCTTCTACAATAAAATACGGGTCCTTTCTAACTGCCTTCAGACGGACAGACGAACGATTTATATCGCAACCAGGCAACGCCAAGTCATCTGATGTTTTTGCAAGAATTTGTATGAGTTACATAATCTCCTTTCCTTCAGATGTGCTGTTATTTCAAAATTGATTACAGTCATCCTATTCAAGTGACATTTTTTCGAATACTGGTCATAACATCAAGTATATTCATGCTTCTGAAGTCTCCATCGCGATGAATCTACAACACAAATGATGAAAAAAAATACACTAAATTTCTGTAGTTGATTCAACTTGAAGTTTTATAGATATTCTGCAAACCAAATACTTGGCTGTAAAGGAAACCATAAATACACCCACCTATTCATTGGTTGTTCGAGAAATAAACATTCATAATAATGAAATCTTCATTTTATTTTCAATTTCTTCTTATCAGTTTACTACAAAACTCCAGATATCTATTGAATTATTTTATGGGAGGTCTTTGCATTTTAGTGAAAGTCTTTTCAGGTCTCTCTCCCAGTCCCTGAAACAAAACACAATCAGAAAGTTTTTCAATGTCAATAGAGAAATCAGAAAATTCATACAATTCGGAGACGTGTAATGAATTTGAGAAATTGTCTGACGAAGGAAACTCCGAAACATTACATTTCTCCGGGTGAAACAAAACAAAACCAAAAAAAAAATAAAAATAAAGCGATTTTTCACGTTCCTCCCAATCATTTATCGAAATGATGCGATACTATTTATGAAGTGTCTATGAATTCTTCTGCGCATTGATGACTGACAGGTTGTATTCAAGTTAATTGACGCTTGTTTTACCTTCATGAAGTAGTTCATGAAGTAGTGAGTCCATGTCGCAATAAAACAAATCGTCGTTTTTTTCGTCATTTTTTGTAGCAGCCTGATAAAAAAGGAATCTTAATTCTAATTCGAAAAACAAAAAGTCAACCAGTATTGATCACATTCCTCACAAAGTTGATAGCTAATACTTCAAACTATCCTACAACCAAAAATCCTTAACTTTTATCGTCAGTTTGAAAAACTGATAGTTTATCGGGAAATATTACCTCGAATACACCCTCGCCAATAGAAATATCAGGATAATTTATATAGAAAAATTGAACCTTCGACCTTCCCGATGAAACAGTTGGTTAGTGCATTGGACTAGTAATTCGAGGGTCGCATGTTCAAATCCTGCTCGGGCTGGTCATTTTTCCAGAATTCAATTCTGTCTGCAAAGCCATTAATTTTTAATTTTTCCATATAACATTCATTCATAATTTATCAGGATAATTTCGCATTTCATCGCATTGTTTATCTACTCATGGAGATGTTTTCAATCAATAGAATCTCTGAAATTAAAACAAAATGTAAAAACTCATCCTACAAGATTGATGAAATTTTAGTAAGAAATTGTGATAAACTTTTCTTTAATCAAACGTCGAAAAGCCGATATTTCAGTGTCGCATATGTGGGGAAACAAGGCGTCTAATGACTCGAGCGAATTCTTCTTTCCCGACCCAAACAACGCCCAGGCGTGGCCAAGTCGAACGCCCGACACGGGGAAGAATATAAATTCGGCCGAGGAATAGTTTGAACTCCTCGAGAACTCAAAGTTTATTCTTATATTTCCGTTTCATTTCCCTTCCGTTTGTGTTCCGGCGGCGAGTTTCCTTTGTTGCGAAGCACTAGCATTATGTAAATTTATTTCTCCCAGTTTAGTGAGTCCGTTGTTTTCGTGTCTTGGTAGCTAATCCGGCTTAATTTTATTAGTTCTAGGTTTCGACTCGAATGATTTGAGTAGCCAGATTCTGCTAATGATCACACCGAGGATATAATCGTACTTCCAAATGAGTTTGTGCTATTTGAGGGTAAGTGAGGTCGAAAGACACTATTTCATTTTGATTCCTCATAGTTTCCATCTTTTACATTATACATAGAACAAGAAAAAGGTTGAACGCCGAATGAGAGGTAGGTAATCAGTGAATGATCGATTTTTCTCCCAGACATTTTTTCTTTAACTCTCAAAGGGCATCAAGGCTAAGCTTGAACATGTCAGCCTTGTGGTAACCCAACACATGGACTCAAATCATGCGAGCGAGGACCTTCATATAGAGTCTTGACCTGACCAGAGAAAGATGGGCGTAATGGGATGTAGTCCTCAGATGTAGTCCCATCCTGCTGGTACGAGAAGTTCTCCATGTTGTGCTTTCTCACGTATTCCTCAATCTTCGGATGCAAAATTTCCTTCAACAGGCTGCAGTAACGATGAGACGTCACAGTGATTGTAACACTTACTTTCGCAAAGAATTTTTAATCATATAAATGATCGCAATGGCGGACGCGGAGTGGAAAACCGTAATCTTTGGATGTGAAGTGGTTTGTGCCGAAGCTGCAAAGAATTTTAGGTTGCTGAGTATAGGCAACAATTAAAAATTTGTGACTTGAAATCGTAGTGTAACATTCGACCCATGGTTCCTTTCGGAGTGTCTTGGGTGCTACACAATAGAATTTATTTCCTCACTCTGGAATCCACTTGCATGTCAACAAGGTTGCTTGTGAACCTAACTCATAATTATGTTCACATCAGGAACTATCGTCCAAAACATACTCTGAATGGACGTCATCTTAATGGGCTATAATGGATTAACTTATTTTGAAACATCTCAAAAACGAACTTACTATGGTTGACCAAACTATTGCGATTAAGAAAAAGTAGAGGTCATTTCACGTCGAATTCCACAATCCTCATTCTCCTCCTGCCATCAACATCCCAAACGAGTTCAATCAATTCTTGAATAAACTGAATAAATTTTATTATTTTTCCTAGTTTGTTGTCCCTGTCATCCTATCTCAATCTGCTTTGAATTGGCAAAGTAAGGAGCTATTCGCACTGAAACTGAAAGAAATTGAGGACAGGAAAGTAACGGAAATTTTGATTTCCGCTAATTCACTTCAACTTAAGCCACAGTGAAAGATACTTAAAGTAGTTTTTAATATTTCTTGATCATTTTGGTTTCAAACTGGTTATTAATTCAGTTTGAAAGCATCCATTTCATAAAAATGTCAATAGTCTTTTGAGGCAGTTTTGTTCTGTGTGGGCATTGTGTAGTGTATTATTTTCCTTGAAAAAATAATATTAACTGACAGTTAGCTTGCAAAATTTTCAAAGTTAGTAGTATTATTTACATTAGAAAATTTTGTTTTATCGTCATATATGTTGAAATTCATGATACAATTGTTATTTCCAGTAACGCAGATTTTTGATGATGAAAGAGTTGATACTGATTATGATGAACCATCTGTTGACTCAGAAACTGCCGAACTCGAGGGCTGCAAAACATTTGTACTCTCCTTACTACCAAATAATTTGCTAGACATTTCGATTTTTTTGTTTACCAAATCATCGACATAACTTATCGCAATTTCGGTGCTCTCCCACCCTCCTGCACGCTTTAGTGCTAAAATATCACCACCCGAATCCGCAACCATAGTGGCTCTAGTTGCGCGAAAGGAGTGGCCGGTGTATAACTCTGGATCTTTTAAACCTAAATATTTCGCTATTTGCTTTGGGACACCACCATTAGTGTGCTAGCCAGCATTAAAGTAACTGGTTTTACTGGCTCAAAAAAAGTAAAAACCCTCTTACCTTGCTAGTTATGTTATATACTATAACCGATAAAGGATAATAGAGCAGTACCCCCCTTCTAATGAGAGATGTGCACTCGAGACTTTTTAATCAGGATTTTGAGTCTCTATCCTGCAGCTATTGCTCACTGTTTCTTCTATGGATCGGAAATTTCCTGTCAACTAGAATGTGATTATTTTTTTGGTTCATTGATATTTCGTTCATGTTGTATTGGTTCTCTGATGCTCTTCTTTACTCAGTTGAGCTGTGTTTCTCTCAGTCTAAAACTGGAATTGAATATGGCCAAAAAGTCTCTCAGAAATGAGAAATTTGTTTTTGGTGTTTTCATCCATTATTGTCACCAATACTTTTTCTTAAATTTTTTGAGGAGCGCAGAGGTCTCTTGTAGCTGATTAACTGAATAGATCCTGAATTTCAGTCGGTCGTACCATTTAATTCGTGAACCGAACATTTGGAGTGCTCCCCGAATAGAACTTTTTCCATAAATTTCCGACGTCCTTGAAAAAATCCATGAATGATGACTGATTTTTGTTGATCCACCTGACATGTTCAGAGGATTTATTCGTTAATTATTGAAATCTCATGGAAAGTGAATCGTTTTTGGTAAAGCTCCTCGTTATAAATTAGGAATCATAAAACGATTATGAATATTATTGAATTACCCGTAGTAAGAAATCGACCTTTTGTGATGAGGTATATTTCAATAATTTTTTTTTTATCAATATCATCAAATTATCGTGAAAAAGTATTTCATGGATTAGGTTTTCATCGAAGGAATCGCAGATATTTGCTGAACATGACAAGTCAATCATTTACTACGAAAGATTTTTTTTGTGTACGTAATGAAATCTGTTTGGCATTCATGACATTATCACCTGCCTCTAATTATGAACAAAAAAGTTCAGCTTTCGGGGTCACGATAATTTTTCAGAATACAGGACTGAAATATAGATATTTCCTTGAGGCATTTTTCAATCAGGATAATTTTCAAGGCAAAGTCTTGAAATTAGATATTTGCAAGATTAATTCGGGATTTGAATTGTGCAGTTATTGAGTAAACTTTCCAAAAGATTTCGTAGTTTTAATCATCCGATTATTCTTTTCAAAAGTCGAAGTATTGCGGATCTAATCTGATTGAAAGTATTTAGTAACTTCCACAACAGTCATGAATCTAACACAGCATTTCTCACTTTCAAAGCAGCATGAGCTAACATAATATTTGTTCAGAATCTCATCGTAATAAAGATTGAGAACCTCCTTCCAAAATAAAATCGTAAATATGGGTCAGATTCACATCCCTTAACTTGATACCCAAGGCAGATAT
This sequence comes from Hippodamia convergens, assembly GCA_038502775.1. NCBI lineage: Eukaryota > Metazoa > Arthropoda > Insecta > Coleoptera > Coccinellidae > Hippodamia > Hippodamia convergens. The sequence goes on along the minus strand of CM076610.1, from coordinate 61,368,060 downwards.
CCGATAATTAGACAATTTTTTATTTGTCTTCATTCGATCAGAGCAGTATTGTGTCCTGTATCTGAATTTGATCAAGATCACTAAAGCCCCTGACAGCATGAATGATGACTGAAAGTCGAAAATTATATAAGCAAGAATATAATAATATAATAAGACAGCTAAAAAGAAGAATCATGACAATGAGTCGTGATTGACCTAAATACGGTATGGTCGAATGGTTCTGATGAAAATTGAAAAACTCTTAGCATTTCTGAATATTTCCGATGAAAATCCTCCACTAGACGACGCAAGAAGCTTTCTAATGACTCCACACACAATTTATGAAAACTAAAACACTAATTGGGAAAACTTCTCAGCATGCCGTCGTTTCCCAATTACCCGGAGCTATATTTCACTTAACTTTCTTACTTATAAACTCCCAAACAAGATTAGACATAATTTAAAACGGCGGACCTCATCTTTTATCGGAAAATTGGAGATATTATCTCCGGGTTTAGTCGTTTGCAATGTTGATAGTTTGCTTGGGTGCTCTGCGAAATAGGTTGAGTAGCATTATGTTTCAGAATGATATATATTCCTCCCAACTTGTTCTTGATCGATATCGACTACAGACGTAACAGATGTGATGTCAGGAAACAATTCGAACTTTGTTGAACTCAAAAATCTTTCGAGAAGTGACAAATCGGAAAACCCTTCACTACGAAGCTGAGTTGAAGAAACGTTACAAGTGCAGGAGGAATTGATATTCTCACACGTGTTAATAATTCGAACACGAATCACGAATTGGAGAATTTTTGATTTAACGAGTGTTAGAATGTACGAGTCTCGTACATTCTTTTCTCAGATTGGTTGAACATTTATCGAAATCAATGAAATATTTCTATAATAAATATCGTTTAGTGATTTCTACATTGATTGGTGGAACCATTTTCTATTTCATATATTGACAGATTAATGAATGAATCCGTGGCAGGAATTCAACATGTTCTCAATAAATATCAGAATAAAACCTGTGCTAGATTCGAATATTCTTGCATAATTTTGCTCCAGGATATTTTTTATCAATTTTAAAACCCTATACTTTCAGCAACACTTCATCATTAATCCGCAGAAGGGTCGAAACGTCAGTATTCAAATTATTCCACAAAAAGGATTTGACTTAATATCTTATAGTATTTATAGAAATTGATTCCGCACCACAAAGAATAACTACTGCTAGTATACTATCAATTTCAAACAGCGGTTCAAGACGGGGGTTGGAAATTGACAGATAGTACTTTTTAACCGATTCGAACATCGCTCTCAGCTGCTCCAGAAATATTCCAAAAATATATTTTTTTCATTCCAAAAATGATGTACTGTGAAAAAGTCTGGTTTGTTCTCTAGCGTGTACAAATAGTTAGAGTCAGTCTGGCTCAAAAGTCGAGTGGAGTAAAATAGAAGAAGATTTCTGTGATATTTATGAAGAGACCAAAGCCACATTAATGTAGGTATCAATATCCAGCACGAGGAAGAGGTAGAAGAATAAATCGAAGAATACATGACTCCTATGGTAATAACTAGAACTTCACAGGAATCATCCTTAAATTGTCATAGAGTAGGTCTACAGGGTCATGAGTACGTTTTTTGTTGATAATTTCGGGAGCTACATTGTTCGAGGTTTTGTTTTGATAAAACACACCGTCCTCGAGAAAAATTCAAAAAACTTTAATATTCAACTTTTTACCCCAAATAACTTTTGACGCACTAAATAATTAATCACTTTGGAAACTTCATTCATGATTTGTGATGCTTAACCATAGCAATTTTCGTAATGCAACTACAATTTTTTCGTCCAAATTGACCAGACTAATATTTTGCTGATATAGAGTTATAGTTCCATTGACTTCTTGAATGACGCTTCATTTGGTGAGGTTGAGCTCGAATTGAACCAGAAATCAACGGACCTCTAGAATGAATATCAGTTTTGGGCCTCGGTTTGCGTAGAAGGACAGAGATTCATTTGAAGGACAAGATGCAGTTGAGATGCAAGGACTGTGTTGTACGAGCAGACGATTGAAGATACTTACTTTCGAATGAATCTGTATCTGTTTCAGTGGAGTATCCAAGTCTTGAACAATTTTCAGTTATGAAGCAAATCTTCTGGAATTTGTAAAATTAGGGACAGACCTCCCGCAATAAAAGTACAAGTTGTTTAACTTTTCAGTGGAGCCGATTTACTACCCAGTTTCCTCTGCTAGTTTTCTTTCGGAATCGTTCCCACGCGTTTCTTTGCGGTATTCAGGCACATTTCAATCTCGACCCACTGAAAAAGTTTGAATCCGCCAGCTTACTCCGAATTCAACTTCATAATACGAATCTAACTCCTCGAGCGGCCCCCTTGAATTACCCTCATGTAACAACCTGTCTTGAAGAAATTTATGGATTTCCCCGGTCAGCCTTTCGGAACACTCAACTATAAAGGCTTTTTAGGGGTGATGAATGGTTTATAACTTAAAATTCAAGCGTGCATTTGGCGGGTGCCTCCACACAAAAGCAACCGTTGGAGAAGTTGGAATGAAGACCTGATTATCGCCGGATATCCGAACAAAGAGAGTCTTTTTTCGAGAACGCAACAATAATTTAGGAGCAGGAAAGATGGAGATGGTCTTTTCCGTTAAGACATTCACGTAATAGTTTCATGTGTCAATTTAATCTCCTCTGAATATTTATTTCAGTTTTGAGCTACAATGGTTGATATTGATGGCTTTCTGGACCATAGAAACCACGAGATAGATCTGAAACAAGAAATTTGCAAAATATTTCAACGGTTTACGAACTATTTAACATTACGCTGAAATAGAACAGGCCTCTTTGAAAAACTCATAATTTTTGAACTACCCTAAAATTTTTCTAATAATGATAATAGGTACGTGTTTCATTTTATCTAAATATGTCGAATGAATTGTTAAAATCGACATGTGTGAACATATTTTTTCCGAGTGTGACGAATAATGAGATGAAATTGTATGTAGTACTTTCTTTTCAATTAAATTTTTTTAATAAATATGTGAAAATCAGTTTGAATATTATCATTTTTATCGGAAAAAATATCCAAATTCAAATATTATCAATTTCAATGACGACTATTCAATTCTTGAAAGTTTGGTGTTAAAAAGTATGAAAAATTGTGGACAACAATTAGAAAAATATGAGACTCCCAAACTGATTTCGACATTTAATTATCTCTTTATCTTATAAAAAAGAAAATTATTTCTATAGTTATTCAACAGAAAGAAGTTTGACTGGCAGCAAATAAAAGATTCAATCAATTCTTGGTACTTCGTCCATAAGGATCATTATCATAAGATATCATTTTGAAAACTATAATTTTTAGATCCCCACACAAGCTGTCATACACGTCGAATGCTAACATTTAAAAAACAAAAATATACTTATGAAAAACAATAGATATTAAAAAAAAAATTACATCCAAAAATTTATCAACATAATATACTGGTGCATTATGACGTTGAATATTTGAAAATTATTTTATCTGTTCAAACCGTTTTTCGGATATGTCTTGATATACCTATCTCATGGACAATATTCAAGCATTAGAAACCGAGAATATTTGGTTTTTTTTGATACTGCTGGAGAGACCAGGGATGGTTGACCAAGTTACAGCTTGAAGGTTTAAATTCCCTCAGAGTCTATTAATTTGAAAATAGGTTCAGTTGATAGATTTACTATTAAGCTGTGGAAAAAAGTGGCAAAAAGCACGTTATGTTTTGTGATATAGAGTACAGATCAGTTCTTGTATAATAGGAAAAACTGGTCAACCTACCTGGGGTAGTTCAACTATTCACCTGGGGTATGTTGACTTTTCATCTGGGGTAAGTTGACGTATGAAGCTGTCAGGCAAAATCTACTCCACCACTTCTAACTAGCACAAGCTTGAAGTAGCTTCTGAGGGGTTTCACAGAAACCCAGGAGGCCCGGAAATATACAATACAAAAGTTTCATTATTTTCCTGACTAACTAGAAACTATAGGATTCAGGACACTCCAAACAAAATATTTCATCCTCGTCACTTTCATCATCGTCTTTTTCTACTGAATAGCCCCACGAAATTGTTTTTTACCCTGTCCGTCCTGGTTCACATGGTCTACCAGTCCCAAACCTTGTTTTTTTTTTTAGCCACATGTCATAACCTTAAAACTGTAACGAAATCAAATAGAATAATATATAAGAGAAATAACATACATATACTCAAATTATTTGTTATAAATGCTTTGACAATTAATAACCACAAATAGATGGGCAATATTATAAATAAGATTACAAAATAAATAATTACTTTCGTGCGTTGTTTCACAAATATCATGTTCCTTCTATCAAACTACGAGCGTGTGCAACACCGCGCTCTCGGTTACATACTCTAGTCTGTTCAATTGTAATAAATAGCGCATAAAAAGGAGAGGCTATGGATTGTCCGACCAGAGTCGAATCAAGGATAATTCACACATTCCTATAGTTTCAACTCGATACTATTTTCCGAATGAAATACACACAACACCTTCACCTGAAATATTTACATTTTTGATGAGATTTTCAGTTGAAAACTGACGCTTGCGAATTCAAATGATTCTAGCATTACTTCTCCATACTGTCCACATTCCGTCGCGAGTACGATCCTGGCAGTCTGTTCAAGATAACGAACGGATAGGATTTTTGACCGTTTGACCAATAAGAGAGTTGTCTATGCGCAAACTAAATAATTTTGGTTGTTTATCTCGCTCATTCTTATGTTTGAACATTACTAAAGAAGGCTCGAGGCTACTGTGTCTGACGAGTTTTTGATAGTTAATCAACCTATAGGGGTATGTTGATTAACTATCAAAAAACTCGACCATTCTCGGTTTCCCTACACAGAAACATAACGTGATATAGTATAAATCATTATTTCGAGAACAAAAATTCATTTTTAAGAGCTGATCTGCCTATTTAGTAAATGTCTAGGGGGTGCAGATCTAATCCAATCTATTCGTTTCATATTCCTTTTCAATCTAGCTCCAAGTGTTAGGTCTGAATTCTGAATAATCTCAATAAGAGTCCTCACACTCAAGAGTGTCGGGACTGTTTCGTAAACGTCGATAATAATATTTGATTCACATTGCATTTCATGTCATTCTCCATCCCGGAAAAGGGTTCCAATGATAATATTTCACGTCAATGCATTCAAATCGATTTGATCTACTCCAGAAAGCGAGGGCTATGCCCTGAATATCCGGAATATTCTTGGCTCGCCACAACGGAATTTACAGTCGGTTTCCGCATAAAACTACCCCATATCGGGAAAGATGCCGCGGAATAAAAGCATTTCATCCTTTCCATACATAATGCGGACTAATAAACCGTATACTCGGCTTTTTATGACGACATCCATAGGGCTTCACGACGATTCCCAAGAATTTCCTGGAGGAGTCAGGAATTGAGTGGACCGACTGGGGGAACGGCAGTCGCTCGCCCTCCTATACGGTTGTTTTGATGGAGGGACCTCATTTGGGGGAAGCGATTTCTGATATGGGATCACGGGAGTATGGCGTGGAGATTGGAAACGATTATGACGTCGATTAATACGGCTTAGGGGGGTCTTCCACTTTGCGCCCTTCAGGACCGATTAGTTGTCTAGAAAATGTTACGAAACTCTATTGGGAAAATGTTTTGCCTTTGTTCATTACGAACAGAATTTTTGTCATTCTGCATATGAAGCAAGGTTTTCGAATATCCGTTCTCATACTTTGTACTTATGGAATAAAGTCATTCATCATTTCATTCTTTTTATTTCAAGACCATTGTAGGTGCCAGTGTTGGACTGAGTCCAGAAATTGTGGCACATTTGTAGATGGAATACCTCCTAAAGTATGGGATTAAAAAATGGACGTTCTAGAAAAAACCTTCGAATATTTCATACAGAAAGCAAACAAAAATCAGTCATTCATAAAATGAAAATGTTTTCACCAAACACTCTTAGTGTTCTTAGTGTCTCTTAAAATGAACCCTTAACTAAAATCACGTTGCACCAGCCCTTATGTTATATTCACACCCATTTGAACCAATTTTTCTCAAAAATGATTACTTAACTAAGAGTTTCTTAAAGTTG
>CM076610.1:61151809-61361815 GCA_038502775.1 Hippodamia convergens | reverse complement strand
TTTCTTATCCAATCAAGCGACTTCGAAAACCTACATTTTCATATAAAACTCGAGAATATCTACCCTAGTTTTCGAGAGAAACGATGATGAATTTTTTGCATTTTTCATTTTCGAGTTTACTTTGAAACGCTCTGGTGACAATGAAATGACTATAAGTGATACACTCAATGTTTTTTCTGATAGATTTTTCCGACCGGTTCTAAAACCTCCATATCCAAAAAGGCCCATACAGTCAGGCGATTTCCTTAGAGAATGCAAAATATAGCGTTTTTGGGGGGGGTCTACCCCTTGTGGAATTTTTTCGGCCCAAAATTTCGAAAGTTTTCGATTGCGATTTTTGTGCTAGGGAGAAAGTGTCCTCATCGCTGATCACCAGTCTGCAAACCCCATCTCAATCCGATATAATTAGTCGAGATATGCAGAATCGAAATTTCCAAAATTTCAAAAAATTCTCATTTTGCAGGTGAAAATTTTTAAAATCCGGAAAACTGCGACTTTTTTCTTATCCAATCAAGAGACTTCGAAAACGACATTTTCATATAAAACTCGAGAATATCTACATTAGTTTTCGAGACAAACGATGATGAATTTTTTGCATTATTCATTTTCGAGTTTACTTTTAAACGCTCTGGTGACAATGAAATGACTATAAGTGATACACTCAGTGTTTTTTCTGATAGTTTCCGACCGTTTATGAAACCTCCATATCCAAAAAGGCCCATAGAGTCAGGCGATTTCCTTAGAGAATGCAAAATATAGCGTTTTTGGGGGGTCTACCCCTTTGGATTTTTTCGGCCAAAATTTCGAAATTTTCGATTGCGATTTTTTGTACTAGGGGAAAGTGTTCTCATCACTGATCACCAGTCTGCAAACCCCATCTCAATCCGGAGCCAATTAGTCGAGATATGCAGAATCGAAATTTCCAAAATTTCAAAAATTCTCATTTTGCAGGTGAAAATTTTTAAAATATCGAAAACTGCGACTTTTTTTTTCTTATCCAATCAAGCGACTTCGAAAACCTACATTTTCATATAAAACTCGAGTATATCTACCCTAGTTTTTCGAGAGAAACGATGATGAATTTTTTGCATTTTTCATTTTCGAGTTTACTTGAACGCTCTGGTGACAATGAAATGACCATAAGTGATACACTCAATGTTTTTTTGATAGTTTCCGACCGGTTCTAAAACCTCCATATCCAAAAAGGCCCATACAGTCAGGCGATTTCCTTAGAGAATGCAAAATATAGCGTTTTTTGGGGGGTCTACCCCTTTGGATTTTTTCGGCCAAAATTTCGAAATCTTCGATTGCGATTTTTTGTGCTAGGGAGAAAGTGTCCTCATCGCTGATCACCAGTCTGCAAATCCCATCCCAATCCGGAGCCAATTAGTCGAGATATGCAGAATCGAAATTTCCAAAATTTCAAAAATTTTCATTTTTGCAGATGAAAATTTTTAAAATCCAGAAAACTGCGACTTCTTTCTTCTTATCCAATCAAGCGACTTCGAAAACCTACATTTTCATATAAAACTCGAGAATATCTACCCTAGTTTTCGAGAGAAACGATGATGAATTTTTTGCATTTTTCATTTCGAGTTTACTTTGAAACGCTCTGGTGACAATGAAATGACTATAAGTGATACACTCAGTGTTTTTTCTGATAGTTTCCGACCGTTCTGAAAACCTCCATATCCAAAAAGGCCCATAGAGTCAGGCGATTTCCTTAGAGAATGCAAAATATAGCGTTTGGGGGGGTCTACCCCTTTGGATTTTTTCGGCCAAAATTTCGAAATTTTCGATTGCGATTTTTTGTGCTAGGGAGAAAGTGTCCTCATCGCTTATCACCAGTCTGCAAACCCCATCCCAATGCGAGACCAATTAGTCGAGATATGCAGAATCGAAATTTCTAAAATTTCAAAAATTCTCATTTTGCAGGTGAAAATTTTAAATCCGGAAACTGCGACTTTTTTCTTCTTATCCAATCAAGCGACTTCGAAAACCCACATTTTCATATAAAACTCGAGAATATCTACCCTAGTTTTCGAGAGAAACGATGATGAATTTTTTGCATTTTTCATTTCGAGTTTACTTTGAAACGCTCTGGTGACAATGAAATGACTATAAGTGATACACTCAATGTTTTTTCTGATAGTTTCCGACCGGTTCTAAAACCTCCATATCCAAAACCCATACAGTCAGGCGATTTCCTTAGAGAATGCAAAATATAGCGTTTTTGGGGGGTCTACCCCTTTGGATTTTTTCGGCCAAAATTTCGAAATTTTCGATTGCGATTTTTTTACTAGGGGAAAGTGTCCTCATCACTGATCATCAGTCTGCAAACCATATCTCAATCCGGAGCCAATTAGTCGAGATATGCAGAATCGAAATTTCCAAAATTTCAAAAATTCTCATTTTGCAGGTGAAAATTTTAAAATGTCGAAAACTGCGACTTTTTTCTTCTTATCCAATCAAGCGACTTCGAAAACATACATTTTCATAAAAACTCGAGAATATCTACCCTAGTTTTCGAGAAAAACGATGATGAATTTTTTGCATTTTTCATTTTCGAGTTTACTTTGAAACGCTCTGGTGACAATGAAATGACTATAAGTGATACACTCAAATGTTTTTTCTGATAGTTTCCGACCGGTTCTAAAACCTCCATATCCAAAAAGGCCCATACAGTCCAGGCGATTTCCTTAGAGAAATGCAAAATATAGCGTTTTTTGGGGGGTCTATCCCTTTGGATTTTTAAAATAATCCGAAAACTGCGACTTTTTTCTTCTTATCCAATCAAGCGACTTCGAAAACCTACATTTTCATATAAAACTCGAGAATATCTACCCTAGTTTTTCGAGAGAAACGATGATGAATTTTTTTGCATTTTTCATTTTCGAGTTTACTTTGAAACGCTCTGGTGACAATGAAATGACTATAAGTGATACACACTCAATGTTTTTTTCTGATAGTTTCCGACCGGTTCTAAAACCTCCATATCCAGAAAGGCCCATACAGTCAGGCGATTTCCTTAGAGAATGCAAAATAAGCGTTTTGGGGGGGTCTACCCCTTTGGATTTTTTCGGCCAAAATTTCGAAATTTTCGATTGCAATTTTTTGTGCTAGGGAGCGAGTGTCCTCATCGCTGATCACCAGTCTGCAAACCCCATCTCAATCCGGAGCCAATTAGTCGAGATATGCAGAATCGAAATTTCCAAAATTTCAAAATTTTCATTTTGCAGGTGAAAATTTTTAAAATCCGGAAAACTGCGACTTTTTTCTTCTTATCCAATCAAGCGACTTCGAAAACCTACATTTTCATATAAAACTCGAGAATATCTACCCTAGTTTTCGAGACAAACGATGATGAATTTTTTGCATTTTTCCGAGCATTTTCATTTTCGAGTTTACTTTGAAACGCTCTGGTGACAATGAGATGACTATAAGTGATACACTCAGTGTTTTTTCTGATAGTTTTCCGACCGGTCTGAAACCTCCATATCCAAAAAGGCCCATAGAGTCAGGCGATTTCCTTAGAGAATGCAAAATATAGCCTTTTTGGGGGGGCTACCCCTTTGGATTTTTTCGGCCAAAATTTCGAAATTTTCGATTGCGATTTTTTGTACTAGGGGAAAGTGTCCTCATCACTGATCACCAGTCTGCAAACCCCATCTCAATCCGGAGCCAATTAGTCGAGATATGCAGAATCGAAATTTCCAAAATTTCGAAAATTCTCATTTTGCAGGTGAAAATTTTAAAAATATCGAAAAACTGCGACTTTTTTTTTTCTTATCCAATCAAGCGACTTCGAAAACCCACATTTTCATATAAAACTCGAGAATATCTACCCTAGTTTTCGAGAGAAACGATGATGAATTTTTTGCATTTTTCATTTTCGAGTTTACTTTGAATCGCTCTGGTGACAATGAAATGACTATAAGTGATACACTCAATGTTTTTTCTGATAGTTTCCGACCGGTCTAAAACCTCCATATCCAAAAAGGCCCATACAGTCAGGCGATTTCCTAAGAGAATGCAAAATATAGCGTTTTTGGGGGGGTCTACCCCTTTGGATTTTTTCGGCCAAAATTTCGAAATTTTCGATTGCGATTTTTTGTGCTAGGGAGAAAGTGTCCTCATCACTGATCACCAGTCTGCAAACCCCATCTCAATCCGGAGCCAATTAGTCGAGATATGCAGAATCGAAATTTCCAAAATTCAAAAATTCTCTCATTTTGCAGGTGAAAATTTTTAAAATATCGAAAACTGCGACTTTTTTTTTCTTATCCAATCAAGCGACTTCGAAAACCTACATTTCATATAAAACTCGAGAATATCTACCCTAGTTTTCGAGAGAAACGATGATGAATTTTTTGCATTTTTCATTTTCGAGTTTACTTGAAACGCTCTGGTGACAATGAAATGACTATAAGTGATACACTCAATGTTTTTTCTGATAGTTTCCGACCGGTTCTAAAACCTCCATATCCAAAAAGGCCCATACAGTCAGGCGATTTCCTTAGAGAATGCAAAATATAGCGTTTTTGGGGGGGTCTACCCCTTTGGATTTTTTCGGCCAAAATTTCGAAATTTTCGATTGCGATTTTTTGTGCTAGGGGAGAAAGTGTCCTCATCGCTGATCACCAGTCTGCAAACCCCATCTCAATCCGGAGATAATTAGTCGAGATATGCAGAATCGAAATTTCCAAAATTTCAAAAAATTTTCATTTTGCAGGTGAAAATTTTTAAAATCCGGAAAACTGCGACTTTTTTCTTTTATCCAATCAAGAGACTTCGAAAACCTACATTTTCATATAAAAACTCGAGAATATCTACATAGTTTTCGAGAGAAACGATGATGAATTTTTTGCATTTTTCATTTTCGAGTTTACTTTGAAACGCTCTGGTGACAATGAAAATGACTATAAGTGATACACTCAGTGTTTTTTCTGATAGTTTCCGACCGTTTTATGAAACCTCCATATCCAAAAAGGCCCATAGAGTCAGGCGATTTCCTTAGAGAATGCAAAATATAGCGTTTTGGGGGGGTCTACCCTTTGGATTTTTTCGGCCAAAATTTCGAAATTTTCGATTGCGATTTTTTGTACTAGGGGAAAGTGTTCCATCACTGATCACCAGTCTGCAAACCCCATCTCAATCCGGAGCCAATTAGTCGAGATATGCAGAATCGAAATTTCCAAAATTTCAAAAATTCTCATTTTGCAGGTGAAAATTTTTAAAATATCGAAAACTGCGACTTTTTTTTTCTTATCCAATCAAGCGACTTCGAAAACCTACATTTTCATATAAAACTCGAGTATCTACCCTAGTTTTCGAGAGAAACGATGATGAATTTTTTGCATTTTTCATTTTCGAGTTTACTTTGAAACGCTCTGGTGACAATGAAATGACTATAAGTGATACACTCAATGTTTTTTCTGATAGTTTCCGACCGGTTCTAAAACCTCCATATCCAAAAAGGCCCATACAGTCAGGCGATTTCCTTAGAGAATGCAAAATATAGCGTTTTTGGGGGGTCTACCCCTTGGATTTTTTCGGCCAAAATTTCGAAATCTTCGATTGCGATTTTTTGTGCTAGGGAGAAAGTGTCCTCATCACTGATCACCAGTCTGCAAACCCCATCTCAATCCGGAGCCAATTAGTCGAGATATGCAGAATCGAAATTTCCAAAATTTCAAAAATTTTCATTTTGCAGGTGAAAATTTTTAAAATCCGAAAACTGCGCATTTTTCTTCTTATCCAATCAAGCGACTTCGAAAACCTACATTTTCATATGAAACTCGAGAATATCTACCCTAGTTTTCGAGACAAACGATGATGAATTTTTTGCATTTTTCATTTTCGAGTTTACTTTGAAACGCTCTGGTGACAATGAAATGACTATAAGTGATACACTCATGTTTTTTTCTGATAGTTTCCGACCGGTTCTGAAACCTCCATATCCAAAAAGGCCCATAGAGTCAGGCGATTTCCTCAGAGAATGCAAAATATAGCGTTTTTGGGGGTCTACCCCTTTGGATTTTTTCGGCTAAAATTTCGAAATTTTCGATTGCGATTTTTTGTACTAGGGTAAAGTGTCCTCATCACTGATCACCAGTCTGCAAACCCCATCTCAATCCGAGCCAATTAGTCGAGATATGCAGAATCGAAATTTCCAAAATTTCAAAAATTCTCATTTTGCAGGTGAAAATTTTTAAAATATCGAAAACTGCGACTTTTTTTTTCTTATCCAATCAAGCGACTTCGAAAACCTACATTTTCATATAAAACTCGAGTATATATCTACCCTAGTTTTCGAGAGAAACGATGATGAATTTTTTGCATTTTTCATTTTCGAGTTTACTTTGAAACGCTCTGGTGACAATGAAATGACCATAAGTGATACACTCAATGTTTTTTCTGATAGTTTCCGACCGGTTCTAAAACCTCCATATCCAAAAGGCCCATACAGTCAGGCGATTTCCTTAGAGAATGCAAAATATAGCGTTTTTGGGGGGGTCTACCCCTTTGGATTTTTCGGCCAAAATTTCGAAATCTTCGATTGCGATTTTTTGTGCTAGGGAGAAAGTGTCCTCATCGCTGATCACCAGTCTGCAAACCCAATCTCAATCCGGAGCCAATTAGTCGAGATATGCAGAATCGAAATTTCCAAAATTTCAAAAATTCTCATTTTGCAGGTGAAAATTTTTAAAATCCGAAAACTGCGCATTTTTTTCTTCTTATCCAATCAAGCGACTTCGAAAACCTACATTTTCATATGAAACTCGAGAATATCTACCCTAGTTTTCGAGACAAACGATGATGAATTTTTTGCATTTTTCATTTTCGAGTTTACTTGAAACGCTCTGGTGACAATGAAATGACTATAAGTGATACACTCAGTGTTTTTTCTGATAGTTTCCGACCGGTTCTGAAACCTCCATATCCAAAAAGGCCCATAGAGTCAGGCGATTTCCTCAGAGAATGCAAAATATAGCGTTTTTGGGGGGTCTAACCCTTTGGATTTTTTCGGCTAAAATTTCGAAATTTTCGATTGCGATTTTTTGTACTAGGGGTAAAGTGTCCTCATCACTGATCACCATCTGCAAACCCCATCTCAATCCGGAGCCAATTAGTCGAGATATGCAGAATCGAAATTTCCAAAATTTCAAAAATTCTCATTTTGCAGGTGAAAATTTTTAAAATATCGAAAACTGCGATTTTTTCTTCTTATCCAATCAAGCGACTTCGAAAACCTACATTTTCATATAAAACTCGAGTATATCTACCCTAGTTTTCGAGAGAAACGATGATGAATTTTTTGCATTTTTCATTTTCGAGTTTACTTTGAAACGCTCTGGTGACAATGAAATGACTATAAGTGATACACTCAGTGTTTTTCTGATAGTTTCCGACCGTTTCTGAAACCTCCATATCCAAAAAGGCCCATAGAGTCAGGCGATTTCCTCAGAGAATGCAAAATATAGCGTTTTTGGGGGGTCTACCCCTTTGGATTTTTTCGGCCAAAATTCGAAATTTTTCGATTGCGATTTTTTGTACTAGGGGAAAGTGTCCTCATCACTGATCACCAGTCTGCAAACCCCATCTCAATCCGGAGCCAATTAGTCGAGATATGCAGAATCGAAATTTCCAAAATTTCAAAAATTCTCATTTTGCAGGTGAAAATTTTAAAAATATCGAAAACTGCGACTTTTTTTTTCTTATCCAATCAAGCGACTTCGAAAACCTACATTTTCATATAAAACTCGAGTATATCTACCCTAGTTTTCGAGAGAAACGATGATGAATTTTTTGCATTTTTCATTTTCGAGTTTACTTTGAAACGCTCTGGTGACAATGAAATGACTATAAGTGATACACTCAATGTTTTTTCTGATAGTTTCCGACCGGTTCTAAAACCTCCATATCCAAAAAGGCCCATACAGTCAGGCGATTTCCTTAGAGAATGCAAAATATAGCGTTTTTGGGGGGTCTACCCCTTTGGATTTTTTCGGCCAAAATTTCGAAATCTTCGATTGCGATTTTTTGTGCTAGGGAGAAAGTGTCCTCATCGCTGATCACCAGTCTGCAAACCCAATCTCAATCCGGAGCCAATTAGTCGAGATATGCAGAATCGAAATTTCCAAAATTTCAAAAATTTTCATTTTGCAGGTGAAAATTTTTAAAATCCGAAAACTGCGATTTTTTCTTCTTATCCAATCAAGCGACTTCGAAACCTACATTTTCATATGAAACTCGAGAATATCTACCCTAGTTTTCGAGACAAACGATGATGAATTTTTTGCATTTTTCATTTTCGAGTTTACTTTGAAACGCTCTGGTGACAATGAAATGACTATAAGTGATACACTCAGTGTTTTTTCTGATAGTTTCCGACCGTTCTGAAACCTCCATATCCAAAAAGGCCCATAGAGTCAGGCGATTTCCTCAGAGAATGCAAAATATAGCGTTTTTGGGGGTCTACCCCTTTGGATTTTTTCGGCTAAAATTTCGAAATTTTCGATTGCGATTTTTTGTACTAAGGGTAAAGTGTCCTCATCGCTGATCACCAGTCTGCAAACCCCATCTCAATCCGGAGCCAATTAGTCGAGATATGCAGAATCGAAATTTCCAAAATTTCAAAAATTCTCATTTTGCAGGTGAAAATTTTTAAAATATCGAAAACTGCGCATTTTTTCTTCTTATCCAATCAAGCGACTTCGAAAACCTACATTTTCATATAAAACTCGAGTATATCTACCCTAGTTTTCGAGAGAAACGATGATGAATTTTTTGCATTTTTCATTTTCGAGTTTACTTTGAAACGCTCTGGTGACAATGAAATGACTATAAGTGATACACTCAGTGTTTTTTCTGATAGTTTCCGACCGGTTCTGAAACCTCCATCCAAAAAGGCCCATAGAGTCAGGCGATTTCCTCAGAGAATGCAAATATAGCGTTTTTTGGGGGGTCTACCCCTTTGGATTTTTTTCGGCTAAAATTTCGAAATTTTCGATTGCGATTTTTTGTACTAGGGGTAAAGTGTCCTCATCACTGATCACCAGTCTGCAAACCCCATCTCAATCCGGAGCCAATTAGTCGAGATATGCAGAATCGAAATTTCCAAAATTTCAAAAATTCTCATTTTGCAGGTGAAAATTTTTAAAATATCGAAAACTGCGACTTTTTTTTTCTTATCCAATCAAGCGACTTCGAAAACCTACATTTTCATATAAAACTCGAGTATATCTACCCTAGTTTTCGAGAGAAACGATGATGAATTTTTTGCATTTTTCATTTTCGAGTTTACTTTGAAACGCTCTGGTGACAATGAAATGACTATAAGTGATACACTCAATGTTTTTTCTGATAGTTTCCGACCGGTTCAAAACCTCCATATCCAAAAGGCCCATACAGTCAGGCGATTTCCTTAGAGAATGCAAAATATAGCGTTTTTTGGGGGGTCTACCCCTTTGGATTTTTTCGGCCAAAATTTCGAAATTTTCGATTGCGATTTTTTGTGCTAGGGAGAAAGTGTCCTCATCGCTGATCACCAGTCTGCAAACCCCATCTCAATCCGGAGCCAATTAGTCGAGATATGCAGAATCGAAATTTCCAAAATTTCAAAAATTTTCATTTTGCAGGTGAAAATTTTTAAAATCCGAAAACTGCGCATTTTCTTCTTATCCAATCAAGCGACTTCGAAAACCTACATTTTCATATGAAACTCGAGAATATCTACCCTAGTTTTCGAGACAAACGATGATGAATTTTTTGCATTTTTCATTTTCGAGTTTACTTTGAAACGCTCTGGTGACAATGAAATGACTATAAGTGATACACTCAGTGTTTTTTTCTGATAGTTTCCGACCGGTTCTGAAACCTCCATATCCAAAAAGGCCCATAGAGTCAGGCGATTTCCTCAGAGAATGCAAAATATAGCGTTTTTGGGGGGTCTACCCCTTTGATTTTTTCGGCCAAAATTTCGAAATTTTCGATTGCGATTTTTTGTACTAGGGTAAAGTGTCCTCATCACTGATCACCAGTCTGCAAACTCCATCTCAATCCGGAGCCAATTAGTCGAGATATGCAGAATCGAAATTTCCAAAATTTCAAAAATTCTCATTTTGCAGGTGAAAATTTTTAAATATCGAAAACTGCGACTTTTTTCTTCTTATCCAATCAAGCGACTTCGTAAACCTACATTTTCATATAAAACTCGAAATATCTACCCTAGTTTTCGAGAGAAACGATGATGAATTTTTTGCATTTTTCATTTTCGAGTTTACTTTGAAACGCTCTGGTGACAAGAAATGACTATAAGTGATACACTCAGTGTTTTTTCTGATAGTTCCAACCGGTTTAAAACCTCCATATCCAAAAAGGCCCATAGAGTCAGGCGATTTCCTCAGAGAATGCAAAATATAGCGTTTTTGGGGGGTCTACCCCTTTGGATTTTTTCGGCCAAAATTTCGAAATTTTCGATTGCGATTTTTTGTACTAGGGGAAAGTGTCCTCATCGCTGATCACCAGTCTGCAAACCCCATCTCAATCCGGAGCCAATTAGTCGAGATATGCAGAATCGAAATTTCCAAAATTTCAAAAATTCTCATTTTGCAGGTGAAAATTTTAAAATATCGAAAACTGCGACTTTTTTCTTCTTATCCAATCAAGCGACTTCGAAAACCTACATTTTCATATAAAACTCGAGAATATCTACCCTAGTTTTCGAGAGAAACGATGATGAATTTTTGCATTTTTCATTTTCGAGTTTACTTTGAAACGCTCTGGTGACAATGAAATGACTATAAGTGATACACTCAATGTTTTTTCTGATAGTTTCCGACCGGTTCTAAAACCTCCATATCCAAAAAGGCCCATACAGTCAGGCGATTTCCTTAGAGAATGCAAAATATAGCGTTTTTGGGGGGTCTACCCCTTTGGATTTTTTCGGCCAAAATTTCGAAATTTTCGATTGCGATTTTTTGTGCTAGGGAGAAAGTGTCCTCATCGCTGATCACCAGTCTGCAAACCCCATCTCAATCCGGAGCCAATTAGTCGAGATATGCAGAATCGAAATTTCCAAAATTTCAAAAATTTTCATTTTGCAGGTGAAAATTTTTAAAATCCGAAAACTGCGATTTTTTCTTCTTATCCAATCAAGCGACTTCGAAAACCTACATTTTCATATGAAACTCGAGAATATCTACCCTAGTTTTCGAGACAAACGATGATGAATTTTTTGCATTTTTTCATTTTCGAGTTTACTTTGAAACGCTCTGGTGACAATGAAATGACTATAAGTGATACACTCAGTGTTTTTTCTGATAGTTTCCGACCGGTTCTGAAACCTCCATATCCAAAAAGGCCCATAGAGTCAGGCGATTTCCTCAGAGAATGCAAAATATAGCGTTTTTGGGGGGTCTACCCCTTTGGATTTTTCGGCTAAAATTTCGAAATTTCCGATTGCGATTTTTTGTACTAGGGGTAAAGTGTCCTCATCACTGATCACCAGTCTGCAAACCCCATCTCAATCCGGAGCCAATTAGTCGAGATATGCAGAATCGAAATTTCCAAAATTTCAAAAATTCTCATTTTGCAGGTGAAAATTTTTAAATATCGAAAACTGCGACTTTTTTCTTCTTATCCAATCAAGCGACTTCGAAAACCTACATTTTCATATAAAACTCGAGAATATCTACCCTAGTTTTCGAGAGAAACGATGATGAATTTTTTGCATTTTTCATTTTCGAGTTTACTTTGAAACGCTCTGGTGACAATGAAATGACTATAAGTGATACACTCAATGTTTTTTTCTGATAGTTTCCGACCGGTTCTGAAATATCCATATCCAAAAAGGCCCATACAGTCAGGCGATTTCCTTAGAGAATGCAAAATATAGCGTTTTTGGGGGTCTACCCCTTTGGATTTTTTCGGCCAAAATTTCGAAATTTTCGATTGCGATTTTTTGTGCTAGGGAGAAAATGTCCTCATCGCTGATCACCAGTCTGCAAACCCCATCTATATCCGGAGCCAATTAGTCGAGATATGCAGAATAGAAATTTCCAAAATTTCAAAAATTTTCATTTTGCAGGTGAAAACTTTTAAAATCCGGAAAACTGCGACTTTTTTCTTCTTATCCAATAAAGCGACTTCGAAAACCTACATTTTCATATAAAACTCGAGAATATCTACCCTGGTTTTCGAGACAAACTATGATGAATTTTTCATTTTCGAGTTTACTTTGAAACGCTCTGGTGACAATGAAATGACTATAAGTGATACACTCAATGTTTTTTCTGATAGTTTCCGACCGGTTCTAAAACCTCCATATCCAAAAAGGCCCATACAGTCAGGCGATTTCCTTAGAGAATGCAAAATATAGCGTTTTTTGGGGGGTCTACCCCTTTGGATTTTTTCGGCCAAAATTTCGAAATTTTCGATTGCGATTTTTTGTGCTAGGGAGAAAGTGTCCTCATCGCTGATCACCAGTCTGCAAACCCCATCTCAATCCGGAGCCAATTAGTCGAGATATGCAGAATCGAAATTTCCAAAATTTCAAAAATTTTCATTTTGCAGGTGAAAATTTTTAAAATCCGGAAACTGCGACTTTTTTTCTTCTTATCCAATCAAGCGACTTCGAAAACCTACATTTTCATATAAAACTCGAGAATATCTACATTAGTTTTCGAGACAAACGATGATGAATTTTTTGCATTTTTCATTTTCGAGTTTACTTTGAAACGCTCTGGTGACAATGAAATGACTATAAGTGATACACTCAGTGTTTTTTCTGATAGTTTCCGACCGTTTATGAAACCTCCATATCCAAAAAGGCCCATAAGTCAGGCGATTTCCTTAGAGAATGCAAAATATAGCGTTTTTGGGGGGGTCTACCCCTTTGGATTTTTTCGGCCAAAATTTCGAAATTTTCGATTGCGATTTTTTGTACTAGGGGAAAGTGTTCTCATCACTGATCACCAGTCTGCAAACCTCATCTCAATCCGGAGCCAATTAGTCGAGATATGCAGAATCGAAATTTCCAAAATTTCAAAAATTCTCATTTTGCAGGTGAAAATTTTTAAAATATCGAAAACTGCGACTTTTTTTTCTTATCCAATCAAGCGACTTCGAAAACCTACATTTTCATATAAAACTCGAGATATCTACCCTAGTTTTCGAGAGAAACGATGATGAATTTTTTGCATTTTTCATTTTCGAGTTTACTTTGAAACGCTCTGGTGACAATGAAATGACCATAAGTGATACACTCAATGTTTTTTCTGATAGTTTCCGACCGGTTCTAAAACCTCCATATCCAAAAAGGCCCATACAGTCAGGCGATTTCCTTAGAGAATGCAAAATATAGCGTTTTTGGGGGGTCTACCCCTTTGGATTTTTTCGGCCAAAATTTCGAAATCTTCGATTGCGATTTTTTGTGCTAGGGAGAAAGTGTCCTCATCGCTGATCACCAGTCTGCAAACCCCATCTCAATCCGGAGCCAATTAGTCGAGATATGCAGAATCGAAATTTCCAAAATTTCAAAAATTTTCATTTTGCAGGTGAAAATTTTTAAAATCCGAAAACTGCGCATTTTTTTCTTCTTATCCAATCAAGCGACTTCGAAACCTACATTTTCATATGAAACTCGAGAATATCTACCCTAGTTTTCGAGACAAACGATGATGAATTTTTTGCATTTTTCATTTTCGAGTTTACTTTGAAACGCTCTGGTGACAATGAAATGACTATAAGTGATACACTCAGTGTTTTTTCTGATAGTTTCCGACCGGTTCTGAAACCTCCATATCCAAAAAGGCCCATAGAGTCAGGCGATTTCCTTAGAGAATGCAAAATATAGCGTTTTGGGGGGTCTACCCCTTTGGATTTTTTCGGCCAAAATTTCGAAATTTTCGATTGCGATTTTTTGTACTAAGGGTAAAGTGTCCTCATCACTGATCACCAGTCTGCAAACCCCATCTCAATCCGGAGCCAATTAGTCGAGATATGCAGAATCGAAATTTCCAAAATTTCAAAAATTCTCATTTTGCAGGTGAAAATTTTTAAATATCGAAAACTGCGACTTTTTTTCTTATCCAATCAAGCGACTTCGAAAACCTACATTTTCATATAAAACTCGAGTATATCTAACCTAGTTTTCGAGAGAAACGATGATGAATTTTTTGCATTTTTCATTTTCGAGTTTACTTTGAAACGCTCTGGTGACAATGAAATGACTATAAGTGATACACTCAATGTTTTTTCTGATAGTTTCCGACCGTTTCTAAAACCTCCATATCCAAAAAGGCCCATACAGTCAGGCGATTTCCTTAGAGAATGCAAAATATAGCGTTTTTGGGGGGGTCTACCCCTTTGGATTTTTTCGGCCAAAATTTCGAAATCTTCGATTGCGATTTTTCGTGCTAGGGAGAAAGTGTCCTCATCGCTGATCACCAGTCTGCAAACCCCATCTCAATCCGGAGCCAATTAGTCGAGATATGCAGAATCGAAATTTCCAAAATTTCAAAATTCTCATTTTGCAGGTGAAAATTTTTAAAATATCGAAAACTGCGACTTTTTTCTTCTTATCCATTCAAGCGACTTCGAAAACCTACATTTTCATATAAAACTCGAGAATATCTACCCTGGTTTTCGAGAGAAACGATGATGAATTTTTTGCATTTTTCATTTTCGAGTTTACTTTGAAACGCTCTGGTGACAATGAAATGACCATAAGTGATACACTCAATGTTTTTTCTGATAGTTTCCGACCGTTCTAAAACCTCCATATCCAAAAAGGCCCATACAGTCAGGCGATTTCCTTAGAGAATGCAAAATATAGCGTTTTGGGGGGGTCTACCCTTTGGATTTTTTCGGCCAAAATTTCGAAATCTTCGATTGCGATTTTTTGTGCTAGGGAGAAAGTGTCCTCATCGCTGATCACCAGTCTGCAAACCCCATCTCAATCCGGAGCCAATTAGTCGAGATATGCAGAATCGAAATTTCCAAATTTCAAAAATTTTCATTTTGCAGGTGAAAATTTTTAAAATCCGAAAACTGCGCATTTTTTTCTTCTTATCCAATCAAGCGACTTCGAAAACCTACATTTTCATATGAAACTCGAGAATATCTACCCTAGTTTTCGAGACAAACGATGATGAATTTTTTGCATTTTTCATTTTCGAGTTACTTTGAAACGCTCTGGTGACAATGAAATGACTATAAGTGATACACTCAGTGTTTTTTTCTGATAGTTTTCCGACCGGTTCTAAAACCTCCATATCCAAAAAGGCCCATACAGTCAGGCGATTTCCTTAGAGAATGCAAATATAGCGTTTTTGGGGGGTCTACCCCTTTGGATTTTTTCGGCCAAAATTTCGAAATTTTCGATTGCGATTTTTTGTGCTAGGAGAAAGTGTCCTCATCGCTGATCACCAGTCTGCAAACCCCATCTCAATCCGGAGCCAATTAGTCGAGATATGCAGAATCGAAATTTCCAAAATTTCAAAAATTTTCATTTTGCAGGTGAAAATTTTTAAAATCCGGAAAACTGCGACTTTTTTCTTCTTATCCAATCAAGAGACTTCGAAAACCTACATTTTCATATAAAACTCGAGAATATCTACATAGTTTTCGAGACAAACGATGATGAATTTTTTGCATTTTTCATTTTCGAGTTTACTTTGAAACGCTCTGGTGACAATGAAATGACTATAAGTGATACACTCAGTGTTTTTTCTGATAGTTTCCGACCGTTTATGAAACCTCCATATCCAAAAAGGCCCATAGAGTCAGGCGATTTCCTTAGAGAATGCAAAATATAGCGTTTTTGGGGGGGTCTACCCCTTTGGATTTTTTCGGCCAAAATTTCGAAATTTTCGATTGCGATTTTTTGTACTAGGGGAAAGTGTTCTCATCACTGATCACCAGTCTGCAAACCTCATCTCAATCCGGAGCCAATTAGTCGAGATATGCAGAATCGAAATTTCCAAAATTTCAAAAATTCTCATTTTGCAGGTGAAAATTTTTAAATATCGAAAACTGCGACTTTTTTTTTCTTATCCAATCAAGCGACTTCGAAAACCTACATTTTCATATAAAACTCGAGTATATCTACCCTAGTTTTCGAGAGAAACGATGATGAATTTTTTGCATTTTTCATTTTCGAGTTTACTTTGAAACGCTCTGGTGACAATGAAATGACCATAAGTGATACACTCAATGTTTTTTCTGATAGTTTCCGACCGGTTCTAAAACCTCCATATCCAAAAAGGCCCATACAGTCAGGCGATTTCCTTAGAGAATGCAAAATATAGCGTTTTTGGGGGGTCTACCCCTTTGGATTTTTTCGGCCAAAATTTCGAAATCTTCGATTGCGATTTTTTGAGCTAGGGAGAAAGTGTCCTCATCGCTGATCACCAGTCTGCAAACCCCATCTCAATCCGGAGCCAATTAGTCGAGATATGCAGAATCGAAATTTCCAAAATTTCAAAAATTTCATTTTGCAGGTGAAAATTTTTAAAATCCGAAAACTGCGCATTTTTTCTTCTTATCCAATCAAGCGACTTCGAAAACCTACATTTTCATATGAAACTCGAGAATATCTACCCTAGTTTTCGAGACAAACGATGATGAATTTTTTGCATTTTTCATTTTCGAGTTTACTTTGAAACGCTCTGGTGACAATGAAATGACTATAAGTGATACACTCAGTGTTTTTTCTGATAGTTTCCGACCGGTTCTGAAACCTCCATATCCAAAAAGGCCCATAGAGTCAGGCGATTTCCTCAGAGAATGCAAAATATAGCGTTTTTGGGGGGTCTACCCCTTTGGATTTTTTCGGCTAAAATTTCGAAATTTTCGATTGCGATTTTTTGTACTAGGGGTAAAGTGTCCTCATCACTGATCACCAGTCTGCAAACCCCATCTCAATCCGGAGCCAATTAGTCGAGATATGCAGAATCGAAATTTCCAAAATTTCAAAAATTCTCATTTTGCAGGTGAAAATTTTTAAAATATCGAAAACTGCGACTTTTTTTCTTATCCAATCAAGCGACTTCGAAAACCTACATTTTCATATAAAACTCGAGTATATCTACCCTAGTTTTCGAGAGAAACGATGATGAATTTTTTGCATTTTTCATTTTCGAGTTTACTTTGAAACGCTCTGGTGACAATGAAATGACCATAAGTGATACACTCAATGTTTTTTTCTGATAGTTTCCGACCGATTCTAAAACCTCCATATCCAAAAAGGCCCATACAGTCAGGCGATTTCCTTAGAGAATGCAAAATATAGCGTTTTTGGGGGGTCTACCCCTTTGGATTTTTCGGCCAAAATTTCGAAATCTTCGATTGCGATTTTTTGTGCTAGGGGTAAAGTGTCCTCATCACTGATCACCAGTCTGCAAACCCCATCTCAATCCGAGCCAATTAGTCGAGATATGCAGAATCGAAATTTCCAAAATTTCAAAAATTCTCATTTTGCAGGTGAAAATTTTTAAAATATCGAAAACTGCGACTTTTTTCTTCTTATCCATCAAGCGACTTCGAAAACCTACATTTTCATATAAAACTCGAGAATATCTACCCTGGTTTTCGAGAGAAACGATGATGAATTTTTTGCATTTTTCATTTTCGAGTTTACTTTGAAACGCTCTGGTGACAATGAAATGACCATAAGTGATACACTCAATGTTTTTTCTGATAGTTTCCGACCGGTTCTAAAACCTCCATATCCAAAAAGGCCCATACAGTCAGGCGATTTCCTTAGAGAATGCAAAATATAGCGTTTTTGGGGGGGTCTACCCCTTTGGATTTTTTCGGCCAAAATTTCGAAATCTTCGATTGCGATTTTTTGTGCTAGGGAGAAAGTGTCCTCATCGCTGATCACCAGTCTGCAAACCCATCTCAATCCGGAGCCAATTAGTCGAGATATGCAGAATCGAAATTTCCAAAATTTCAAAAATTTTCATTTTGCAGGTGAAAATTTTTAAAATCCGAAAACTGCGCATTTTTTCTTCTTATCCAATCAAGCGACTTCGAAAACCTACATTTTCATATGAAACTCGAGAATATCTACCCTAGTTTTCGAGACAAACGATGATGAATTTTTTGCATTTTTCATTTTCGAGTTTACTTTGAAACGCTCTGGTGACAATGAAATGACTATAAGTGATACACTCAGTGTTTTTTCTGATAGTTTCCGACCGGTTCTGAAACCTCCATATCCAAAAAGGCCCATAGAGTCAGGCGATTTCCTTAGAGAATGCAAAATATAGCGTTTTTGGGGGGGTCTACCCCTTTGGATTTTTTCGGCCAAAATTTCGAAATCTTCGATTGCGATTTTTTGTACTAGGGGTAAAGTGTCCTCATCACTGATCACCAGTCTGCAAACCCCATCTCAATCCGGAGCCAATTAGTCGAGATATGCAGAATCGAAATTTCCAAAATTTCAAAAATTCTCATTTTGCAGGTGAAAATTTTTAAAATATCGAAAACTGCGACTTTTTTTTTCTTATCCAATCAAGCGACTTCGAAAACCTACATTTTCATATAAAACTCGAGTATATCTACCCTAGTTTTCGAGAGAAACGATGATGAATTTTTTGCATTTTTCATTTTCGAGTTTACTTTGAAACGCTCTGGTGACAATGAAATGACCATAAGTGATACACTCAATGTTTTTTCTGATAGTTTCCGACCGGTTCTAAAACCTCCATATCCAAAAAGGCCCATACAGTCAGGCGATTTCCTTAGAGAATGCAAAATATAGCGTTTTTGGGGGGGTCTACCCTTTGGATTTTTTCGGCCAAAATTTCGAAATCTTCGATTGCGATTTTTTGTGCTAGGGAGAAAGTGTCCTCATCGCTGATCACCAGTCTGCAAACCCCATCTCAATCCGGAGCCAATTAGTCGAGATATGCAGAATCGAAATTTCCAAAATTTCAAAAATTCTCATTTTGCAGGTGAAAATTTTTAAAATATCGAAAACTGCGACTTTTTTCTTCTTATCCATCAAGCGACTTCGAAAACCTACATTTTCATATAAAACTCGAGAATATCTACCCTGGTTTTCGAGAGAAACGATGATGAATTTTTTGCATTTTTCATTTTCGAGTTTACTTTGAAACGCTCTGGTGACAATGAAATGACCATAAGTGATACACTCAATGTTTTTTCTGATAGTTTCCGACCGGTTCTAAAACCTCCATATCCAAAAAGGCCCATACAGTCAGGCGATTTCCTTAGAGAATGCAAAATATAGCGTTTTTGGGGGGGTCTACCCCTTTGGATTTTTTCGGCCAAAATTTCGAAATCTTCGATTGCGATTTTTTGTGCTAGGGAGAAAGTGTCCTCATCGCTGATCACCAGTCTGCAAACCCCATCTCAATCCGGAGCCAATTAGTCGAGATATGCAGAATCGAAATTTCCAAAATTTCAAAAATTTTCATTTTGCAGGTGAAAATTTTTAAAATCCGAAAACTGCGCATTTTTTCTTCTTATCCAATCAAGCGACTTCGAAAACCTACATTTTCATATGAAACTCGAGAATATCTACCCTAGTTTTCGAGACAAACGATGATGAATTTTTTGCATTTTTCATTTTCGAGTTTACTTTGAAACGCTCTGGTGACAATGAAATGACTATAAGTGATACACTCAGTGTTTTTTCTGATAGTTTCCGACCGGTTCTGAAACCTCCATATCCAAAAAGGCCCATAGAGTCAGGCGATTTCCTCAGAGAATGCAAAATATAGCGTTTTTGGGGGGTCTACCCCTTTGGATTTTTTTCGGCTAAAATTTCGAAATTTTCGATTGCGATTTTTTGTACTAGGGTAAAGTGTCCTCATCACTGATCACCAGTCTGCAAACCCCATCTCAATCCGGAGCCAATTAGTCGAGATATGCAGAATCGAAATTTCCAAAATTTCAAAAATTCTCATTTTGCAGGTGAAAATTTTTAAAATATCGAAAACTGCGACTTTTTTCTTCTTATCCAATCAAGCGACTTCGAAAACCTACATTTTCATATAAAACTCGAGAATATCTACCCTAGTTTTCGAGAGAAACGATGATGAATTTTTTGCATTTTTCATTTTCGAGTTTACTTTGAAACGCTCTGGTGACAATGAAATGACTATAAGTGATACTCTCAATGTTTTTTCTGATAGTTTCCGACCGGTTCTGAAACATCCATATCCAAAAAGGCCCATACAGTCAGGCGATTTCCTTAGAGAATGCAAAATATAGCGTTTTTGGGGGGGTCTACCCCTTTGGATTTTTTCGGCCAAAATTTCGAAATTTTCGATTGCGATTTTTTGTGCTAGGGAGAAAATGTCCTCATCGCTGATCACCAGTCTGCAAACCCCATCTATATCCGGAGCCAATTAGTCGAGATATGCAGAATAGAAATTTCCAAAATTTCAAAAATTTTCATTTTGCAGGTGAAAACTTTTAAAATCCGGAAAACTGCGACTTTTTTCTTCTTATCCAATCAAGCGACTTCGAAAACCTACATTTTCATATAAAACTCGAGAATATCTACCCTGGTTTTCGAGACAAACTATGATGAATTTTTTGCATTTTTCATTTTCGAGTTTACTTTGAAACGCTCTGGTGACAATGAAATGACTATAAGGGACACAGTCAGTGTTTTTCTGATAGTTTCCGACCGGTTCTAGAACCTCCATATTCAAAAAGGCCCATAGAGTCAGGCGATTTCCTTAGAGAATGCAAAATATAGCGTTTTTGGGGGGTCTACCCTTTGGATTTTTTCGGCCAAAATTTCGAAATTTTCGATTGCGATTTTTTATGCTAGGGGAAAGTGTCCTCATCGCTGATCACCAGTCTGCAAACCCTATCTCAATCCGGAGCCAATTAGTCGAGATATGCAGAATCGAAATTTCCAAAATTTCAAAAATTCTCATTTTGCAGGTGAAAATTTTAAAATATCGAAAACTGCGACTTTTTTCTCAATATCCAATCAAGCGACTTCGAAAACCTACATTCTCATATAAAACTCGAGAATATCTACCCTAGTTTTCGAGAGAAACGATGATGAATTTTTTGCATTTTTCATTTTCGAGTTTACTTTGAAACGCTCTGGTGACAATGAAATGACTATAAGTGATACACTCAGTGTTTTTTCTGATAGTTTCTGACTGGTTTTAAAACCTCCATATCCAAAAAGTCCCATAGAGTCAGGCGATTTCCTTAGAGAATGCAGAATATAGCGTTTTTGGATTTTTTCGGCCAAAATTTCGAAATTTTCGATTGCGATTTTTTGTGCTAGGGAGAAAATGTCCTCATCGCTGATCACCAGTCTGCAAATCCCATCTCAATCCGGAGCCAGTTAGTCGAAATATGCAGAATCGAAATTTCCAAAATTTCAAAAATTCTCATTTTGCAAGTGAAAATTCTTAAAATCCGGAAAACTGCGACTTTTTTCTTCTTATCCAATCAAGCGACTTCGAAAACCTACATTTTCATATAAAACTCGAAAATATCTACCCTCGTTTTCGAGAGAAACGATGATGAATTTTTCGCATTTTTCATTTTCGAGTTTATTTTGAAACGCTCTGGTAACAATGAAATGACTATAAGTGATACACTCAGTGTTTTTTTCTGATAGTTTCCGACTGGTTTTAAAACCTCCATATCCAAAAAGTCCCATAGAGTCAGGCGATTTCCTTAGAGAATGCAGAATATAGCGTTTTTGGGGGGTCTACCCTTTGGATTTTTTCGGCCAAAATTTCGAAATTTTCGATTGCGATTTTTTGTGCTAGGGAGAAAGTGTCCTCATCGCTGATCACCAGTCTGCAAACCCCATCTCAATCCGGAGCCAATTAGTCGAAATATGCAGAATCGAAATTTCCAAAATTTCAAAAATTCTCATTTTGCAGGTGAAAGTTCTTTAAATCCGGAAAACTGCGACTTTTTTCTTCCTATCCAATCAAGCGACTTCGAAAACCTACATTTTCATATAAAACTCGAAAATATCTACCCTAGTTTTCGAGAGAAACGATGATGAATTTTTTGCATTTTTCATTTTCGAGTTTACTTTGAGACGCTTTGGTGACGAGGAAATGACTATAAGTGATACACTCAGTGTTTTTTCTGATAGTTCTTGACCGGTTTGAAAACCTCCATATCCAAAAAGGCCCATAGAGTCAGGCGATTTCGTTAGAGAATGCTGAGGCGTTGGCGAAATTTACAACCTAACAGGGATTTTTATTTATGAGAAGAATGCTGCATCTTCCATCGTTTTCGTTCTGCCAATATTACTCTTTTATTGGTTAATTGCATTTTCATCTGGTTATTTGTGTACACGTGTGATATATTTGGTTGACCTGGCTCAAAAAGCCGCCCCTGAGTTTGGTCGTGTTTTCGCTTTCACTTTCAATACCAGGCGGGTTTTCGATTTCAAAGAAAAAAAATTCTAGTATGACGAAACTGACTTTGCCGCCCCTAGAATTTGCCGCCCTGGCAGACTGTCTGGTTTGCCGGCCCTGGTGGCGGCCCTGAGTGAAAGAGCATGTACGTAGTTCTCCTTAGCATAAGCTTGGGGAACTTCCCCTGTGACTCTGCTAGATGTCTAAACTTGTAATATATTACTCAGTATTTTTTCATGAATATGTAGCCACTGAGCGTTATGGGATACTGATAAAGCCAAAGAATGCTGTAACCGAAATATTTCTTTTCTCAGTGATAAAATCTTATATAATTTCTCAAATTTCATAATGAAATTTTTGTGAGCCTAAGAATTAAAAAAGGTATTAATTTCGATTATCACTGATTTGAATTCATTCTATATAATGTCGTCGCAGTTTTGAGGTCATGTGACTGAAAATTGAAATCTGGTAGACTAATGTCAACTAGAAAGGAAACGGAAAAGCTAATATAATCTTCTTGAGGCTATTGAGAAGCAAAATACGACAGTGAAAGTGATGAGGATGATGAATTTTATTTGGAGTGCCCTAAATCCTATAGTTATAGTATTTCAGGAGAATAATGTGAATTTTGTGTTCACTCAAGATGGCGGAAAACAATGAAAAAATTAGTAATGCACCGATTCCTTTGCCTTCATCCCATTATCTTGTAGATTTTGCCTTACAATTTCATAGATCATCTTACCCTA
This sequence comes from Hippodamia convergens, assembly GCA_038502775.1. Classification (NCBI taxonomy): domain Eukaryota; kingdom Metazoa; phylum Arthropoda; class Insecta; order Coleoptera; family Coccinellidae; genus Hippodamia; species Hippodamia convergens. The sequence goes on along the minus strand of CM076610.1, from coordinate 61,338,678 downwards.
GGTAAATAGTCAACCTACTCCAGGTGAATAGTCAACCTGCCCTAGGCACGGGGTAGGTCGAACAGTTTTCTTATTGTACAAGAACTAGTCTGCGACCTATATCATCAAAAGTAACATACTTTTTGCCACTTTTTTCCAAAGCTCAATAGTAAATATATCAACTGAACCTGTCTTCAAACTTATATACCTCAAAGAAATGAAAATAGAACCCTTCGAGCTGATACTTAGTCAAACAATAAAGAAATCATTATCAATATTTATTTAGGAAACATAGGCGTAGTATAAACTCATGATCTATTTATAATTTTTAAGACACTACATGGTTTAAATAGAAATCTGAGCATCTTGTTGGCGTTGTTAGTAATATTATGAACATTTGGACTAGAAGATATACTTTCTGATATAGTGTAATATCAAGTTGTAGGAGGTGAATTATGGGAGGTGGCAAAAAAATGAGTTTATGTGTTATGCCAAAAATTTTCAATGTTTTTTCTCCAATTATAAATAATCATTTTGCTGCCTGTGTAGCAAAGCTCTCATTATGGTGCCTGGAAGGGAGAAGTAATTGGTATGTGTCTGCAAAATAAATTTTTGCTATCAATCAGGAAAAAAAAGATTAGTTGACATTTCGGCACATTCAGATAATCTCTTATGTATTTGAGTAGTGTATCTGGGTCAGTACATACCCCGACGACGCAATTCCTGCGGTCAGTCGACCTAAATCAACGCTAACATGTCTATCCGAAGTAGAACTATTCGCATTAAACGTTCCGGAGGCAAAACATGCAGCCACTCTATCAATTTCGCCGACAAATAACGTTTTTTCGGGGGGCAATCCCTTAAAAAAAGTTAGTTATTCCGACGGTCGGACAAAAGTCACGTCGACGGAAAGCAAGAGCCCGGAAAAAGCGGCTGAAAAACTGAAAAATATGGGCAATTAAGGAATATTAATTGTTCTCCATACGGGTCGGACGAAAGGGAAAACCCCGTTTATTGCCAAGTTTCGGAATAAGCTTTTCCGTATACGAGGGAGCTTTCGCGGCCCATTTGTAGCTGAAATATCGCATTTGTTTTGATGCAATTCGTGTTTACGGAGTTCCGGGTTAGGACCTCGCATTATCTTCGTGTATTATTCTAAGGTCGGGTGTATCCTGGCAATTTCGTGAACTATTTGCAGTTCGTGTTTATCTTTTGATGTTATTTTCCGTTGTCTATATTTCTTATTCGGGTTACTGCACTATGATTTATTCAATGCCTTGCTCATTATACAAGCATACTTTGTATACGACAAAATCACATTGAGATTTTTATATATACAGGTGTCCCGAAAAGACCACGTCAAACAAATATTCGAACTAGTTTTTTTGCTTGAATAAAGCTGAATGTTTGCTTCAATTTATTCACCCAAGAAAGCACAAAATCTCATGCAGGCAATCTGAGAAAAAATGATAAAAATTCACGTTTTGAAGAAATTCGATCTGAGGTGGTGTGAAAAAACTGATTCTGTCAGCTTTCATCTGTTAAAAATGTTCGTTAGTCCTTAAATTACGTATAAAGTGAAATTTTTCATCAACAAGTCTATTGTAAAGTCCCTTTATGAAAATTTAAACAATGAACAATGTGGTGAGAAAGAAAATTCACAAGCAAATATTCAGAATGGCCACCCCTTTCGCAAAAGACATGCCCCGCATATATTGAGAAATTATGCTTTTAAAGAATCCAAATTTCTTTCCGCCTAGTTTCGCTTCATCTCTCATAGTATTGAAGTGAATTTCATTTTTCAGATGACCTCAATAAAAAACAATCCGATGGATCTAGGTCTGGTGAATGGGGAGGCCATGAAATTTAACCGCCCTTCCGATACATTGATACACACACATGTTCAAATATTTCCTAACATGACTACTGTAATGTGCTGGGCACCCGTCTTGTTGAGCTACAGATTACGTCGCATTTCAAGTGGTTCAACTTCCTCGAGTAAGGGTACATTGTTCTTCAAAAAATCCAAACTTTTGGTGCCGTTTCGTAATTGCGGCGATTCTGTCAGTCCAAGAATTTTTCCAGTAACTCTTTCAGTCCATAAATTCACCCTAAATCGATATTGGGATATATCTCACTTGATATTGTGCGGTTCTTGATGTGCCAATGCCATTGCAGATCATTGTCAATACAGTGAAAAATAATACACATAAAAAGGGTATTTGAGCTCGTATGGTCAAGTGATATCAACTCAGTAAGTGAATCGGCACGTAAATAACATTTTATTGATGAATATGAATTATTAATGATAATGAAAGATTTTGTGGAAAAGATGACAAAATCAGGAAGTAAATGCGACAAACACGTGCAGGAAGAAGCCATGAGGGAAAGTGATACCATACCATAGTTTCTCCTTCTCGTTCCTCTTAATTGTCAGAGTAAATATAAAAATTGTTAACCAAGAAGGAGCTCACAATTCTCGCTGACTTGAATTTAAAAAAAAATCACTTCCAGTGATCCGATGATTACAGATACAATCATTGGAGATACGACAAGTTTGAGTTCCTTACGGCTCGCTCACACCGAATCCAGTTTTCCTGACGATGGCGGACTTCTGCAGAAGATCTGATTAAGTCTTAGACGCGAATCTGGTAAAAAAATGTTCATAATCCCCCTTGAGAATCAGAATAAATTGATAAATTCCCTGAATTTCAGGGATTATTTTCACAACACTCTATAACGTTCTTCAAAAAAGTAGGTACGTGTAAGGTGTGGTTCGATTTTCAATGGATATTCTCATGATGATTGTAATGTGATGAAATTTTTGGCAGCGTTCCTTCTTATAATTTCATGAGTAACTACTGTTAGACCCATGAAAAAGTTGGCCAATTGCACGATGAACCCATTTTCCAAATATCCCCATCGAAATCGCAATCTCTAACATTTGTCCAAGAATATCCATTTCAGCAACTATTCGAATACGAAATGAGTTACATTGAATGGATATTCTTTTAGTTTCAGGGTGCAATTTGGTGAAGGAAACTGCGGTGAAAGAATAAAATAACCGTATAGTTATAGAACCCATCGTTAGAAAATGTTCGAATCAATAAAGATGTAATTGGTACTATTCGATGAAAAGGGGAATGGTTTGCATTTTTTGGGACGATAAAAGCGTATATGAATCTTTTACTCCTGCAGAATTGTGGGATAGAAACATTATTCGGAGAATTTATATTTGCCCAATTTGATGGAAACACTTTAACCGCTGATATTTATTTTCTTCAGGAAGAGGATTCAACATGATTGAGATATTCCTAACCGAATCTCAGGTGAAATAAAATAAGAGAAAATATTCAACTGGTCGATTTCAGATAGATCGAGTCTGTACCAGAAATGCGATTGCCCTGATGTTCCAGCTTGGAGAATCGCCATTGCCTGACGTTTCATAGCGACACAAGCAAGAATAGAAAATGTAGCGATATCGAACGAAATTTCACACAACGTCCTCCGCCAAACTACAATAGAATACCCCAAACATCTCCTAGTCCATCCTTCCACCGCTTCCTCAAGTTTATCCATCAATTTACATTTCGAAGACACAACTAGTTAGGTCGTTAATTATCCTAACAGCAAGAATTAGGTACAAGTTGAGCCGAATTCGGAATACGAAGTTGCCAGGAATTTCAATTAATGGACTCGTATATTTCCTGCTTGAAGCAATTAGCCGAATAATCTGTGTTGGTTGGGAAGTTCCGTCAAACGTCAAGAAAACACGTTGCACATGTTTCAGGAGGCAAGGCTCATACAGCAACTTTGCGAGCTACCAAGTTATAGTAGTCGAATTTATGTTCTGAAATGCAATATCGTGCTATACTCCAAACAATATGTGATAGAATTCGAAATATCATTACCAAATGAAAATATTCTTTAATTGAACTATGACTAATCTCATCGCCTTGCGGCTCGTATCGCAAACTTCACCATTGCGAATAATCCTCATGAGCTCATCGAGTTTTCATGTAAATAACCTTCTTGTGGAACTGTTAGAGGTCCCCAAATCAATGTAAAAACCATGAGGCACTATTCCCTACGTACGCTGTAAATACATAATTCTTCACTCGACGCCTTATTGCCGGGAAAATCGTTTCCACTCGATCGAAAACAAATATCGTAGTCTGAATGGAAGAAATTGAAATTCGCTCCATGAAGAATCCACTACTCTGGATATCATTGATAAAGTGATTATTCCCGGTTGAACAGAGTTATTCGAAAAATTTTCATCCTAACTGAAGCTCATTGTCATGGCCATGAAATATAGTTATAATTGCATGCTCCTTGTTGATTTATGTGCAGTTTTCCGATTCGCTTCTGCTTTTCTTTCCGGGAAAGCGGAAGAGGGTCGCGGAAGATCATTTGCAATAATTTGGCATGAGAAATCGGTTCGGCTAATCTTTTCTCTTCCGCGGATAAATCATCTTTTATTCCTAATGACGTTCTTATTACTCACCAGTTTGTCGGTTTCAGCTTCAGATTAAATATGCTCCAGATGATTCAGGTGAAACTCGATATTTCGCTTGGGCAACGAATTGAAATAGCCTGTTGCTCGTAATTTCGTATTTTGTTCACTTTTGTTATACACCATAGGTAGTATTATGATTGGGGAGACCAAGAGGGCAAATTGGGATTTACTTGAGCGTGTCAGATTGAAATACGGGTAATACCTTGGACGATGTAGAGTACCTTCAGCAAAAATCAGACATGTCTACAGGGTGAGTCTTTGACTTGTTTCTTTATTTCAACGCGAGATTCCTGAATTCAAAAGTATAACTCTTTGTCTTCACAATTAGGCTGATTCGACTGAAATGATATAGACTGTTGAAAATACATGAAAACCTGTCATATTCGAATTTATCCCGTGAATGATCCTATCGAATGAAATTATTTTCGGAATACAGGTTCTCATTCATGTTTAATTTTTCCTACTATGAACATATTACTTACCATTACATAAGATGCTACAGAATGCTTTTAAATGGATTTTTAACCAATTAGGAAAATAAAAGTAGGTAATTTCCGAAAAATCTCGTGAAATGCGCAATTTTGAGTAATAAATCATTTGGAAAAATCAATTGCACAGAAATTTAAACAATTATTCGGCTGAATGCAACTATGTACCGGAGATTCACAGAATTAAATGTCGTCTACATTGTTTCGATGGCTTAGGCAATGAAAGACCTGATGCTGGTGAAAGCTTAAAGGTGGGTTTCACAAAACTTCGAGTATATGATTAAAAAACCTTCCAAATAATAGAATCGCTTGTCTGGAAATTTGAATATCGGTGGCTCCAATCAATTCGATCAGGCAATCAAAGATGTTTGAAACCTACCTATAGTGGAATATTTCCAGGAGTGGAAATATCTGAAAAATGGCAAAACGACTATATTTCTTGTTTAAGGCTGAATCGGGAAAAATAGTATACGAAAAAAATTTTTTTTTTACTTCAAGAATCCATCGTTAATATACAGGGTGATTCATAACTAGTGGGACATAGGCCAAGGGAAGATTTTTTTGATTAACATATGGCGATAGGACCAAATATACCTCAATAAAATATTGCTGTGAAAAAAGATAGAGGGCGTAAGAGTTGATTTTTTGTCGTTTTTTGCTAATAATTTCACTGAATATTTTTTCATTCGCTTTCAAGAAAAACACAATTGAACAGTGCAGAGCATCGGAAGGGGACTTGAAGTAACGATTCATTCATTTCGACGATAAAGCATAACTAAAAAAAATGTAACATGAAAAGAATAAACTTGAGTTAAATGTTCTACGTGGCCTCCTTCGACTTCATTGCCGTTTCTAATTCTTTTAATGAAGGATTTTCGAACTTCGAAGAAAATATTATTCTGTCCCCTTGTACAGTTAGCCGTGAAAATTATCAGCAGTGAAATTATCAGCAAAAAACGAAAAAAAAATTCAACTTTTAACTCCCTCTATCTTTTTCCACAGCAATATTTCATTGAGGTATATTTGGTCCTATCGCCATATTTTGGTCCTAACAATCTGCCCTTAGCCGATGTCCCAATAGTTATGAATCACCCTGAATAATAATGTAGAAGTTGAAGACTCACCTTGTATAAGGAGAACCATAGTGCTCTATGATATTTTTCAATAGGCTTCTCTTAGACATTTTCGAAAATATATATCATGATTAAATTTCGAGCTTAAATTTCGAAAATTCCGAAAAACATTTTTCTACCAACAAAAACAAAGATTATTTATTTTGATTCATATCTTTTCAACTGAGGACGTCATAGAATTTTTTAGTTTACAATTGTAAGCTGTCAAATTGATTCGGAATTAGGAAAAATCAGTTAGAGTTATATTATTATACAGACTCAAGGAGTGTTGTTATCGAGAATTCGGAGATTAACACTTTTCGGCCAACATAATTTAAGCAGATTCTCATTAACTTCCTTGGACACTGTGATTTAAGATTAAAAATCTGTTTTCAAATACTCTTCATAGTAGAAAAGAAAAGCATTGATTCAGTATAATAACATAACCGTAACTGATGTTTTCCAAATTCTGAATCAATTCTTTGATTGTTAACATAACATCGCGAACTTTTGAGATTCTCGTAAGCACATCCACATTATACACTTTGTCTACCCAGGATATCCTTAACATACCTTTCGAACGCTTAAATTTTTCGGAACATGACGTCTGTTAGAGTTCACGCTTCAACACCATAATAGAGGACACTGAAGACGTAACAACGCAGCACTCGAGTGCTAACGAATAGCGATAGACCTCGGCAACATAACACGGACTGAAATTTTCGTAATTGTTTTTTGATAATTTGAGAAATGTACATGAGGCTGGGATTCGTGTTATTTCGAACACCTTACGCTTATACCACGAATGAAAGTGAATACATATATCACATACACTGTGTTGCAGTAACGTCCATTAAAATTTAATGCCGCCTTAATTCTCCCTTAAACGGCTACCGTCTATGGATATTCCGTTTAAGGGAGAATTAAGGCGGCATTAAATTTTAATGGACGTTACTGCAACTCAGGTTATACCTTTTCTTTCTTTCTACCATTTAATCACAATTCTAAATTTAAATCTAAATATAGCATCGTGGTTTAGGTTCAATTGAATATAATTTCGTAAACCATACTCAGTGTGCGTTATTTGCGTATAATGGGTATTTGTTCTCACATCTTAGGCGAAATGGAAAGAGGAAAAAGTGCAGTTTTCCGAAATGTCTCGCTACGCCAAAGTATTTATATCTGCTCTCTGATTTCCGATAAAGTTATTCCCATATTTACCAGCAGTTTTTCATGTTCAAAGTAACGTCGTGTTCGGAGAGTAAAACGTTTCCGTTTGCAACGAACAGCCAGCAACAAAAGCAAGAAAAACGACGCGGAGATCAAACGCATCAGAAGTCACTTCTATTGGAAATATTTCCTCACTCTCATTTCCGGGATGAAAGTTGCATTATGCATGTCTCCTAGTCGATGCAGGTTTGGTCTTCTTCCTCCTTCTCACGATTGTATGTATTTGTTCGAGTAGCCTCTCTGCGAATATTCGTTACCTATACCCATTATTTTTCCAATCTGGATCGAAAAAAGTGTTGCACGATTTTCCCTCCATTTTTTCGAATTTTTTCTGCTTGAAAACCTTCCTCGGACTTGAAAAAGAGTTTGAAAACAATGAAATGAGCCTGATTAGCCTGGATGTTCTTGAGAGTAGTTTCTTGAACCAATATATTTCAAGTTTCATTTCAATTTGTATGGGTTATTCTAAAAGATTCCAAGGTAACCAATTGGCGAATGCGCCGGATAATAACTTTATCATTTTTTGTCAAAACCAATCACAATTTTGTTTTGTTGGCATTTGAGAATGATTGAAAATGGACTCATAAATACGTTGAGAACAACGGATGACACTTCAAATGTGGATAAAAATGATTCATCAACTTATATTTCAGTTATTCAATTACTTCTGTTTTGTATTGTTTCATCAACATTACGTTCTCTAATATTCGAAATGTGACAACGTTAATAATCATCTCACTGAAACATAGAAGGCATGAAATCTTACAATACAATACTGAAGGAATACAGGAATAAAATCTCTGCGAACTGGACTATATCTAGTTATTACTGAAATGAATGAAAGAAGTTTCCTGTTAGGCGGATGAATACTTTTTCATCAAGCCTTCTTCTTCCAGTACACATTCTTGAACCACCCTGGCAAGGCTTGCTGAATACAGGGTTATAGTCAATTCTACTTGTTGAAGAACCATTTTCGTGATTTCTACAGAACTTAATGCTGCTGAACTTTGTTTCCTTTTACAAGGATCTGATTGAAATTTTCGTCGTATAGGATCGGGCGCAGCCCGCGCCATGGGCGCCCGCAGGGGGGGCCAGGGGGGGCTGTGGCCCCCCCTGAGATTTTGATCCTCTATCGAGTTGATAACTCCCTGAGACTTTTTGGGTGAAAAAAATCATGGAAAGTTTTCGAACACGATGAATTTCATGTTTTTGTTTACCTAAAACGAAGTAATAAATTCATAAACTACCCCATGCTTATCGGCATTCTCTTCAATCGCTACCAGATGTTCGTTTTATGACCGGTTTTTTAGGCGGCTTCTTTGATGGGGGATTTTTCCTGCGACTAGTGGGACTTCTCTCATATTTCAATAATTATTGTCCATTCTCCAATCAGAATATTTTTTTCCGAGAAGGCGGAAATATAGAATCTTTTCATTAGTATTTTCATTCTAGAGAAGGATGTATTCGAATTCGAAACAATCCTATTCAGAGAGTATTCTTCGTTTTTAGTGTCTTTGACTCCAAATTTTGTTATCGAGGGTAACTTCTTTGATTATTTACGTAGATGATTTTTTCGTTCGGCGCCTCTCAATGTGAAATTTCAACTATTATAATTGTAGATTATTGATAAGAACTGTAAAAAAATCGAAATGTGGCAGCCTTTGGGGTCTGCGGATAGAAGTGAAAACAAACTAACAAGTGAATTGTATCGTAGAGCGTCGACCCATTAGATTATTATTTGCGAATAATTTTTTATTTGTAAGGAAGTATTAATGATCAATTTGAACTTCCTTGATTCCTGATCATAAGCACTCCTTTGTAAACCAAAATTACTTAAAAAATGATGACCAAATAGTTCGACGATCCAGTTTACAAGTTGCTCAGATTTCACTTCTATCGGCAGTCCCAGAAGACTGTTTTTTCTTGTTTCTTGAGAGTCATTTTACTTATGTTTCTATATATATTTCATATATATTTATAATTTGATGAATTTACCTTTGGAAAATATGGATATTCTAAAATTTTTCCAAATGCCGATGACGATCGCTATGAGACACCCAAAAAAAACTTTATACATCAATGCAGACTCATTCCTCGTGTACTGATAAAGAAACAATCTAAGAAAAATATAGGAATTAACATCCGATTGAATTTCTTGAGACTAACAGAAGGCTGGTTTTTAGTTCAGAATGAAATATGTGTGGTATTACGATTCCGGTATTTTATTTTCAGTATTATTATTATTATTTTTGTGTGTGTTATGTCTTTTTAATTTTTTTTTATAATTCATTCATTTTGATATTATGTTTATATTGTGTTATTTCGAATAATCTCTGAGTGTCTAGTTTTGAATTTATGGTTTGTTTCATTTAATTTATATTTCATATTTCATTAATATTCATGTATGGTTTTTATGAATATCATTTCATCGAGCGAATATGTATATTTGTTTTTATTTCGTTATTACTGGTTGATGTATCTGTAGTTATTAGCAATCATACAATTTTTTTCATTTCTTTCTTCATATTATTTATATTTCATTTTCCTGTTAATATTCTTTCATGGATTGTGATTTGTTTAGAAAACAGTTACCGTATTATCTTATACGTATTGCCTTATATTGTTGATGTTAAAAAAATGTTGTGGTGGAAAACTTAATCATTTTTAACAAATTCTGCGGGCGCTCATGCATGAATATAAAAAACGAAATAGAAAGAAATGGAATACTGATGTCGCATGCGCCTTATCGTTTTTCGACGATTTTTTTTGCCCCTCCTGAAAAAAAATTCTGCGGGCGCCCATGGCCCGCGCTCGTCGAAATATAACACTTTTGAATGGGTCAATAATAACTTTCATTTCTTTTTAATATTTGTTTCGTTCACTTGTTAAATTCTACATGGTTTTTACAGTGCTTTCTTTGAACTCTGACCCATCTTTCTTCCTTATGTTCAGAGCCCAATCCTTCAAAATTAACGCCAATTCTTCCGCCGTCCGATTTACATTTAATTCATACTTTCTATATTCACAAAAATCCATTAATGATTTACATACAAACTTCTTGCTGTAAGTGGTGTTTTTTGGTATGTTCGATTCAATAGTTTCGTTAATATTCTAGTCAGTATTACACACAAATCGAGACATTTCGAAATATTAAATATACGAAACTTCAAAATCGAAATAAATCAACATGTGTTCATAGCAACTTTGAAAATAGCCCTTGGTTTTCAGTGTAATGTTGACATGATTGGGTGAAATTGTTCATATGATACAAAATGGGGAAATTTGTTTGGTTATTGGAACTGTCAAAAAAACAAAATATGGTCGAACAACTTCCGTCTTCAATGATTACACTTATAGCATGAAAAATTATTGTGATATACCAACTTGCTATATTTATATAGTTTAGATATATCACTTCCTTTTCAACAGGATTTATGGGAGAATAAGAATAATAATCAATGAATAATTGAAATGACTATAGTACTTTTCTTCAATACAAATTGATGATTGCCTAAGTATATTCTTAGTCATTGCTGAATAATTTATTCAAAGGGATTGTCTTTGTTCATCCATACCTTCAAAATGGATAACCTACAATTGAGATTTCAAAAGTATGCCTGCAGTTGTCAGATGATGATTCATCTCCTGCAAAATATATTCGAATTTTAGATCATAATAAGTTAGCCTATACTACTATACTAATTACTACTATATACTAAATAAACGTACTCAGCTGACTCTGACTCATTCAAATGTTCATGACAGAGCCCCTACGAAAAATCCTGAAGGTTCTTGAAATTAAATGATTTTTCGTTTCGAGGAAAAGCATGCGCATTTGCATTTCGGTAGTATTTTCTCACTCAATATGCCAGACAAATAGTAGGTAAGTATTGTAAGATATCGATGATTAGTATTAGCAAGATTCAGCATGAATTCATACTTTTGAGTCAAGGTTATTGTAAACACAATTTGATCTTACCAGCTTCCCGGCTTATTTCTTCCTTCGAGCGAACTCTGAAGACGTTTTCGTTAATTTTGATTACTTTGAATGGATTCAACCCACTCATCCTTCATTCAGATTTCACGGCAAGGAGCTAGGGTGAAAATGTAGGGAAGTGAAAAATATCCATTAATTATTTCCATCTAAAGCCGGGCATCATTCGGAAATCTTGTGAAGGTCCTCCTTTGACAAGCAAGTGAGACTTAGAATCCTATCATACTTTCAGAATAAATTCTTGTTGAAGTCGTGGATGTTGAATGTATGAGGATTCGGCTACGTCGGAATCGTTCCATGAAAGAGCAAAGATGATCCATATTCAAACGTGCCAAAGCCGAGTCACACCTCATCTTTCCGTCTAGAGGATTCGTTTCTGTCGCCGTCGATGTATAAAAATGATCCCGCGATATGAAATATACAAATTGAAAGGTTCCGCGTCGTGTTGAATCTCTCGGATAAAAGGAGACATTCGGTAAGTTTCGTGGGATACGCGTCATGAGCCTGACATTTCGGAGAAATCTCGTTGCGGTTTCTGGTGGGATTTTGTAGGAATTCTTATTCGATTCATCGGAAATTTCCTCTGAGAGATAGACTCTGGCAATATTGGGTCGATAATTTCAAATTTTCAGTGGTATTTACTGAGTTTATTAGAACTTTACTATTTCGAAGTAGTGAGAAAAAAATGTCTTACTTGCTACTGAACTGATAATTTCTTAGAGTGCAAATAATAAATTTTTTATACAAAGACTGAATAGCTCTCTGGAATGACGAAAAAACATGTGAAGGGCGATTAAATTTCTATTATTCAGTACTACATCTCCTGAATTGAAAGAGATAGAAAAATGTTCTTTTTTCGAGAAACATAAGGGGTTGAAAACTCCAAGTCGCTAGGGTGAGTTTTTCAAATGATGACTATGAAATTTCTGAATTGGTTGAGGCATTTGCGGCCATCATTCAATGTCAACTATTTTTTTGAGCAGTTAGACCGTCGTTGTGGATTAGTTAGTAGCCGTATACTCAGGCAGCTCAATTCAGCGGAAACATCTCCTGAAATATAACTCCTGAAGATGCTCCAAAGAATAGGTGACATATGATATTTTTCAATAAAATTTTCCCAGACAATTTCAAAAATATGTATATATGTACATGGTACATATTATGATTCATTTCCGATTTCATTAGTTATCGACAGAAGACTTTTCGGTCAACATAATTCGAGCAGACTCTCATTAATGCGATATTGGAAATTTCGATATTGTTTTAATTGAAGAATATCTGTTTTTAACTATGTCTATAACTATCTTATAATTGAGTTGGGAAATCAGCAGAAATAAAATTAGATAGTTCACAGTTGTGAAATATTAAGTTGTATGACCTCTTCTCTTGTGTATTAATTTATCAGAGGCAAAATCCTTTCAGAAATTTTTGAATAACAATGAAAAAAATCAACACTTCGAACATTAGAGCTCTGTAACGTCTAAATCAGACTCCTTTATGCCAGAAAATTTCTAAAATTCATTAAATTTTTCGGAATCGCCAAAAAATGTCAATGAGAAAGCAAAAAATTCTTACGATTTCGAGAAGTTTAATTAATTTGAAGAATTGTCTGATAAAAGAGTCTGATTTAGACTCCGAAACGTTACAATGCTTCGGAGTGTTTTTCATTGTTAGGCAACAATTTTTGATATAGGATTTGGCCCCTGAAAAATTAGTAGTTTCAAGCAGGAGTTTTTCTGAAATTTTTTTGGTTCGGAGGTTGGGAGAGAAAACCAAAATTTTCATAAGGAAAAGGACAATCCTTGTGATTCATGGACGTGAAATTTTCATGCTGCCGCTCAGTTCGAAAATCTCCGAATCGCTTCCGTTCCCCGCAGCTCTTATTCCAAAATGGCCTATCCAACAGAGACATCGCGATAATGAGTTCTTTCCCCTCGCGCTACAAACTAGGAGATAAAGAAATAATAGCTCACCTGAATTGGGTGTTGGTGCCTGAATACTAATTGGAATATTGCGTGGCTGGAAAGGGTAATAACAATCTGATTTATTGCACCCCCAAGTAAGTGCTACAGCATTTTGCATTATCATATTATCATAGGGCCATTTCACATTTGTCAGGAATTTTATCGTAAGGTGTAACAATTCGCACACTTTTTCCGATTTCTGGCACGTTCCAAATGGCCCCACCTGAGGTGTTTTATGGGGTGAGAAGTCGGAACTGTTAGAACTGGGATTCCATGCACGCTTTTGTTCGACTGTTCACTCGGAATTTTAGATTTTGCTCCTTTTATAGCTCACTTACGGTACCTTTCTAGGTCTGCATCTGTAATGAACTTCATTTGCAAGTTGATGAATGTACTTTTCATATAACGCAGAAATTCTCTAAGGGCAGAGCCATCTGATGTTACAAAAACTGAAGTGATGATGTGAAATGTTATATCACGAATAATATCAGTGGTGCAAGAATCAAAAAGCAGAAAATTGAAGCCATGCAAGATTGACGCCATTTCAAAACCTTAATTATTTCATCCTCACAGCGCTACCCAAAATATGTTAATATCATGATTTTAAAAATTTTCTAGAAATAATAGAAAAAGGGAATTACGAGTTATTCTACGAAGATTATTCCATTTTTCCGGGCGGTGCCTCGTGCTGCTTTCCCGTACACTGGAAATTATCCAAGGACGGAAACGGTCTTTCTGGACGTGTAATAAAAGATATTCTTTATTAAACCATATTCGTTCTTCAGGAGAAAGTATTTCAATATTGTAGATCAATACTCATTCAAAACATCTTCTAAATAGTTTAAGGCTTTCGCGACCGGAGATACTGGTATTAAAAGAGTCTTCCGGGCTCATTGGCCGTGGTCCATTAGGAATAATTTCACCTAACGTTTTGCCTACAACTTCGGAAGGCATCTTCAGAGGATTCTGGGTCTAAGATTATACGTCGAACGCTGAATTTCTGACACTGACGTTTGAACGTGGGTCGACTTTGTCTTAGTGTCGGCAAATGATCAGAACAACCAAAGGATACATTGTGACTGCGGAAAAGTTTATATCAGCACAAAAAAGCGAAGTATCAATACGAGAATTAAGGAGCACGAACGATGCTGTCTACTGAATCAGACAAAGAAATCCGCACTTGCAGAACATGCGCTAACAGATGGCACACCATAAATTTCTCAAAGCCAGAGATTATTTCAAATATTAAAAGGTACTCTGAAGATGCCTACCGAAGTTGTAGGCGAAACGTTAAGTGAAATTATTCCTAATGGCCAATAAGACTGGAAGTCTTGATGCATTCGTTGTTCTTTGTTTCTGAAGAAAAAAATTATTCTTTGCCATAGTAAATATATAACACATCGCACCATACAACTTTTTACGATACCCTTAATCGCCATGCTATGAAAAGGTTTCCAAGAATAATATAAGGAGGAGTTATTCACCAGATAAATATCACAGAAAAAACAGTAAAGCATAGTTCAAGACTTTGCCAACCAGATATAACAAAATTTAGCCTTTTAGGTTATTTTTTCATTGAATTTTCATGGAAATTAATAGAATAATTTCAAAAATATCGTTCAGTTCTTTTCGCATTGATAAAATTTATTGGTAGAATTGTTTTCTCTTTTACAAATTCAACAGATAACACAATTATCCGTATGAGGAGGCCGACATATAATGATTAAATACAACCATGAAAACTGTGCAAGACTCATATATTCTCGCCTGATCTTGTTCTACAAGATGTATCAGATTGAACTGATTTGACACAGAATCAGAGAAAATAAAAACTCAATGTTTTGTATTTGAAATAAGGAAGTGCGTATCTCCACTAATTCTACTGAATATAGCTCTTCAAACATCGAATTTGATCACAGTTTTCCATCACCCGATACGGAATATTCATTCATCATTATGTACCTATATCGATTTCGAACAAATAAACAGTAATGACTGCGGTTGTTGTTCAGTTTGGTCCTTAGCAAAGGAGCGAAAGGTGGTGAACAATGTGAGGCTGTCGGAGTTTGGGACTTCGTTGCTCACCGGTTTGTGGAAATTGCCACTTGCCTGAATGCCGAACCATTTGAAGATTCCTCAGAAAAATAAAATGTGACCGATGCAGGAATCCAAAACTCTGAGATTGACTCCACGGATGTCATCGAAGAAAATATACATGCATTCATAGAAGGAGAAGAGGAAGGAGAAGAAAACTAGCGTTCGAACACTTTTCCAAAAAACAAAGAAGTCGTGGATTAGGCCTATTAGGGGATACCACTTTGAAAAAAAACGCGCACTGCAATCATCCTCAAAGGTGGTGTAGAATAGACAACCTCCATTATCCAGAATATCACATACGTTCAAATTGAAGGAAAGATTGTGACGAAACCGTTGGTTATATCAAAAAACTACATGAAACCTTTTTTCTAGGAAATTTTATCTGCTTTTTTTTTGCTCTGATGTATTTTTGTAGTAAGTTTGATAGGGACCGAGATATTCACGAAAATTCACATTGGGGTAGGATTTTAGCCCTTTACAGCGTTGCCAAATGTTATGCGGTCACACCCGCCTAGGGGACTTTTGGGACATCAATTGGGACTCCGAGACCTACCCGTAAAACCTTCGTTTGCTTTCGTATGAATTGGCCCGAAGCAAAAGTCTAATTTCAGTGGACTATTACGGAATATTCATGCCGTAACATGCCTAATTCATTGTCATATTCACTGCGGTTTTCAAATAGTTATTCATGATACAAGTGCAGAAGGCATAGATATTCTTACACGAGTTCAAAATTCATTAACGAACCACGAAGTGGAGAGTCTTAGAATGAGTCTCTGTACGAGTATCATACAGTATTTTCTCTATTTCGCAGAATTTTTATCAAAATGAATGAAATATTGCCGTAAATATCGTTCAATGATTTTTGCATCGAAAAATATTGATTCGCAGAATTATTTCCTCTCTCATAAAATTTGACAGATGTTGAATAAATCCGTGACAGGAGGCCAACATGCCATGAATAAATATTACTGAAAACAATGTTAGAATGAAATATTCTATCATTGTTTTTTTATACGAGATGTGGCGGAATGAACGGATTTGGCACATTATTAGATGAAAAATCATATTCATCTCTGTATTGAAGGATTCAATATCTGGCGTTATTTCAACAGTCGTGGAGAAAGTATAGTCTGTTACTTGGTTAGAATGAAAATTCGATACTTCTCAAGCTTTAGTTGGCTCGCGTTCAGAATAACTACTCGTATCGGATTTTCATTCTGCCCTTTTTATTTATTGTATTATATCATTTCATTGCACTAATGAAAATATTTCAACGCTTGGAACGTGTCATAACCATCTCAAGCCAATTATCAGAATTGTATGCCCTTAAGATTCTTCACAGAAATCTTATTCTTTATCTCTTGTAAACAGATCTAGTTATTGTATTAGATTGTATTTCATTTTATTTTATTGAATATCATTATTCAGATTCTCCATGAGTATTGAAGTACCCATCAGAAGGTCTATGAGAAGTTGGGCTAGTTCTCTCTCTATAGTTCTGGGTAGTTTTCTGTGAGGACTTTGTTATTGTGTCTTTGTTCTACATGCTGGCACAGCACTGTTCATTTCAACCCAACGGTGAACTATGGCCATATAATAATCTTTGTAATCAAGACATCAATAGTTTCATTAAAAATCCACAGTTTTTTCAAATCTTTACCTAGTAAAATTGAAAGTGTTTATAGGTCTGAATGTGGCGATAAAAATTCTCAGACGGTGTATGATCGTGGTGGGTGAGCATACAGAGATTCTTTGAAATATCTGCTGTGACTACAGATCCCATCTAATTCGAAGTGAAAATATTTACGTAGAAAAAAGAAGTTCTCCAATCGAGTTATGGCTTCTCAAACACAAGTTCCGCCACTTTTTCTCAGAGCGGGATTTCCCACATCCAAACACCAACTCCAACGATTGCAAAATACCGCTGAGAATCGCCAGAAAGTTGACGCCTCCACCACCAACTCCGAGAAAGCAGGCCGCTTCCGACTTGGAGTGCTCCCTCAGGATCTTCCCGACCGCTCGATCAATCAAACCTCTAACGACTCCTGCTTGCTGAACGCAGGCGGGGCGTGCAGGAGGCGGGAGAGGCGGCTGCTGCCGATGGCCGTTAGACGCGAAGACGATATCGTGGTTTTTGCATAAACTAATTTTAGTGCGAGATATGGGCACCGTCGTCTTTTCAGGACAAATGATGGGTCCGCTAACTACCAGCAAGGCCAATTTATGGAGCCGTTAGCATCAGCAATGTAGATGAGGTGACACGGGGACGCGTTTGGTCATGAGCAATATCTCCTGATAGCCAGAGAGGGACTCATGAACGTCGGGTCTATTTTGCGATAGTCTCGAAAGTTTCCTGCAATATGAGATTCCTCGCACTGAATTTTATATATTGGAATCTCAACCCCCTCATGACTACACCATTTCCGATTGTAATTCAGAAATTGTCAATTGACATTCAGAAACCATCACTTGTATTTCAGATCAGTCAATTGTATTTCAGAAAACGTCAAAAGTACTGTCGTAAACTATCATATTTCTGATCATTATGCTGTAAAGTTCTCGAGTGAGCTCTCATCTATTGAACATAAAAAAGCCGAATTTGGATCAAGACGAATCATTAATGATACCAATATAGTTTGTTTTCTGTCAAAGTTGCAGGATATAAGTTGGGAGAGAATTCTTTCTGAGGAAGGAAGCGTGAATCAATTATGGAATACTTTCTCAGGTCATTTTAGCTTTTGTTTTCGGGAGAGTTTTCCTTTAGTTAAGTATAGGAAGAAAAATTTTCTTCAAGACATACATAAATCAGACAAAGCCGTGGCTCTTAAGAAAACAAAAGACAATCTTCTTATTTTATCAACATTATCACTTGAGTTTTAAAAGTAATATAATAATGTCAAAAGACAATATGACTTTGAATTATCAAACAGCAAAAAAGTTCATATTAGTAATAAAATAAACGTTGCTCAAAATAAGAATAGGGCAGTTTGGAGCAATGGTAAAACATCAAAGTCTGCATTGCCAGGAGACCTTGAAACTCTAGTCAATAGTTTCAATAAGTTCTTTGCTACTGCGTCTGACTATGATATATTGAACAATAGTATTGACAGATTGGAACTAGAGAGGGTGCATAAAACTTTCCACATGTTTCCCGTTACAGAGTCCGAGATTTTAAGGGTCACAAAGTCATTGAAAAATACTTCATCTTACGGACATGATGAGATCCCTATGACAGTGCTGAAAAAGTTATTCAATCTTTCAGAGAGGGTATTTTTCCAGATGATCTTAAGCTAGCAATTGTTCGTTCTATTCACAAAAAAGGCGAGTTGTCGAACTAGCGACCTATAAGTTTTCTGAACTCATTTTCTAAAATCTATGAAAAAATACTAACAATTAGACTAACAAAGTTCTTCTTCAAGTTTGATATCATCGGTAATGATCAGCATGGGTTTGTTAAAGGCAGAAATACAGAAACTGCCATTTTTGAGATTACTCAGTCAATTGCATCAGCTCTTGACAGGGGAGAGATTTCTATGGGTCTCTTTGTGGATTTGTCTAAAGCGTTTGATAGTGTTGTTCATAATCTTCCTTTGATCAAACTTGAGTACTATGGTATAAGGGGTAATAATCAACTGAAACTTTTGCAGAGTTATTTGGGAAATCGTAGACAAAAAGTGAACATTTCTGTTAATGGTGTTGACTATACATCAGAAGAGGTAAATCTGACCATGGGAGTTTCTCAGGGTAGTATCCTTGGTCCCTTACTTTTTTTAATTTTTATTAGTTCTCTGAAGTTGGATTTTCGCACCAGAACAGCTACAACTGTTCAGTGTCAGAGTTCATGTATACAGTACAAATATGCTAATGACACAAGCTTTTTTTGTATTTCTGACAAATTTTCTTCATCAACTGCTGTTGTGATTAAAAACACCAAATGATATGACGGAATGGTGTAGAATCCACAGTCTAAAAGTGAATATTAATAAGACCAAATACTTGACATTCAGCTCTCCTAAATCGAGGAATATTCTCTCTTCTTATTTTCTCTATAAGAATATTGAAATGAATTGTAATGATACAGTAAAGTTTTTGGGTGTCATTCTGGATAGACATCCCAAGTGGGATTCACACATTGAATATGTCAAAAAGAGGCTTCATTCAGTCATTTATACCTTTATGGTTTTGAGATATCACTTAGATTCATGTATTCTAACAACACTTTACTTTGCCAATTTTAAATCTCTACTATCCTATGGCATTATTTTTTGGGAAAGCTCTTCACAAATAAGTGACATTTTTGTTGCTCAAAAATGGATTTTGAGGGTAATTTTTAGAATGTGTTTCAGAGAAACTTGTCGTGGCGTATTTAGAAGGCATAATATTATGACAATTTTTGGATTGTATATTTATAGAACTTTGCTGTTCATACATGGGAGAATTAATTATTTCACAAAGTTTCAAAATTTTAATAATACAAGACGAATTAATCCTTATTTCTTTCCATCACATAAAACGTCTATTGTGGAGAAAGGTACATTTTATAATGCTATACCAAGATATTTGCAAAAAATTGTTAAGTATGAAATTTTCAAAAAGAATGTTGGAAATTTTCTTATTTCATGTGAACCATATTCAGTTGGGGAATTTCTAGATTATTGTAGGCAACATTGATTTTTTTTTTTTCATTCTGACGTGCACTCACATTCTGTATATATTGTAATGTATGATTATTGAGGCAAATAAATTATTATTATTATTATTATTTCAGACAAGTCATTTGAATTTCCGAAATAATCAATTGTTTTCCAGAAAACATCGAATATAATTCAGGTAATACACTCAATTGAATTTGCGATATGGTGAATTATATTCCAGAAATGGCAATTTAAAATTCATTTCATACGCACATTGATACCAGATTGCATTTCAGAAAATATCAATTGTAGGTGATTCAGAAATAAATCAATGATAACAAATGCACTTTAATTTTCACATGAAACATTTAACTTTTAACACAAAACTGAAAAAATTTGAAGCCATACGGGCATGTCTGCCATCGCAATTGCATCTTAGCTCGGTCAATAATTTTTTCCAGGTATGTTAGTCTTTTTTCAATAACTTCCGGAAGCACATTGTTTGGAATTCGGAGTTTTGTTTTTATGTATTATTTTCCACCATAAAATTTCAATTAAATTGAGCATGGGGGAATAGAGGCTCATCCGCAGCAGTACTGCTACTGTTTGGGTGATTACGGTCTCCAATCTCGAATGGCATGCAGCATTATCACAAACGACCACTCAATCCGATAACTGATTCCTCATATCTTGCCACTAGTGAAACAAACCCTCAACCCATTCATTTGCTGAAAGCGCTGTGAATAAAGCTCGTAGTATTTCCATGGCACCAGATGTAGGCACTGTTGTCAATTTCATCTCTAATTAAATATGTACTCAATTTGACTAATTTTCATTGGGTTTTATGTACTTCCTGAAGCTACTGTGTTAGGTTAGGAATCAATTGTGAAGGTAAAGCATATTTTTACTCAAATCCAGTGTTGAAGGTAAAAAAGAACCAACCAACACCAAGAGATTTTACCAGATTATATTGCTGATTGAATATGTTACCTTTATTATGATTAATGATAACCATTATAAAAATGAGTGATATACGACTCAAAATCCGACTTGAATTCGAATAATAATCGAATATTCTGAATTACAAATTAGGATTTCTGAAATACAATTGACTAATCTGAATTTTTTATGATATATTCTGAAACTCAACTGACTAATATAAATTAAATCTGATGTTTTCTGAAATTCAATTAATTGATCTGAAATTCAATTGACATTTTCCGAAGTTGAAGTGACTGATCTGAAATACACTTGACGAATTCTGAATTACACTTGGAAATATGTAGTGTAGAAAGTAGAAGCGTTATTGAATTTTATAGAACTACACCATTTCCAAATGTAATTCAGAAACCGTCAAATGTATTTCGGATTATTCAATACAATTTCAGAAAGCGTGAATTGAATTCTAGATTAGTCAATTGAATATAAAAAACATCAAATGTAATTCAGATTAGTCAATTAAATTTCAGAATATGTCATATGAAATTCAGATTAATCAATTGAATTCCAGCAATCTTGATTCGAAATCCAGAAACTTCGAATATTATTTGAATTCAAGTCAGATTTTGAGTCATATTACTCATTTTCATAGTGGTTATCATATTGTCAATCATATATCATATTCAATCAGGTGTGTTTCCATGTATGAATAAAACTAATATAGTCTGGTGATATCTCTTGGTGCTGGCCCTTTCTTTTCTTCAACACATGATTTTAGTAGAAATATGCTAAACTTTCTCAATCGATTTCTCACCTAACACCGTAGCTTCAGAAAGCACATAACACCTAATAAAAATAAGTCAAATTGAGTACATATTTAATTATTGGAGATGCAATTGACAACAGTGTCTGCAGCTGGTGTATTTACCATGAAGAGAAGACAAGGTTCATTCACAGCGCTTTCAGCAAATGAATGGGGTGAGAGTTTGCTGCAACAGTGGCAAAATATGAGTAACCAGTTATCAGATTCAGTGATCGTCTATGCTCCATGCCATTAGAGATTTTAGACAGTTATCAACCATACACTATCAATACTGCTGCGACTTTGCCCTTATTTTGACATGCTGAACCGAATTTAAATTTCATGGTAGAAGATAAGAACTTATGTAAAATCTAACCCCAGAATTCCAAACTAATAAACCTCATAAACAAGTTTGCACTAACCACCCGATTTGTCGCATGCTGCTGATAGTATCAAAAATAGTTAGCTTTTGATTTGGGGCCCTAATATGAAACTATTTCCAACAAAGGGATGTAATTCCACAGAAACTTTTGTCATGATACTATTTCAACAGGTAAATAATGAAACCAGAAAAGTATTAGTGATTAACAGAATAACGAGATTGTAAAAATGAAAAAGTTTTCATAACTCAAGATCAGACAGCTGAGATCATGCTCAGTTAGAAACAAACTAAATAAAAAAAAGAAAATAAGGTCACTTTGAGCATCATGCCTTCGCATGACTATTCCTTCGGATAGTTCAACCTGCAAGAGGTACAAAGGAGAAGATGGAACTTCAAGTAAAATATACTGTGTGGTCGAACGGAAACTTAACACCTCGATTTTTTGATTCAGCATCCACGTAATTGCAACCACTGTAATGAGGGTGAGGGTAACCTCTTGATTTTGAATAGAGATGTGGAGTATTGCGAAACTCTTGAGTTCTATCTGCTCCTAACATTCCGCTCAAAATTTTCTATCGATAATAACGAAATGACAGGTAACATAATGAAAGAGTAGGACTAAGTATACTACAGGTATCCCTAATTTGAAATGTATCGGATACGAATAATATTCTTGAGATGAATTCCACATTGCCACTCTCACGATTTGCGTTGTTATTTCATTATCGATGAATATTTCTAGGCGGAATTTCAGGGCCAGAAAATAGTAGATACGATCTTTGAAATGAGGGTCCGATCACTTTTTCACATTTTCAGTTTAAACTCAGCAATCAGGGAAGACGTTCGAAGTCAATTAGACGGTCAAAGATAGACAAGTATCAGAAACGATTAAGATGAACTGGTAACACGGAATTTTCGGAGTGAATATTACATATAGACGAAATTTTGAAACTTTATTCTTGGCAAAATAGACGTCTAATTAGAAAAAATCTTACCTATCAAACAAAAATAGGAGTGCGTTCACTGACTGTTATACGAAGTTCTATGTTGTCAGTTATTAAACGTTTATTAAAATATCTAGAGCCTCTAGTTCTTTCCTACATATTATTCATTACTGAAGAAATTGAGTAGGGCTCATTCAACAAGGTACATACTTGATTGGTAATGACTGTACAGCCTACCTTTAATTTTTCACTCAGGCTTTCATTTCTGATTATTGAACAGATATCTGCTTGTTCTCATGAAAAGTTCACTGCGAGTGGAGGAGAGCACAGTTCAGGGAATATATAAAATGAAGATATTAGCAACCCCAGAGATTTTCATGCTTCAACTAGAATTTGGGTAACATCACAAGCCAAGAACGAGCAACATCTATCTCGGTCTTACTCCTTTTTGCATCCAGATACATCAGATGTTAATTCACCACTAATAACCCTGAAAGGAGACGTGTATAAACCTTGCCTAAAAGGATTCTGCTCAGTCACTTGTGGGGAGATTTAAGAGAGAGCCATCCTCAAACTTCCTGAAATTCGGTGCTAATTGAAGCATTTTACGATGCACCGCCATCAGCAGCCATCTCTGGCCTTTTTACGGTTAATCACGCGAAATTCCGGACCAACGGAGTTCTTCGGTCTCGTATCTCTTCGTTAGGCCGGAATCGAATAGTAATCTCATCTGCGAGTCGGTTCTTTTATAGCTTCGCGCTCCCTTTAATCCTTTTATCCTTTGTGCACACGCGGCCGGTAGTAGAGACACTCTCGGAACGACCTTCGACGCCTGCTGATCTCGATTATCGTCACGTCTCGCATCGGAGATGGAATCAGTCGCGAAAAAATCCAAAGGCATTCTGTGCCGTGCTGAGAATCGAACCCGGTGATTGCATCGGCGTTCATTGAATTATCAGGAACGTTAGTTAGTTATGAAGTTCACGATAACGAAACAAGGGTGTCGTTGCTCGGGGGTATGATGTGAATTATTGATAAGAAGAGGGTGGTAATCTTTTCGAGCGATGTTTGTTTTATCTCTTACTTCTTTCTATAAAAGAGATATTTGCTCTGCATCTGTTGTAGGTTTATTTGATATGATTTCAACTGAAATAAATCTATCCACCTTCCCACAATCATATTGAGTTTTCCCAGACGGCACCCTATATTCCCGAATATTCCTCCAATCTGCCATTAAGCCAAAAGATATTGCAATATGCGAGGCATATGCAAAAAATATATCAAATAGATCTGCTCTCAAAGGAATATTCCAGATATATGCCATCCCAGATATGACTGGTATATGCTATGGGAATATCCATATGATATGCATTTAGAATATTATTTAATAGTATTTATTGGTATATATATCTGAATCTTCATGGAATATTACAATTCAAATTTTTTAAAGAGTAGGTACTACCACTACCTCGATTTTGCTTTTGTTCCGAACTCATCAATAACTGATGAGTTTGCTATTTTCCAGTAAACTGTTAAAAGACTACAAACTTTCTAAGTATATAGATTATATTTTCAAGGAATCGCAGTTATAATGAAGGTTGGATTCAAGTTAAAAAAAATAACACTTTCATTCGCTTAACAATTTGATCTTACTTATCAAACTGAGTAAACAATGGAAGTAATGATTTTTAATTTATTTATATGATTGATAGAAGGAAATGAAAAAGCAGGCAACAAATTAAACGTTTTTATTTGTGATAAATGGACATTCTATTCTCTTATTCGGAGTTCATATGCCTTGTATTGTTTTGTAAAATACCTAGTTGATTTATATTTATATTTTTACTTTATGTTCATTTTTATAATTTAATGTGATAATTTTGTTAATTATTGTTATTGTACAAAATATTCTTGAAACTGTAATAAATTTTTTTGAAACGATCTAATCAATGCATTATTATTTAGTACCGCTACAAAAATTTACATATATTTAAATATATAAAAAGATATTACCAGTATATGGCATGGACAAATCAGGAGATAAAAAGATATTGCCAGCATATATGTAAGGGAGATTTTTATAGATGAATATGTATGGCATATGCCATGGATAAATTTTGGAAGATCATGAGATATTCCTGGCAAATGTTTCATGGTGACCTTGGATATTCCTGCTATCTGCCAAGCATATGCCCTGGGAGATTTGGAATATGTTTGGAATATTTCAATATGCCAGCGGTATATTCACTGAATATGAATGGAATATTTCTGTGCCGTCTGGGTTTGACTTGAACATATGTAGGATTTTAACTGGTCCTAGGGAATAACTAGGCACTAGGTAATTTAAAAGAATGTTCAGTGAATAGAATGAATACATTAACAACAAAGAACTCTGGTTTACTGTCATTGAATACACTTCTATGAATATCCGATTAGTTTTCGTCTAATGAATTCTATTCAATTTCTACGACTTGTGTCCGTCTAATCACTCAGTTAAAAAGTCCGCCTTATCAGTTCTTCTCAATAGAGATGAGCCAATCGGTGATTTCAGAATCCCCTCGTGATTCGTGATTGTGATCTGTCAATCACCGTTCTTTCGGACGGTGATTATGATCACCGGTGATTTCGAAAAAGTAGGGTTATTAGTTCGATTTGACTAACAACTACGAGTGAAAACAAATTCTGAATTAAACATTTTGGAAAGTTTTTCATCGAAAGAATGTCTTGAACCTCATATCTGTATGAGAATACCAAGTCTTAAAAATTAACAGTCTAGTCTAGTGAAATCACTATAAAAAGTGCATTTAGAGTACAGTTTCAGAAATGTATCATTTAATTATTCATTAAAATTTCAATCCTCTATGAAACAACGATTTCTTGGCTACTGTCAATAGAATTCCCTATTCAATGTTGTATTTGTATTGAAATTTCAAAAATTATTGAAGTATAATATAATATATAATAGAGTGATTGCCCAACTTCTCGATCACGTCGACTCCAGAGCCAACAGCCAGCGTATCTCATTTTCCAGGATTGGTAGATCAAACTGCTCGCGTCCACGTCCACTCAGGGTAACTTTTTCTAACTCTTCTATCGTGTCTACAATTCTCAGACGAAAGAACAGAATCCACGACAAACCATCTTGGAAGAACTGCACCATATCTGATGACAAGACGCCTCAGCAGATGGAGGAGCTCGCACATCTTCGAGTTGAACTGAAGCGCAGAAGACTGGAGGGTGAATCAAATATTGACATAAAGTTTGTAAGGGGAGCTCCCACTATTATTGAGGTTCCACAGATATTCGCTGCAAAAAACTAAATTCAAGGTTTCAGACATGGTGTGTGGCCTATACCAATGTCCAATCTCTTTGCTCGAAATACCTTGAGCTATTGACTTTTGTCAAAACCGAAACACCAGATTTTATTCTGTTGTCTGAAACCTGGCTACACGATGAAATTCCTGACAATACCATTCACCTACCAGGATATTCAGTCTTCAGGCAGGACAGTTTAACAACTGTTGGTCATGGAGGGGTCTGCGTCTTTGTTCGTGATGCTGTAGCTGACCAGTGTTCACTTACCTCATTTTCAGGCCTTTTTCCTGGAATTGACAATATATTTATTGATGTTTCAATTGGTGGGAGTGCTTTTCTCACAATTGGTTGCGTTTACAGACCGCGGTCTTCAGCCAACGACCCTCACTTTGTCAATTACTTAAGTAATCTTCAAAAATCTAGAGAAACCATTTTCATTGCTGGGGATTTTAATCTTCCGGATATCCACTGGCCACTTTCTTCAGCTACTGGCTGCCACCCTTCTTCGGAACCATATTTACGGCTTTTTCAGTCGTCTGCATATTCCCAGCTTGTTGACTCTCCCACTCGCTTCAGACTTAACCAAAATCCTTCTCTTCTGGACCTCGTTCTTGTCAGTGACACGGATCTCGTTTCGGATATTCTCCACCTCCCGCCTTTCGGTAAATCTGACCACATCACCCTACTCACCGAGCTTCAACTAAATATTCCCGGACCCCCGTTGAAGCAGAAGAAGTCTATTACAGTTACAAACTTCCAAGGTTTGAACGACTTTCTCGGAGGAATAGATTGGGACGAGCAATTTTCCTCCTGTGCAACTATAGACGAAATGTGGGAAGTGTTTTATGATTGTTTTAACTACGCTATTGCCCAATATTCTACCACAAAAACTCTAACATATATTCCCTCGAAACCATGGATTAACCAGGACATTCTCAAAATGATAAGACATAAAAAGTCTATATGGCAAAGATATACTCGACATAAACTAGTATCTGATTATATCTCACACAGAAACTATAGCAATCACCTATCCAGTGTACTGTTGCAGGAACCGAAGGCGCCTTTTCAAGTACCTCAGATCATCCTTATGTTGCAAAGTAAGAACACCCTTACTTCGTAACAGCAATGGTATGTTGTGTACAAGCGAGAAAGATAGCGCCAATGTTTTCGCTGATAGCTTCGCATCGGCGTTTACTTTAGAGGATGATCTGATCCCGACTCTGGCCACCCCTCGGTCGCCTGTTTCGATTTCTGAGGTTGATTTTCCTGTGGAAATCATTAGGAGACACCTCCGAGGACTTGATACCTCGTCCGCTCCGGGTCCCGATTCTATATCGGCTACAGTCTCGAAAAACTGTGCAAACACCATTTCCTACCCACTGTCAATTATCTTCAGAGAATCTTTCAGCTCCCATTCCCTACCAGCGTCTTGGCTTAAGTCCTTGGTTACTCCGATTTTCAAAAAGGGAGATAAACTCTGTCCCGATAACTATCGACCCATCAGTCTGATCTCCATTATTTCAAAAATCTGCGAACGTATAATCCTGGAGAGAGTGCGTGAGTTTGCTCTTGAGAATAACTTGATTCCGGAAAGCCAGCATGGATTCCTGCCAGGACGTTCAGTGATCACTAATCTCCTGAGTTGTGTTGATGTCTGGACACGCATGGTGGATAAGAATATACCCATTGACGTCATATACTTGGACTTTTCTAAAGCCTTTGACCGAGTACCATACAAGCGTCTTCTCCTCAAGCTAGAACATCTTGGATTGCGGGGAAGTCTGTTACGATGGATAGAGGCATTCCTTACTTCTAGAAGTTTCCAGGTGCGAGTGGGGAGTTCGCATATCACCAATATCACTATGAAAGCAAATCGACTAGTGTATATGCTAGAAAAGTCTTTCCGAGGATGTGACTCGTCAACATGTTCCACACTCCTGAAGACCTACGTACGACCAATTCTCGAATACGCTGGACCTGTGTGGAGTGTTAATTTAGTGCGCGACGAGGATCTTCTCGAAAAAGTCCAACGTCGGGCGACACGCATCCCCTATGGCGTTACACGACCCTCTCATAGTGAAAGACTTTCCTCTATGGGCCTTTCCAGTTTTTCTGAAAGGCGTAAACGCGGTGATATGATAATCACGTATAGAGCCTTAAATGGCCTCTTCGGAGCAGATTTGTCGCCCCTCTTTTCGCTGAATAACGACCCGCGTCTTCGTGGACACAAGTTCAAACTGTGCAAGGAAAACTTCAGAACTACGACCAGGCAACACTTTCTTTCCAACCGCATTTTCGATGAGTGGAATCGCCTTCCTGCGCGCGTAGTGGACTCACCATCTGTTAATTGTTTCAAGAACCGTTTCGACGAACTGTTTCAGTGACATAACTTTCACTTCTTCTTCTCAGTGTTACATTTTTTTTTTTCTTTTGGTATATATATTTTTTTTTTTTAACTAAATTGTTATATGAGTTTATAGGTATCTTAACTCTTACTATGAATTAATAATAATAATAATAATAATAATAATAATAATAATAATAATAATAATAATAATAATAATAATAATGAAAGTTCCTACAACTGAGCGTAAGCCTAAAAAAATTCTGAGAATAACCTCACAACTCACATAAAATAGGGATTATCGGAACTCTAGATGATATAAAAACTTTTTTTTTCGAGAAAATCGATCCCTGTTTGAACCTTATTTTACTTGTTCGGCATTATGATTCCTCTGAAATCTCGATATCAAACCTAATGTCAGAGTATCTAACATTCTAACGCGAACACAATCCCAATCACTTACAGAAAGGACCAACGTGAAAATCACCGATAATAAAAACAGCATGAACTTGAATCATAACATTCATAACTCTCTTAAGTGATCCCCTTCCAAAAATCACCATCATAGTATGCGAGTATCTAACATTCTAACGCGATCGCAATCCCAATCACTAACGGAAAGAACCAACGTGAAAATCACCGACAATAAGAACAGCATGAACTTGAATCATAACATTTATAACTCTCGTAAGTGATCCCCTTCCAAAAATCACCATCATAGTATGTGAGTATTCAACTTTCTAACGTGATCGCAATCTCAATCACTGACCGAAAGAACCTACGTGAAAATCACCAACAATCACAATCACCATGTTTTCAGGAAATTGATCACCGCAGTGATCGGTGATTTCAAAATCACCGTGAGTAAATCACCGGTAGTAAAATATCGCTCATCTCTACATCTCAACCACGTCTAATTATTGTCAACGTTGTGACCGTCTACCGTCTACTATCTGATTTAACTAGAAGTACCCCTTGATCTCTTTTCTCCGCTAGACCTTGGAACCACGAAGTTAATATTTTCCCATGATTCCCGGCTTTTTGAATCGACTTCTGCTAACACTAAAGAAATCTTGCGTTTAGCGTCAAGTGCCTCTAACGAACTGACCAACGAACCACAATATCAACTAACCTAATATTTATTAAATAAAATTTCGGATTCCACAGTTCTATTCGTTAATGAGAGATTTTTGTGGTCAACAGAAAAATTCGCGATGTGTGAAAAATCTGTAGACACGATGAATTATAGCACGTTACTCTTTTCTACATTACGGTAAAAAACGTACAGAGAAAGAAATTGATGTTGTGTGTATGCATAGTGAGTAACAGACGAGTAGGTACTATCCGACTGTATAATTAATTCTCATATATATTCTCCTTTTATTTCATAAGATATTTATTTCGTTTCTTAGGTACTTCATCCCAACCCTGTATGCATTGAAATTTGGAACCAGCAAATTACCTTACTTAATCATGTACCCTCTAAAACTGATGATAAATGTTTAAAGAAACCCTTTCAAGTGGAATTATTCCCACAAATTATACACATTCAAATCGAGAAATATGGAATTTTGTTAACTTGATTCATTTTTTTCAGGTGAGTTGAAGAAGACAACTTCCTACATCTGTTGACCAGAGTAATATGATGTGAGTTTTTTAAAATAGATTGAAAAATTCTTCCGTATGTGAGATAAATTTATTACTGTCAGATCACTTCCAGTCTCTCAGACAAAACTTTGATCAGGGGTTCAATCTCTCGTCCAATTTTTCGGAAATGTGAGTCGATGACAAACTCGATATATGTCGAGTTCCTATTATTTTAAGATTAACTTAGATAATTTGGTTTGTTTGTGTAATTCCCAAATATCAAATTTTAATCACATAATTCGGTTCATTCAATATGAGGCTTAGGTCAACAAAGATCAAATTGTTCCTCCGATGCAGCGACACAATAATTTTTTGTGTACTTTCAAATTACCATTCTTAATTCACGATTTTATACAGGGTGGCCATTTGAAAACGAAACAGACGAGATTACAGACAAAATAAATTTTTTCGATAGAAATTCTTGGACAGGTCGATTTCTGTTTCGAGGGGGACAACTTAAGATGTAGGTTACGGACGCATAGCGCTTCAACCCTTGCTACTACCCCCAATTTTTGAATAGGGAAGATGGGGTAAGTGATACCTCATTTGAAAGGTATTTTTATACTGATTTCAGCACAGTAATTGTTTTTTCATTTTATGCATTAGCTCTCGAAATACAGGGTGGCCATTTGAAAACGAAACAGACGAGATTACAGACGAAATAAATTTTTTCGATAGAAATGCTCGGACAGGTCGATTTCTGTTTCGAGGGGGACAACTTAAGATGTAGGTTACGGACGCATAGCGCTTCAACCCTTGCTACTACTATCCTCCCCCCCAATTTTTGAATAGGGAAGATGGGGTGAGTGATACCTCATTTGAAAGGTTTTTCACAAAAAAAACATTTGCCATGAAAACACCACTTCATTTTCAAATGCTTAGTCAAGAATATTTCGAGGACTAATGCATAAAATGAAAAAACAATTACTGTAATGAAATCAGTATAAAAATACATTTCAAATGAGGTATCACTCACCCCTATTCAAAAATTGGGGGTGAGGGTTGTAGAAGCAAGGGTTGAAGCGCTATGCGTCCGTAACCTACATCTTAAGTTGTCCCCCTCGAAACAGAAATCAAGCTGTCCGAGGATTTCTATCGAAAAAAGTTATTTCGTCTGTAATCTCGTCTGTTTCGTTTTCAAATGGCCACCCTGTATATGGAGCTGGTACGGTAAACCTCACATTTTGTAAGCTGAGTCGATCCTTAATATTCAAGTCTTGTACAAATTTTCATCATGCACGAATAAAGCGCATATAAACCCTGACCTGGTTTGACTCCAACAAAGCCAGATAACCTCATATATGTATTAAGTCGAAAACACACAGCACAAATAATATGACCTTATTTTATTAGCCATAATTATTCACCGTGTTAATAGAATATTGAAGGATGCCAGTGGTTGTAAATTATTCAAGTTATCAACTTCGTTTTGTTTTTCCTTAGATTTAAAAGATTTCAGATAAAATTAAATCTCGAGAAAATGTATATACGGTCAGAACAGAAATGGAATCTTTTTATTGTCAAATGTCACAAAAGGTATATTTTTTTTGTCATATTTCTATTCTGAGGACAATTTGTGGTTGGAAACAATTTCTTTTATGATCAAGGCTCTAACAGTAAAGATGTGCAATAGTGGCTGGAGAACCAACACATTCACATAAAAAAAAGGTATATTCAACGGAAAAACGCTAGAACTAGAAAGTTCTCGGCTTTTTTTTGAGAAAATCTCATTCTTCTACCATTTCTGGATATTGAATATGCCCGCGGATTCTTAAACAGTACTCATTTATTAGTAGGCCTCGAAATGACGAATAGACGAGCCTAGAGATCGATCAACATTATTCAAATCAGTTAAAATTGAAACAATACGAATTGTACTAAACTATTACTACATCCACGAAAAGATCGGCCTCACTTGCACTCCCCAACTTTATCGACGTTTTTTCCAGTATCCCACCTCCGACCACAAATTCATAGCTGTTCAAATGCCTCCCCGCCCCCCCTGCTTACTTAATATGTCTGGGATTTTCCATTCTGCATAGTGCAGGGTGACAGAGCCCGCTAAGACAATGTCGAAGAGAATAATGCCAACAAAAAAAAGAGAAAACATTCGCTTTATAAGGAGGCTCTTATTGTCTTCACGCTCCACGCATTTACCAATCCGGAAGTTTATGAAACACTGTCAGGTATTCTACATGTCGCGCTTGGGGTGAAGACGTAGCGAAAACAATGGGATGGCATCCCTCACCTCGGAGCTGGACGGCATGCTGAAGAGATCTGGACTGTTCGCGTAGGTAAATCACGGGAAGTAGTGCAGAGATTGTTAACTGTTTCAGGTAGAATGAAAATATGACGTTGACTTGAGGAGTTCAAGAGTACGATTGAAAATTTTTTATCGTAGTTCAAAATTTAACGAGAATAGTATTTTTTTCCCTTCATTCGAGTTTGACTCTAAATTAAAAATGAATCTGGTTTGAATAATGAAATGATGAAAGTTCTAGTCCTTCATTTATTAATTTAAATTTTCCAACTTACAACATTCGGCAAATTCGTAGTGCTTTCAACTTCACCTAATAATGTAAAGAACTCATTCGACCTCAATGGAGATTTACACGATGTCCATGTTCAGGAACAGGTGTCTTTGGATATAATTTCGCTCTTCACTTATGTGTCCAAATACCTTGCAGAAAACGATGGAACTCTACAAGTTTTGTATGCTACATTTCTCGTTTGTTTAATTGAAGTCGCATACAAAAACGATTTTTCCCATATTTCGTGGTCTGTGGCTCTCCTTTTTCAGTCAATTGATGAACGCATAATTTCGCTTTGGTGAGTGAGTTTCTATGCTGTGTTAGAAGTTTTTTTTGGTATATGTAGTGTTGTTTGTTTTTTTATATTGTCGTGTTCTTTTTCATTCATTTAACATACCCAAATTGACCTCTTTGTAAAATGTTGGATCAGCTAAGATTTGCATATGATTTTGAGAGGATATGTTTCGGGTTTTATCCCATTTTCTAAACTGAATACATAAAATATTTCAAAACTTGAATTTTATTTTTTTGCTCTAGCATTCCTCGCATAAGTGCATGCTGTAGACGTTCAACCACACCCCCTAGAAGTTTTGGCCCGCATAAGCATCGTGCTTTTTCTACGAGCGATATAACTAGGTGAAATAATTCCTAATAGACCACAGCAAACTTGCCCGAGAGACTATGTCAATGTCTTTTTATCCGGTCATGAAAAGCACAACCTATTTGTTCTCATTTAGGTTTAATAGGAAAGAACTGCTAGAACAGGCCCTTGAGCTATAGCTCCATTTATATTTCAAACAATACAATAAAGGAGTCGTGACGGATAATTGTTCACCGCTAATTAAAGATCTGTAATTCCAGCTCACACTGGCGGAATGAACAGTCAAGTTCAAATGTACACTCACCGCAATTCAACTGGTACTCATCATCAAGAAAACACCGTTTTCCAATTCCATCAACGTTCAACTGCATTTCCAAAGTTAAATCAATTCAACTGATGGTTGCCTGCTAATGGTTACTTGCACCTTGTGTTGTAATTAAGGTCGAATTCAGTTGGATTCAATTTATATTTACTCAGTGTCGCAATACGAACTAATTACTATGAAGTTTCAGTAAGTAAAGTAAGAACTGCGAAGCTCTCGGTGAGCATGAATGAAATTTGCACCTATGAAATCTGTTCTCACCTTACCGAATCTACTGGTCACTTTATAATTCTACTGAACTCCTTCATCTGGGGCGGCTCCCTTACACAAGTCTTTTTTTGCGTTGGTTAACAATGGAGGCATATAAAGCCACCAGGTGATCTGGAGATTATTCGTACCTCTCACAGAATCTGCATTCCTCATTTTCTGCTAGACCTTTTGTGATGAGGAACTTCCAGAGGCGGCTGTGGCCTGTATGGAATTCAGACAAATTCTGTGAGGATATTCGTGTGCCTACACATATGCATAAAAGGCACTGAAATAACCAGAACAGTTCGAAAACGGCGAATGCAAAATATTCTCTGATAAAAAAAATTACACATAATCCACGTCTCCCATCCACACCCACACTCGGTGAATCTCCCCTTGCTGTAGTCGAATCGTAGAGGGATTTAGGTTTGACAGTTAATTGTAACCTGGACTGGTCTGAACATGTATCAACCGTCTATGCTAAAGCTAAGAGAAGAACCTATATTATTCAGAAATCATTCATACAGCTGTAGCGTTCAGACCATGAAACTGCTTTATGAGAGCTACGTGAGACCGATTATGAAATATGTCGGACTTACATAGTGGGTTGCCCTTTAGGGTGATATGAATGTGCTGGAGTCGGCCCAGAGGTGGTGTACCAGGATTTCCTTTGCTTCTCATGTTCGACACAACTATGCGACCAGACTGCGAATTTTTGATCTGTTACCGTCCAAGGATCACCTCTAGAGGTGATTTGATATTTGCTTTCAGAGCAACAAAAGACTATTTTGGTGTTGACCTGCGATATCTGTTCAACAGAAACAACCTTCGATGATATACTTTTAAGCTTGTTAGGGAACCATAAGAATTTCTTATCAAAAAGAGTCTTCGATCAATGGTTGAATCTACCAGTGTCAATATGTTTAAAAACTGTTATGATCGATGGAAGCTAAGGGTGGGTGCTTCGTGAAGTGTATTATTTTAACAGATCTGGACTAGAAAGTTGATATACGTTTCCTTTTTCATGTTTTTCTTTTATCTAGCTGGAATGATGATTTATGTTTCATTTGTTACCGAACCGAGTTCATAGGTGTCTACCTCAACTCTGAAACTTGTTATAATACTAATAATAATAAAGAGACTTCGTCCAAATTGCATTCAAATATAACATGCAATATTCATATTGGAAATGGTAATATAGGAAAAGGAAAAAATGTCCAAATAACGAGGCAGGTTATCCGAATAAAAATGAATAAACATAAAAGAATCGAAAATATCTTCAGTTCGGAATGCGCATTTTCGCTATGATCTTCCATCTATCAAACATCTAACAACCTAGTTAATGCGCTCTTAGTTATCGTTTGAAATTTTTAGGTAACTCGCCATTATTTTTGGCAGTAAATTTTGATATTCCATAGTTTGGGGCAATAATGAAAGAGCTTCGTGCCAAGTTATATCATCTCTATTAATAATAAATAGTAATAGATTTGGGAAACAGTATCATTGGTACTGTCATTAGGGTCACTATGATATATACGTTTAATCTGTGGTCGTACCTTGTATATGATGATTGAAGTTCGGCAACAATGCTTGATATGAGTCAAATTATATCGAAGACCCTTTATATCATTTTCTTCTTCTATGTTCTTCTTTTTTGGATGAAATACAGTTAAGTGTGTGCTCATTATAATATTTTGATCTTATGTATATTTCCTGTTTTTTGAAGTTGCGATAATGTCAGAATATAATTCATGCCATTTTCGTGTTGAAGATTAATACATTTTGTATTTTCCTTTATATTTTTTTTTTCGATGATTTTGTACGATACAGATTCTTCTTCAATCTAATGAAGTCTCTAAGAGTTATCGATTCCAGGAATCTCTCGGTTTTTTCCTATTCGTGAAATTCTTTTTTCCACGTACATTTACCTATGCCTCTGTGAGGTTCAGAGCCAGTGGAAGGAGTTTCTGGTATGCTGGCCTTATCACTTTCTTCGATTTCGGACCTTGATAATCTTGCTTATTTGCTTATTTCCACAATCAAAGATGAATGATTAATAGCTGTTAGAAGTCCTTTTTAAATGGAACTGATTTCATAAAGTAATTTGAACGTTCGGTGAACTACAGATTATGGCGAGAGAAAGAATACTTATTATTTGTGTATGTTCTGTGAGTAGGTACGAAACATGGATATTCATGACTTTCGTGTTTCCGGATAGCGTTCATACAGGGTGAGCCTTTGTCTTGTACAGTATGGGCAAAATTGGTGATACATGAACTCCAACTTTTTAAGCCAACGAGATAGGGGAAAATGAGGACATTACGGTCGTCAAGAAACTAATAATGCCATCAACTGCATTCTTCTATCTTATTTTGTTTCCGAGTTATAGGCCAAAGTTGAAATTTGGGCGATTTCAACTTTGGTCATTATCTCCGTTTCTGTTTGGGCTAGAATGTTGAAACTAAAACCTTATACAGACACTTTTTTCATAGCATTCCGGTAGCGTACTATGTTTTATCACAAGAGGTTTCTTTGCTGAGCTATAACATAAAGTCATGTTTTCTCTTATGGAAACAATAGTTTATTATGACTCAGAAAGAATCATCATTTTCTCCAGTTTAAATAAATAATGCATAATATAGGCTAGGCCAGCTTAAATAGTTCAGCATCCATTTTTCTACATATGCTCCAGAAAATACTTCGGCAGGATAATCTTCATCTTAATCATGAATAGAATTGCAAAACCTTTTGCAATGATGTGTCGCTCGAACCCAATAGAGTTTTTAATCTTTAAGGGGCTGCCACCAGGATAAGGGGTATGATCATAGACCACTTACCTCGAAGTCAAAAGGCGTCGAAGGATTAACTATAACTTACGTGCGGAAATATTGGTCAGTAGGTTTTTTTTTTACATGGGCCATCCTCTATAATGTTAAAATTTGTGTAACGAAAAAATTTATGATTATTTCTGAATCAGAATCAATTATTGTTTCCATAAGAGAAAACACAACTTTATGTTATAGCTCAGCAAACCACTTGGGAAAAAACATAGTTCGCTACTGAATTGCCATGAGAAAAGTGTTATAAATATAATGTTTTCATTTCAGCATCCTACCACAAACAGAAATCGCCCAAATTTCAATTTTGGCCTATAACTCGAAAACAAAAGAAGATAAAGGAATGCAGTTGATGACATTATCCGCTTTCTTAAAAGAGACGATCGTAATGTGCCATTCATTTTCCTCTATCTCGTTGGGTTGAAGTTCATGTATCACCAATTTTGCCCACCCTGTACATGAGGCCAAAGCCATTTTGAACTTTCACAATATGCTATGCCTCAACTGGAAACATAACAACTTCTAGATCTGTTACATGAACCTTTTGAACCGAGTAGCAGTCAGCCAAAGTGACCAACTTTTTTTTTTATTTCGCTGATATAGATTTTTCTTCAATTAAAAACTCCAAAAATGCGCATTTTACAAGATTTGACTAAGAAAACTTTTATTTCCCAAAATGCCCAAACGCAAAATAATCACAGATGAATAGCATTTTCTTTACGTTTCAAACCTGGCTCCCTTGAATTTCAGGTGAAATTATGGAATGTCATGAGATTTAATGGACATAATTGAAATAAATAAATCATGTGGGTGGAATTTTGTGTTCTGAGAAAATTCACCAAATATAATCTACTTGTTTATTGCAACATAATTTTTTTTATTTGGGGAATTCTAACCCAAATTGACTGGTGCTCAGTCCGAAGTTCTCCAACGGATGATATTCGCTCATTTTAAAGATATCCCTTCCACTCTTTATTCGAATGCTTTATATCATTACGTGACGGAAGTTCAAAATATCGAGTTCTCTAACTGGCTGCAATGAATATAACCACTGCTCTCCTTTATTACTGAACTTCATAATTGAATTTCAGCTATTCTAATGCGAATTCTAGTAGAGAAATAATCTAGAATGGTGATTTCTCGGAAAATTACGACAGCAATATTTCCTTTGTCGTGTCAGAATATTTAGAAGAGCTGTACAGTAATGGTGGACGTAAATACTGGCCTGTTTATGCAAGTTATAGTGTGCGTGTCCACAAATTACCGTTCGAAACCAGTGGTTACACCTCTTGATTTAAACGTGAGCACAATGTTTCACTTGGGCGATATGTTCGCAGCGCTTTGTCATGGGCGGATTGTGTTCGTCGTAAATTTCGTCGAAATATAATAGCCATGCAGTTTTCGTCATTATTGTAATTCTCTGTGAGTTCCCATTCAAAGGAGTGAGAAAACTGGATGTCTTGAACGAGGGCTATTCAACTCCTCTCGTCGTTTATCATCTTGAGAGATGAATGAAAATGTTTCCCTGGTTTCCACGAAAAGAAAGGAAACGCGATTGTTTGAAACAGATGCGGAGAGTTGGCCTCGAACAGTGTATCGGTGTAAGAGCTATCATCATAATATTTCATAACAACAATGAACTATAATAGAGCTAAGGACACCAAGAATGTCGAGTGGCCTGGGATTGACTGACACCTAATGGATGAGCAGTCTTATTGAATATTCTCCTTCTGTCGACAACTTAAGGTGAATAGTGTGCAATTATCGAAAAATTATAGCTGTAGTTGCATTGTAGTAAGCGAAAGAGCCCTGCGCTAATTGCACTGTTCATTTCCATAGCAATTTCATTTTACGTCAGGTTGACAAGCAGTGCTAAAATAAAAATTCATTAAATGTCTTGTTTCGGTGGTGATTCATTACAAGACATTGAGGGAAAAGTGTTTGAAAATGAACCAAGTGATACAAAACTGAACAGTAAATTCGTGTGGGGTAAGTAAATGTGCTTCTGTACTGAGAAAAATTATATTTTGAAAGAAAAAACACAAATTGATGTAAATAGTTTAAGGCTTTCACGACCAGATATACTGATATTGAAAAAGTCTGCCGGACTTATTGGCCGTGGTCCATTAGGAATTATTCCACCTAACGTTCCGCCTACAACTGCCAGTAAGCCCGGAAGATTCAACCATGTCAAAAATTTATGTTTTGACAAAAATATTTCACTGAAGATAATATCAATTTCAATCATTCCACTAATTTCGATTTCAAAGTAGCCAAAGATGGGAAAAATGCCAAGATTGAACAACTCTAGGCAGACACGGAAGAGAATGGAGAGTGCAATTCGAGTTTTTCTCAAGTACGATGATCCATTCTGCTATTATGAAAACCAGTAATTTCAACTTCTCCTAATTTTTCAAAGTAAACCCTCAGCTAAACTTTGTTGCTGAATGCTTATGACGAAATAGAAGCGAAAAGTATCGAATGAAATTTATAAATCCGAGCAGCAGAAAATATCTCGGATATTTCACGGGATGTAAGTTTACCGACTAGTGTCGAACTTTATTGCCAGCCCTCGCTGTCGTTCAGGCGCAAAATCGTTTCCAACTAGTATATGTATGTTACTTATATCCCTTAAGATAGGTTACACAAAATTTTGTCCAACCAAAAGTTTGTGTAAATTCGAATCAATCAAATCCCTTGATTTAAAATTTCAATGAATCTCCATGGTTATTATCAACTTGACACTTCTTGATCGGCCAATCAAAGTTTCATGAAACCCACCTTTAAAGTACCAATAAATGAATATAGGTTCTAACATCCCAGTTGGCTTTGGATAATTGTTAATCTCGGGTCAGTGAAGTTGGAAGTACTAATTTGAAAAATATGGAAAATATTAAGTGCCTGATAGTAGTATAACTCATTGACAGCACCATTCTAGTTTTTGCAAAATTGAAAATTGGAGGTTTTAGACCCTGAAATTTATAGAACAATATTCAGTGCTTTAGTGCCATAAAGTAATTTTGGAACAAAAGACAAAAAAAATTAACCGTTCTCATAATTTCAGGGATTATTTTATTGGTATTTCGTGAAAATTTTTGTTGCATCATTTATAGTTTCACAGTAATAGTGTGAAGCATTAAGTTAGCGAAAAGTTGGTAGCGTTAATTCTGAAACTATGTCAAGTATTTAATAATGCCTCATTAGTGCTAATTATTGCTGTATAAATCTTTTATAGCACCCTTGTTGCTCTTTAGGTACACGCAATTATAAGTTTCATTACGGAGTCGGCATCTATGCATAATGCGAGTCATGTTTGAAGAGAAATATACCTAAACCTGGTTTGGTTTCAAATTTTTATTTTAAAATCAATAGAAGTTCATTATTAACTGACCTTAATGAAAAAGGAGTGAGTTGGTTCCCAATTTGTTTATATGTGTTTATTTTTTATGTTTGTTACCTGAGAACTTTCGTCTAGGTCAACTGATTTTTATGATTCGTTTTTTATTTGAATGCTGGTGCTTTAGTCATTCATTCAGATTTATGCATGAAATAAACTGCTCTACAGGAGTTAGGGATATCGTATTCAATCGTTTTGAAAAGTATGTAATCTTCGAGAAATCCGCTGTTAAATCATTTTAAACTAAATACCAACTTGAATCGATCCAATAAAAATCAGTATGAGACATTTCGTGAATCTGGTCGCCTTTTTTCTGAAGTTTGGTTCTTTTCATATGCTTCATGAAAGTTGTTATTTTGAAATGGAGTCAGTTTATCAACAGCTCTGATTTCAAACGAATTTTCTGAAAATGCCTGGACGTAAATTAACAAACGCTGAGGCTAATAGGGCTATCGGAATGCTACAGGGTGGCCTAACTCAGGTTGTTGTAGCAGAAAGGCTCCAAGTCAGCCAAAGTGTGATATCTCGACTTTGGAATAGGTTCAGGGAGACAGGTTCCGTGTTGGAAAGACCAAGGCTTGGTGGGGGACGAAAAACAACACCTGCTCAGGATAGTTTTATCACCGTTTAGGCGAGAAGAAAGCCTACATTTACGTGTAGAATTCTACGGAAAAATCTTCAAAATGCAGATGGGGTCCAAGTTTCCATCGAAACCATCAGACGACTTTTAAGAGAGGTGAATCTAGGTTCTAGACGTCCATTAAGAGGAGTTCCATTAACACGTGACCATAAGCGTCAAAGACTGGAATGGGCAAGGCAACATATCAAATGGAAAGGTCAATGGCGTAGTGTCCTTTTCACTGATGAATCCAAATATGGACGATTATCAGATTCTCTAAGAATAAGGGTATAAACAATCCCACGCATACCTCGTAATCGTCGCTATGTCCAAGAAGTCCATCCATTCCGAGATGGTAGTGTTATGGTATGGTTCGGGATATGATCTACACATTTGTCCTGGGAATATGACCGCCTTACACTATGGGGAGCATGTCATTGACAATGTTTTGCCAAATTTTCACGGTGCCATTGGTGAAACTTTTCAATTTCTAGACGATAACGCTATACCGCACGGTTCAGCCATAGTTGAGAATGCGCGCGAGGAGCTTTGTATTCCACATTTACCAATACGTCCGCACTCACCAGATTTGAATTTCATAGAACATGCATGGGATATGCTCCAAAGAAGATTAGATAATCATCACCCTACCCCAGAATCCTTAAATGATCTGAGAGAGCTTCTGCCCCTTTTATGAAACCAAATTCTTCAAGAAATGTTCAACAACCTCGTGTCTAGTATGCAAAGAAGATGCCCGAGGAGCTCATTGTATTGATAGTCTTAAAATGCTTGAATTTTCTGGAAATGAAATTTCATTATTTCACTCGATTTTTCTTAACCACCCTGTATACGCTGCAGACCTACAGGATAAAATTTATCTTATTTCCTGCAACTTGAAATCAAATAAATATAAATTTTCATCACAAAATCTTATTTTAACTATAAATTTTGCAATTTAAGTCAATATCCTCAACTCATGTGGAGCAGTTTATTTCCACCTGGACAAACTTTAAAATGTGAAATCTCTGCATATGAAATGGAAGACTTAACAAACAACAAAGCTCACTATGATGTTCCAATAGTTTATAAAGACCCTGTATTTCTTGATTTGCAAATTAATTCGATAGATAAGAGGAAGGAGAAAATTTAAACACACCCAAGCGAATCAATTTCAGTTGATACGAAAATTCGACGTAGCAAGTATTATGCACTTGAACCCTCAATTCGTAATAATCATTCCAAACAGGCATGCCTCTGCCAAATCAGCAAGTTACGGAATTATCCGAAAATATAGATCGCCCTCGTCTTCTGACAATCCCCTCAGTTGAAAACCACTCCCAACAGATCTAATAATGAAGTCTTTACACAATTATTAGCCTCTCGACAATACAATTCGAAGTACTTGACTGGGACTCGAAATCTCTCGCTCCCTTCCGAACTCCCAGGGGTGATTCTTGTGTCGGAAATAACATTCCGATTTTGTTTGGTTTGTGCGTTTGTAGCAGTAAACTTCCTGAGCCATTGCGACCCCTGGCAACGCCCGCAAACAGGGGTGATTTAGTTGGTGCTAGCCCTCGAGCAAATAACTGAGCATTGAAGGTTGTTCGATATGCCAAGTTCTATTGTTATGACTCGTGAAAAATGAACGAGTCTCTATACCGAGCTGGACAATGGGGTCTGATTTGGTGATTCGATCCTCCATCATAAGAAATCAGACATTTTGAATTCAATTATGTCTGTTAATGTGAGAAAAAAAATCAGCAAACAAAAAATTATCTAGTTTAAGACTTTCCCGACCTGACACTGACGTAGTTTATAAGGAATTATTTCAACATACACGCATACACCTGCGGTAGGCATCTTCAGAGGATTCTTGGTCTGGGATTGTTATCTACACCCCGATTAATGGCGGGAGAAGGTAGTGAGTTTGCGTGCGCAATGTTGATTGGCCCAGCGCTTCCGCTCCATATCGACTTGATCTTGATTCTTTGCAATATCGGCAAGTATGCGCTATGTAACGAAGGGGTTTCTTCTTTTCTGTTCATGTTGTTTTTATGTTTAGAAATCTCAATGGCTTCCATGTTCAGAGTAGGATAGAAACTTTTGATATTCAAATAACCTCTGCCTTTAAGAAAACTATATTGTGCTCATCTGTTAGGGCAGGGGATCCCAACCTTTTTTTAAATTATTCTTGTTAGCAGGGACCACTATGTCGGTATAATGAAAATAAACTGTATTAATCAAACTGAATTTTCAATGAGAGAATAACAGGAAATTTACTAAAAAAAGGTTTTTTTAGTATAAACTTCGGTGATTTTTCATAATTGAAGAGTGGAAATTCAAAAGGGTCTAAGTGCCATTTTCACGAAATTTTAGTTGTTATGTTATGGGGTCTATGTGCCAAGGCCAATAGCCTACGAAACAGTTCATGTGCCATCCGCTTCAGGCAGTCATCATTTCAGATGAAAAAAACAATTTTTTTTAAACTTTTTTTTATGAGTTTGAGACATGTTTTATGTAATATTTCAGTTCGATTTTTTTGACACTTAGACCCTTTTGAATTTCCACTCTTCAATTATTAATGTGATTTCTGAGCTTGCATCTGCTTCACAAGTTCGGCTATCTTCTTCTTCTTCTTTTGCGGTGCCTCATCTGGCAGAACCGAGGCCTGATGGCCCATTGTTCCTCCGCCTGTAGAACAAGAGACTCAGTTCCTTAGACACGTCAACAAAAATGTTGCGAGTCGACAGGGAGGGGTCCCTCTCACCATGGAAATGCTGGGTGTAGGGTTTCCTAGGTGTGTTGACCTTAACTCATAAAGGTTGATGCAGTTGAACAGTATATGTTCAACGGTTTCATCTGTGCTCCTGCACCAGCGGCACCTTGAGCAGTCAGCTAGTCCCATCCTATCAAGATGTTTGTTGAACAGGTGGCCGGTCAGTGCGCCAACTACCATACTTAGTTGTTTCCTCCCAAGGGCCAGGAACTTTTTGACCTCAGTTGCAGAGGAGGGCCTCTCAATGAGAAGCCTCGACTGCCTAAGACCACCTCCCGTGCTCCATTCAGAGGAAAATGCACCGTCTAACCATCTCTTAAAGAAATGTCTGACTGTAGTTCGGCAGATGGGGAGCGACGGCTCTGGACCAACAAAAGCTGATCGGGCTCCCCGCTTGGCCAGTACGTCTGCCTTCTCGTTGCCGAGGATCCCCGCGTGTGCCGGACACCAAATAACTTTTAAAAAATTAC
This sequence comes from Hippodamia convergens, assembly GCA_038502775.1. NCBI lineage: Eukaryota > Metazoa > Arthropoda > Insecta > Coleoptera > Coccinellidae > Hippodamia > Hippodamia convergens. Next base: position 61,294,480 of record CM076610.1, on the reverse strand, counting down.
GAGAGCCCAGCTCACGCAGAGCCTCCCTACATTCTCCTACCAAGTATGAATTGACTCTTGTCTCAGCAAGAGCTTTCAATGCTCCCTGGTTGTCGCAACATATGTATATGTGTTTGCCAGAGTAGCCTCTGTGTATATTTTCCAGTGTGCAGACAAGAATTGCATACAACTCCGCCTGCATTATCGAGCAGTCCTTTCCTAGGGGGATGGACCGCTCGAAGCGAGGTCCCACGATCCCAGCACCAGTCCCCGTAAATCTTACGGAGCCGTCAGTGAACCATGTGGGGCCTTCAGGTTTAAGTAACCTGTTTGTATCAGAACAGTGGTCCCTATCAAGGACAATCACTTGGTAGGGTTCGTCGAAACAGAAGCTAGTTAGCACACGGTCCCCTCTATGGAGAAGGGATGCCTTAGCATCTATCACCAATTTGAGAGCTCCCGCATGCCCCCTGAACATCCCATCGTTGTGCCATTGTCCCTGTTCCCAGAGTCTAAGAGCTGTCTTCATAGCTGCCACCCTGACAGCGAGGTGCACAGGCGGAAGACCCAGCAAACACTCCATTGCTGCCGTGGGGGTAGATCTCAGGGCACCAGTTATACCCAAACAGGCTTTTCTCTGACATTTTGTCATGATGGCTCGGTTGCAGGTCTTCTCTGTTGAAGTCCACCACACCAGCGCTGCATAGGTTAGGAGAGGCCTCACCACCATGGTATACAACCAGTGCATAACATGGGGCTTGAAGCCCCATCCTCTTCCCACTACTCTCCGAGTAGACCAGAGTATTACATTGGCCTTTCTCGTTTGTGTCTCGATATGTTTGTTCCACAGTAGTTTGCGGTCCAAAATCACACCTAGATATCGAACCTGTTCCGATAGAGTCAGCCCCACACCAAACAGATTTGGCAGTCTGATGTTGGCCGGCACTCTTCTCCTAGAAAACAGGACCATCTCCGTCTTCCCAGGATTTACCGAAAGTTCGTTCTCTAAGCACCATCGTTCTACCACGCGCAGAGCATTCTGCATCAGATCAGTAATGGTGCTGATTACTTTTCCCCTGATCAGCAGGACAAGGTCATCCGCATAGGCCACAGCATTGTACCCCGCCCTAGCCAACTCAACCAGGAGCCCGTCCATGACAAGGTTCCACAGCAGAGGTGATAAGACACCACCCTGCGGACACCCCCTGCACGCATCGCATCAAACGCAGTGTTGTTGAATGCACCCTCAATGTCTAGAAATACACCTAGTGTCCATTCTTTATAATGTAGTCCGCCCTCAATACAGGTGACAACCGAATGTAGAGCAGAATCTACAGATTTTCCCTGCTGGTATGCATGCTGGGAGGGATGTATTGGGCAGGTCATTAATGCACCATCCCTTATATACCTTTCGACTACCCTCTCCAACGTCTTGACTAAGAAGGAGGAGAGGCTGATTGGTCGGAAGTCATTCGCCTTTGTGTGCGTGGGTTTTCCCGGTTTAGGTATAAAAACAACCCTAACTTTCCTCCAGGAAAGTGGAACGTGTCCTAAGGCTAAACTAGCTCGAAGAATGTGGAGCACCGGAGAAGACAGCACCTCCAGCCCCTAATGAGAAGTGCTGGAACTATACCGTCCTCCCCAGCAGCCTTGTAAGGATCGAATCCGTTGATAGCCCAACGAATTCGAGAATACGTTACGACTTGTGAAGCCATCCTCCAATCCTCTCGTGAGGCTTGTCGTCGACATTCACTCTGCGGGTAGGCATTCTCTGTGAAGCCAGGGAAGTGAGCCTCTAAGAGATGTCTTAGACTTTCTTCCTCCGAGCAGGTTCTTTGCCCAGTTGGAAGGTTCAGATAGTCGATCCTTGGGGGGCCACCAAGGATCGACTATCGACTTAGTATAGCCGACCAAGGTTCGGCTATACTAAGACTAAATATTTTTAAACAAAGCTACATGCAAATCATCAGTCATTTTCAAACGATTCCTTGCCTTGTTTTCAATTACCAACAAAGCAGAAAATCCTTGTTCACACAAAGAAGTCGTTGAAAAAATCATAAAATAGCGCAGAGCGATTTCTCGAAGTTGGGTATAAGAAATTGTGTGAATTTGATTCAAAAGCATCCTTGCAGTTTCTATCATTCTGAAAATCAATGAGTTCTTCTTGAATTTCTTCTGTTACTTCTCCAGCGTCTGTGCTAGGAGGGTTACGAATCAGTTTTTGATCAACTTCAGCATCTGTGGTATATTCTGGAAAGTAATGATTAAATTAATCAATCAGCATTTGTAAATATGTCTTCATGTTTTTCTTCAAATTTGTCTTGCTATTATCATATTTCGGGTCTTCCACAAGTGCTTTCAATGTCGGAAATTAATTATTTTCTTCAATTCTTCAAAAATGAATATAAATATGGGCAACGATTTCTAATTTTTCATTTCTGGAACCTTGCAGTGATTGCATATTCAAAATTTATTCAAATGTTTGAAAATATCCACAAGATACGTCGAATTTATCTGTGATCAGTGAACTGTTTCAACAAATCGTTAATATTAATTTTTTTGTCAGCCAGAAAATCTCAACCCCTGCTCATAGTTCATATAATTTTTTCAACATATTACTTTACGATAGCCATCTAACTCCTGTGTGAAAAAGAAGTACGGAGTGCCTCATGACGTGTTTGTGAGGCACTGCTTTTTATAACATTGACAACTTTTATGGCCATTTGTAGTGTATCATTGAGGCATACAGGAAAAGTTTTAGAAGCTAATGCCTGGCGATACTGTGCGTTGTTATTATCTTCGGATAATGATCCCAACATTGCTGGAGCCCCTTAGTGCAGAGGCCAACGAGTTTATCCCACATAAAATTATGCTTCCCAAAATATTCTGAACAGTTTAGTCCTATAGCAAGCGGTATTCATTAATGGTGCGGAAGTGAAGTAGATGGCGTGGCGGATATTAAATGAAAAACTGTGGACCATTCGCGGACCATATTTTGCCTTCTGCGGACCACTGGTACTCCACGGACCACTGGTTGGGAACCCATGTGTTAGGGTATGCTCCGCTAGTGCGGATCAAAATTACAAAAGACAAAGTCGCCCCACTTTCACAAGCCTACACTTACAGGCCTACCTTTGACTGCGGCGAAGCCTACATTGTACAACAAAATGAAGTATTATATCAATACGAGAATTAAGGAGCACGAACGATGCTCTTGACTGAATCAGGCAGAAAAATCCGCACTAGCGGATCTTCTTTTTGTTTATTCGGGTGATAAATTTCCGCATTCTCAATAAAATATTATATTTTCCATGTGTGAATATATAAATTCATCAGTTCCTTCCTAGAGTACATAGAAGCATTGCTTAGGTTTTGTACCTCCAGATCATTTTTTTTTGTACAGGTTATTTGATGTTTGTACTGAAAAATTAATGAAGATTGATTAATTTTCTAAAGAACCGTTTTCGAAATAATGGAGTACAAAGCAAATACAATTCATGGAAACCTAAAATGTCGATTAGGTTCACTTTGTATTCCATATATTTTACGAAAAGAAATAATTAAAAACTCTGTTCGTAACACAGTTGTAACGTTTCTTCTAAAAAAGTGGATTAAGAGTAAGTCAATTCTAAGTTCCACACCCTGCATCGCGTCATATTTTCATATGAAGTTTTTTCATAAAAAACAAGTGTTTTATCCGATGCCAAATTTATAAAGCAAAATTCGGGACCACCCTGTATATTCCTTTTCACTTTTAATTTGATGACACATATTTTAGTCAACGTCATTTCTTCATAAAACAAAGGATGTTTAAAGTGTTTTCAAATATGAAGTAGAACGTTAATCACACAGAATAATGATTTCATCTGTATCCCAATGGTGTAATTTCCACCGAAATCTGTGGTCTGTCTGCGAGCGAATTGCTGAGAGGAGGTATAAAACCCAACATCCCGTTAAACTTCCACTCACTCTTGATGGCAAAACGGCCTTCGCCACAGAGAGCAAGAATCATGTCGATCCAATCCCGAGTAGATGGGCTTGATCTGATTACTAGTTACGAGTACCTACGTAGGCTCTACTGGAATGATTTTCGAAAGAGGATTTGATTTGAGTTAGTCGAGGGTCATTACTGCTAAGAAGTATCATTTTTCGTACTCAAAGCAAAGTGTGGTAGGTCTACATTCATTGTCGATGATACAATAATAAAAAGTGTGAATAAAGTAAAGAACAAAATTCACAAATGCGTTTACACTATAGTATGTCCCTCATTATAGAAGCTTGAAATCTCACCCATTTGGAAAAATAAATTTTTACATCAATGCTGCTCCAATAGACGGTGGCAGCTCACCGTGATAAAAGCGAAATGGGTGTTTTCTTCAGATACACATTTACTATAAGAAATAAAAATAACAATTCGAGGGCATGTGAGGTTTTCTCTCATGAAATATTCATTTATTCCCAATTCTGAGTAAATGTATAATTTTTTCAAAAAAAATTGTTATCTACTATTTCAGGGGTCAGGGATATCAGGACACCATAAGAAATTTTATAGCAGACAGTATTAATCAAGAACTAAAATTGACTTTTCACAACGTTATCCGTGAAAGCATTCAATTAGACGGTTATGAATTCTATTTGATACTTTATCGTCATACTGTATGAAACTTTGCCGAGGATATAATGACAAAAACAGAGGCAAATTTCCGCTATTAATACGGTTGCGTAAAAAAAAACGACCTATAAATGATTGATTTATTGTAATTTTCAGTAAAACTCAATCAACTCACATATAAAATATCACAGAATCTTGAAGGACATCTACGTCATCAAAAGAACATCTTTATTCGTTTTAAATAGAAAACTCACTTTTCGATTTGCATCATTACTTGAAATGATCATATGCTGCAGGATATCTTCCAATAGGCTTTGATGGCCGAAGGTTAAATACTGCCTAAACCTCAAATCCTGGAGACAACTTAATTTCACACTAGCTAGCAAGTGATAACTTTCGATAATTACTATACTAACAAATATATTATGGATCGGTTTCACAAAACTTTAATTGTGCGATTAAAAAACCTTACGTAAATTCGAACCAATCGAATCACTCGTTTTGAAATTTAAACGAATCGCGGTGGCTCCAATTAATTTAACGGTACAAAAAAAGTTTTGTGAAACCGACCCTATAATAATTAGAAAGAAAAATGAATTTTCATTGAATATGAAATATGAATATCAAATTATATAGTATTATTGTAAAATTCTTTCTCCACAAATACACCTTTTGGGCATAAAATAAATGTATCTTTAATTAAAAAATTAACAGGTTCTGAGGTCTAATTAGGATGAAAACCAACTATGTATCGGCCGACGTTTCGTTTATTTTATAAACTTCATCAGGGCACTGGAAGAAACAGTAGAAAAATGGTGTTACATTTGATATAAAAATCGTCTGATATATAAAAGTTATCTCCAATCAGAAAAATCTAAAACGGTATATATGTACATAAAAATAGGTGATATACAAAGAATAAAAATAAAAAACACAAAAAACAATGCCGTAAATAGGAGAACCGATATTGAAAATCTGAATACAGCATATTACTCTTTAATATCAAAGATGAAAAAAGTATAAACATGTCATTCAAGCAAAGTAGTCAGTCCATGTCCCGTCCCGTCTTCATTCACTGTCGCTGTCTCGCTGAATAATGGTTAACTGTGCAAATTATGATAGTTTTTGTTATATACATGTAGTGTTTATTTGACTAGGAAAATCACATAGTATTGTAAGTACCTACTTGACTGTTTTTATTAGTTTTTGCGTGAATCGTGCTATGTCAACTTGACTTTCTGTTTGATTTCTGAAAGTTTACGTACATGATTGTTTTTTGTGTTTTTTATTTTTATTCTTTGTATATCACCTATTTTTATGTACATATATACCGTTTTAGATTTTTCTGATTGGAGATAACTTTTATATATCAGACGATTTTTATATCAAATGTAACACCATTTTTCTACTGTTTCTTCCAGTGCCCTGATGAAGTTTATAAAATAAACGAAACGTCGGCCGATACATAGTTGGTTTTCATCCTAATTAGACCTCAGAACCTGTTAATTTTTTAATTATACAGCCAAGGTCGTGAACACCACTTTAATAAATGTATCTCCCAGATGGTTGGTTGGTGTTGGAAGAAAACCGATGAAACGTTTTTGAAAGTTGATTTCATGATGCTGTTATACATGTATCCTTTCCGTATGTTAATTTAACATTGAATAAGTTGGTATTGTATCATTCTCAAGCACCCTGATAATTTAATCAATTCAATCAAAATTGACCTCTTTACTACGGCTGTCGCATATAATCGGAATCCTTCTTCTAAATCTTCATATTCTCTGCAAACATTTGTTTGTGGGCGACGTTTTTCGGGGGAGACAATCGTGAATGTTGCGACTTCCACCATTTTAGGAACCATATATCAAGTTGTGAGATAGCATTTCTTGGGCCTATGAAAGTGTCATCATATCTTATCCTAGGGAGTCAGCCACCCTTGGTTCCTGCAGTCTTAGAAAGGCCCTAAAGGCAGGGGCGTAGATTTCCCGCCATTTAGAGTGGAGCCCAAATTGCCCACTCCTCTCCACCTCGCAATTTACGGATCTGGCCGATCCGAATTAACCGAAATATATAGGACTATTTGCAGCTTGTCTTTCAGATTTCGAAGGTTATATTGCCTGAATTGGATTCCGTTCTGTTTGTATCCCCAACAATTTCTCACGGAAGTTATTGCGTTGGTCCCGGACCGTGTTCCTCGATTGGCTGGTCTATTTTCACTTGGTTCCGGAAATAGACGATCGCTTCCACTTTTATCGTCTGAATTTAGTCGTATTTTTTTCTCCTAATGAAATCACTTTTCGAGAACAGATGTAGATGCTTCAGGATCTGCTGCAAATTACGATGAATTATATAACGTGTTCAATATGAGATTGTAAATTTACTGGGTGAAGCGAAAATTTGTCAGGAACATTCGACAAATAGATCATTATCAGTGAAACTATGTGTTTTAGAGTACATTCTTTTTATTTTTGCTAGAATAAAATTACTTATAGCGTTTCCACGCTCAAGTTAGGAATAAATAATTTTTAACTCAGTAAAACCTTCCGAATATCTTCTGAAACCTCACTTACCAAATACTAATTTGAACGCAAATTTGTCATCTGTGAGTCAAAACACCTCAAATATTAGGTCCAATATTTTATTATGGACATTTAAACTAAACAATGGATAGACCCTGTAAATACCTTGGGAAAAGGAACAAACCAGTAAAAACAAATGTTTCAATTAGATTGAATGAATGAAAATTCACACAATTCCTTGCAGTTGACGAATGATATGTCAACAAAATTCGAGGTTACCTATCCAATAATGTGTTGGGATAAAGTGTTATATGGGCGCATTCGCCAATTTGCTACCTTACAACCTATCGAACAGTACAGTTTTAATGACTGTAATATACAAGCAGTTTTGGATTTATATTCTGTTTCCTGAAAGGGCTTATATTTCGAACACTCTCGTCAAAAACACAAAGATCTTCATTAGATTATATACTCGGAACAAAATTTCGTTGAATTCTTGATTCTTTTTTTGTTCTGGTTTTTTCACAGCAAACTCAATTGGAATATAATTTTTTTATTAGAACATATTCCTGAAACTTCGTAGATGACGGATCGAAATTTCGCTTATTATTATTGACGTTGCCAACAGAAAATAATTAGCCTATAATATTGTGAATAGTACGAAAACAAAAATTTTTGAAAATATTAATATTTGGCTGTTGAACGAAGGCTAGCTATAAAAAATGACATTTCTCCACCTCACTAAATATTGAACCATATACTGACATTGTGAGAGTCTTCCGGGCTTATTGGCCGTGTTCCATTAGGAATAATTTCATCTAACGTTTCGCCTACAAATGCGGTAGGCATCTTCATAGGATTCTTGGTTTTAGATTGTACCTAGAACGCTGAAAATGCCCACCGCAGTTGTAGTCGAAACGTTAGGTGAAATCATTCCTAATTGACCACGGCCAATAAGCCCGGAAGACTCTCTAACTGTCAGTGTAGCCGGTCGTGAAAGCCTCAAATCATTTAATAAAAAAATGTGATGCAACGTTCATGATCTAAACTTCCGATACCATTTTCTATTATAGTATATGTATGCGGAAAATGAGGAGACTATAGAACATCTTATAAATAAATGTCCCATTTATGAATTTGAAGGTAGTTTCAGGGCTATATATAAAGTAACCAATGCATTTCTGAAATGGGTCATTTAATTTATTCTAGATAATTTCTTTTCTGCTTTTGTCTTTTTTCATTTCAGATTAAGAATTTTGAGTCGTTTTGTGAAGATACTGTTTAGCTAAGTCCATAAACGGATAACATAAAGATGTTCTCCTAGATCACGCTGATGTCTGTCAAGATTTCTCTGATATTCAATATTTTTGGTAAATTTTTTCTTCACGGGCTATGTGAGGTTTTTCATTCAGCTGAGGTATTTTTCCTTTTCTTCATTTAATCATACTCCAAACCTGTATGGTTTTCCAGTGTTTGACCAACCTCAGCTAGGTCCCTCTTGTTTCAATATGTATTGTATTATTGTGGCTCTTTGAACCAAAAGAATATATATTTATTAAACCATATACTATTCATCCAGTATATCGAAAAAAAATGGTTTTGATCATGACGTTATCCCAGTGTTCATGAGACTAAATCACTAAGCAAGGGGTGAATTCATTTAACAGAATGCAATTACTAAACAATGGCAATTAATGGCGCTAGAGAAAAAAAAAGAAAAATCAAAGCCAAAATTCAAAGGCAAGAAAACGTCTCCATTACGATTTGTCTATGCCAGAAGATATTCTTAACACTCTCAAGGAATACCAAAATGGTTGTCGCGAGGAGTTGATTATTAGTAATTTTCAAACAGCGTTCACATTTATAGAGCTGGAAAAAAGTACGAAAAAGCAACGAGTTATGAAACGATGGAAAGTTTTGCTGCAAATTGCCTCTTCATCTACTAAAGTGTTCCCATCAGATTTGACTTCAGTGTGTTTCCCTGTTCTAGTAAAGCAGATTTAGTCTTGATGAAAAACTGATTGCCATATATCAAAGATGAGACAGCCTAATGGTATAATAGAAAATAGTGTCGGAAGTTTAGATCATGAACGTTGCATCACTCGCCTAAGTATTTATATTGAATGAAAGGATGAAAATTGGAAGCAAATAGTAATTCATGATGCAAGTGCAGGAGGTATCGATATTCTTACACGAGTTCAAAATTCAAAAATGAGCCAAGAAGTGACGAGTGTTTCAATGATAGAGTATTAGGATGAGTCTTCTGTATGAGTATCATACATTTATTTCTCTATTTCGTTGAATTTTTATCGAAATTAATGAAGTTTTACCCTAAATATCGTTCATTGATTATTTCATAGAAAAATATGTTTTTCCTCTGTTTTTCCTCTCATGAATTTGACAGGTAATGAATAAATACGTGGCAGAATGAACGGATCTGACATAGAATAAGAAAAAAGTATTTTTCTTCGTTTTCCAAAATTCTTCGGAAGGATTTGAATAATATATTCCCTTAAAAATAGTATCAGACAATATTTATCAAGCACTCTAATGAGAAAGTTCTCGACAACGATAAATTAATCAAAGTCTTACCTTTTCATATGCAATCTCCAACTTCGGAAATATATTCATAAATTGATAATTTCAATTTCACAGCTCGCGTTTGTAACAATGGCTTGATATATTATTAATTACGCTTCGGAGGGGGCTCTTCCTATGGCAAAGTGAGAATTCCTCCCAAGTTCCCCCGTAACGCGGGGTGTAACTGAAACAATACTCCGACTACACGTGTGGAAGTTAGTACGTTGGCACAGCATTTTGCGGCATTTCAGATGATACTGAGAACGATCGATCATTTCCAATCACAACGTGAAATTAGAATTTGCCTAAATACCAAACATATATCTGAATCCTTCAGTGCACATGTGATCGAATATCAGTTCGTTATCGAAATAGGATGCGGTTCATCATTAAATTCCATCCGTTAATTAGTAATATATAAATTTTTACCACATTCATGACTACAACATTCCTGTATTCATTTAACAGCACTTTGTTTTTGTTGTAATTCGGTGAATTACGTCAGATTTGTTCGGCATGAGGAATATTCGAAAATTTCGAAGAAAAATTGCTGTTTCAGAAACTGGAACACAGCGAAATAAACTGTGGAAAATATTTTTCAGAGTAAAAGAATTCTGTTAATAGTTGCTGTGATAAGAATTGAGATATTGACTAAGGTGCTTGACGGGGCACAATAGACCATCAGGTCGCAGTGGACTGAAACCCCTTTTAAACTATTAACTATTAAGATGCTTGACAAAAAAATTCGAAGTGTTCATCAGTAGGAAGGTATTTCTCATCAGATTGACTATCATCATACTTAAGCCATAGTTGAAAAGTTTAGTTTTGTTTCAGAGACTAGAAGTAGGAACCGAAACAAGTTTCAGAAAAGGCAGAAAACGAATTCGAATCGATAAACTTTTTCTTCTCTATAAAAAAAGAGAAAGCCGAAAAAAGGAATGAATTGAAAATTAATCACAGTGGAATGAATCAGATAAGTTAATGTGAAAACTAAAAATACTTACAAATTTGGAATAGACCTTTCGCCTTTTTTTCTCCACAGTTCCATACTACTCAAGATTTTCTTAATTGTTGGCTTGATATGTGTTTCTTGTCACACTCATATTTAACACAGATCGTTTTGATACCGATATTCCCATCATGACTAAAAACTATACATACAACGATTTTTCGAAAATCTTTTGGATTGACACCTCTGTTTCCCTACAAACTCAACAAGAGCTCCCAACTGAATTTCTTTCTAAAATCATGCTCTTGTTGAATGAGCACACCATAAAGTAACAGACTTCTTGACAACCTGACAAAATTGAATTCGACCAAGGGTTCTTCATGCACGAGTCCTACTGATAACCATTTTCGACCAGTGATTCAAGTTTGCGAAAACATTTTTGAGGAAGAAACTTGAACAACTTCTTACAGGAGAAGGGATTCAAAGAGCCAAAAGGTGTGGACTGATAGAATCGAATGAATCAGAATAATAGTTCTGATAATGTTCAGTTATCTAAATTTCGAAATGGTGTGTTATGTTTTGGTTGAGTTGAATGGATAGAAAAGGTAGGACATGAAACATCCATGCTTCTGAAAAATATCAAAAAGTTGAAGGAAAACTTCAAATTTCATGTTTAATACTCGAAATTGTTGAAAGAAATTATAATTGATAACTGATCTAACGAAATCCCTTCATTGCTCATATTTCGTCAGTAAATTTATAACTTCTCTTGTGAAATAAAGCCTCGGATTTTTCTCTCAAATTAAGTCATAAATTATGTTGAATTATACGAAAAGCACGTTCTGAGTCGTGTTAATGCACGTAACACTTCAATTTACAATACCTGCGTCCAGTCATTATAAAACCATTTGCTGCCGGGTCTGAATATGTCAGAGGGTATTATTTTGAAAAATTTTTCTGTTCGATAAGATCTCAACTGATTTTATCAGGTTCTTTAGGCAAATCTGTTGAAGTTCCCAGAAATTGCGAGTAATTTGTTTTCTGTACCAAAATGAAATGCCACGTGGAAAAAAGTCAAAAAGGAAGGTGCAAAATCCAAAGAACTAGAGGTATCAGATTAAAATCCATGATAACTGGCAGGTCATTCATTAATGGATTGAAAGAAAACGAACTTTGACGAACAGAAAAATATAACTTTCAATATCATTCTGTACATGCCGAATAGCGAGGTTATATTAATTAGATTTTAATATGACAATGATAATTATCTGCATGTAGGATTCATACCTCAAACCTTGTGTTAAGTCAAAATGGAGGATCGATAGGTATAGAATGTGTTGAGTTTTATTATGAATTTTCGAAAATTCTCCCGAAAATGGATTTTGTAGTCCTTAAAATTTCATTATCTGCATTCTGTGAGTCAAAAACATGCATAGATTGAAGTGAAAATATCGAAAAAGGAATCACTAGTTGAAGTACCATGAAGATTTTGCGCGAAAGTTCGAATTCAACACCAGAGCAACATGAAATCATCAGTAGTCGGAAGACTTGATATGCAGTATGAAGCATCTCGTCAAAACGTACATAATGGGAAAAAAATGTTCCTACCACGATTAGTTTATCGCAGCTTTTTGGTGTCTGATGAGACCCGATAATAATTTGTCTCAATTTTGTAGGGATTGGGACTGTGGTATGTTGAAGTTGGGAGTTTGCACTAAACTCCACTTGGCAACTATGTTACCTGTTACGCTATTTATCAGTATTGAGATAAATAACTAAAGAAGAATGTGGGAAGTACATGCAAACACTGTTAAGAAATGAAAACTCTATTTTTTCTCACTATCTGCACTTAGACAGCAAGAAGTAACAAAGATTGTACAGAGGTTCTACTATAATGCAAAACAGTGAATGAGTTCTTCCAGGAGTACTTTGTAGGTAGAAATGTTCTAATAATACTTATAGTAAACTTGAGTGCAGAAACACTTATAGTAAAATCATAGCGGTGGTAGGACGAGATAGAATTGGGCTGATAAGGAAAGAGGAAGTGGAGTATGATTGGCTAGGAAATTCAAAGGGTAGAGACAGAAAAATAATTCAAGGAAGGAATGGAGCTAGAAAGTTCGATAAACATGTGGTAAATATCTTGGGTTATAACTCAAACAATGAGGCTGCCAATAAAGACCTAAACAGTTACTCCCAAGCGCCTGTGTATCCAATCTATCGTTCTCATCTACTTGACACCTCCAAATACAGAAGAATCCATAAATTAGTATATCGGATTAGCCTTGCAAATAAATGGACAAAGGCAGGACAGAAAAAGGTTCGGACCCCAATAAAAGGAATCTTTTTCATTTGAATGGCCAAGAGACTGAACAAAATTATTTCTACATATGATGAAAGCTATAGAATCATAGGAATAACTAAATCAAATATCGTCAAAAAATTGGCTTGTTGTATTGCAGGACGACATTCTGAACTAAACATTCACATTTTTCATCCATACAAACATTTTCTGTGATATCAAACATTTGCCGTTGTTTCACTCTAATAAGTTCTTTTCTACACGCATGACTTAGGTATCAACTACAACATTTCTCTGGCCTGTTCTATTCTGCTTCGTATCGCCCGTGTGGGCGATGGGTCCAATCCATCATTTGTCAGACATTCAAAGTACTTAAATTTCTTAACTTGTTGAATACGATCGATATATTCGTTCAGAGGGTATTGTTTCTCGAGACCACCTTTTTATTTAACGTGATACTCTATATCTTCTCCACAAGAACATTTTTTTTCTAACAGGAACTGTAAATATCGCTCCCTATGGACTATCAGTACGCTATCATCAGCATATCGCATGTTATTCATAATTGTCCCATTAACTTCAATGTCCTCATTTGTGTCCTGAATGACATCTGAGAAAATTTCCTCGGAATGTAAGGTTAACAAATGGGTAGATAACTCTCAACCCTGTCTTACGTCTTTCTGAATGTTTACAACTTCGGTATCATCGATTAGCGTCCGCACAGAAGCATCTTGATTCCAGTTAAAGTTGTGTACCATTCTGATATCTATTGATCCAGACTATTCTTCTGTAAGCATTCCATCATTCCATCAATTTCTTGTTATTGACTGTAAATGGCTCTCCCATTTGACGCTTTTCTGCTGGTCACGTTACTGCAAGAGCACGATTAAACCGAACTATGGTCGCATTCAGCGGACGAAACTGTTGCGGAATCGTCTGGTGCCACATGCGCTACAAACTCAACACGTTCTGGAGCGGTCGCCATGTTTGGGAGCGACATATAGTCTTTTAAACTTTGAAGAGCAATTATTCGGTTTGTGCTTGAGAATGAGAATATAATATATATATATATATATATATATATATATATACATATATATATATATATATATATATATATTCTTATGAAAAAGAGAGCTAAAATAATACAATAAATGTTGAAACAAAAAGTACCTAAGCTGAGGTAAAAAAGAGCGGGGTATCATAACATTCTTCGTATGATACTATAGAATCATACGATACTATCTTCACTAGTATCATACGATACTATACAGCCAGGGGAAAAAACCTCAGCCGAAAAAACCTGTCTCCCCGTAAAAAATATTACATAAAATATTAAATATCAGGAAAATCTTGAAAGATTTCAGTGTGATCATCTTCATGTTATCCGTCGATGGACTCGGATAAACTTATTCTTCCCAAATGACTCGCAATTCTTAATCTGGAATGAAAAAAGACAAAAACAGAAAAAAAAAACGATTATTCAGAATAAATCAAATGCATTTTAGAAATGCATTTGCTACTTTAAAAAACATCAAAATTCAGATTTCTTGGCCAAATAATGTTCAGAGGTTTATAAATATTTATGACAGAGATGTCACAAAATTTGAAAGAAATGAAAAAAAACTCCTTCAATTTCCCCTTTCCGAATCTGTTGAAAATTACGAACTGATACATTTTTAACATAACAAGTTAAACCTGTAAAAAATCGATTGAAACATAACTTTCAACTGTCCTATTTCACGAGGATTTTTTTCTGTTGCCGTGTGGGTTTCTTGCAAAAGAATCACTTCGATACCATGTTCATCAGCTAATTTGGAGACGTAATCACATTTGCCCTTCTAAATTCCTTCGATATTCAAATTCAAAATCCACAAATTCTTGCTCTCTGGTCGTATACGGTTTTTCAAACCACATACGACCTTCCAGGTGATGATTTTTCGGCACTTCAGATGTTTGAAGACCGCTACGGGACCCCAATGAAAGGCAATCATCTCCCATAGATAAACCAAACATGTTATAACACAAGAAAACAGAATATTTTTGAGGACCAAAAACTACGACATATTCCGAGAACTGTCATTCTGACAATGATTTTTCTTTACCTGCAAACTAACACTTGGCAAAAAATAAAGAGGGGTTGACAGCGAGCCTTCAAAATGGCCGCTTTGTGCTTCGTCTGCTGAATGCTACCAATATTTCCAGATTTTTACTTTACCAAACGAGGTCGCATAACATGCAAACGAGATCAGAATCTCTGCAGCCTATATCACGAAATCCTTTCAATCAGGCGGGATATCCATGAATCACCTAATATTTTAATTCGGAATGGAATCGAGGCCATTTTGATTGCGATTCGTTGGAGTAGAGCCGATCACGAGGGGAGTTGCAGATAAAGCAAATACTGAGAACATCAAACATAATTTCAGGTCGCGGCCCTCTGTACGAATAACCCACACAACGGTGCCGAATTACACGAGTAGCGATTTGACTCCCGTTATTGTCCGCATGATTGATCATCCCGTATCGATTCGTCGCTCAGATTTGGGTGTAGGGACGGGGGATAATGCATTTCGTATTTGGAAAGGGCTCATTAGGAACGGCGCACATACATCCTGGTTCAGTTTCTGCGAAGCGGAACGAACATCCGATTTACACCGAACTATGTAAATTCTTCTTTTTGACGCGTTCAATTTGGTGGCGGCATTTGAATTGGGGCTTCGTAATCCATACGCTCCTGTTGGATTTGATTAGGTGGAATTACGCGATCAAGGGGAAGTCATTTCTTCGTGAAGCTTGGAAGATTTCTACGGAATTATCAAGTAATCCTACAGAATCGCCCAATATTAGTCTCTACCACGGATCTGTTTTTATTTCAGTATAAATATTAGATATACATTAAATTTCTGCCTTTTTTATTACGGGTGTTTCATTTAACGTCAGCTTCAATTTCTTGCCAGGAAAACTAGGTACATAATGGAAATACGAGGGCGGTTCAAATAAGATCAAGACAAATGTTTTGATGCGCTTATTTAATATCGAAAAAATTTACAAAAATTCACAGCTTTTCTGAGTAGTTCCGCCTCTTCGCATTCTGTTGACCTTTCCGATAGCTCTTTAGGGCCGTTATAGAAGAATTCTTTGGGCAACTCGGACAGTCATATGCGCATGAACCCCTACCTCGTCGTCATTGTTAAATCTTCGAGCTCTCAGGGTTTCATCCAGTGGTCCAAGCATGTGGTATTCACAGGGTGATAAATCCGGACTGTAAGGAGTATGTTCCAGTACCTACACCTACACACGACGAATATGTTTCAGGGCTCGGAATTTGAGAGTTGAAGTTATTCGAATATTCGTTTGACCTCCTATTCGAATAAATTCGATTTTAATCGAATTTATTCGAATATTCGAATAAATCAGACTATTCGAATGAATGCGACTATTCGAATGAATATGCATCTTTGTTTTGTTATACATAAATAACTGGCTGCAATTATAAGAAGATCAAATGAAGGAAATTCACACATGCCTGTTTGTCTATAGATATCAGATATTCAGAAATCACAAATTTTGTGAATTTCGATATGAAATTAAATATGATAATTGTAAGAAGTGACGTCATTTCTGTATTGAAGTGAACGACCATTGGAAAGTTCGTTTTATGAATTGAGCAAGTTGAATGTTTGAATGAAATTTAATTCGGGATTCATATTTGAATATTCAATTGAAATATCCCCAACTATATCCAATAATGTCAGTACCTATTTTTTGTGCCTTCTTCTGAATCTGTTCGTACCTAGATCTGGTAAATCTTTTCATTTGTACCCATTTCTACTCTCTATTCTATTATATTCGAAGATTGCTGAGCAGTTTCACTAATCATCACAGTTGGGGGCACCCCTTTCGTTTATCCTATTTTCTCCACATGTATTACTCAGTAGCACATTCTAACACTAACTCACCATTAAAATGATACGAATATTCGAATAATTCGACCATTCAAATTTATTTAATGACGGAGAATTCGAATTTCGAATATTCGAATGATTCGAATATGATTTCTAGCCCTTATATCTTTCAGCTAGTTTTAATCTGGAACATCCCATGTGTCAACTGAAAGTTTGTTTTAACTAGCAACACCTAAATATGAAAATAGAAAGGTCTCACCAAAATCATAACAAGCATCAAGCAGGATCATTCTGATGAAAAAAAACAACAACGAAAAAAAAAGTTGCCTTCACGTAGGCCATACCGTGTCTATTTATATCATCGAAATTAATACCATCTTTAATTTTTATGCCCACAATGCTTTCATCATGAGGAGTGGAGAAATAAAATCAGATTTTGTTTCAAATATATATTTTTCTTCCTGCGTGATGGCTCAACACTGCTGGTCGTCACGACATTTTTCCCTCATTGGGGCACTGAAAGGAAAGCACACGGTGATATAAACAAATTAGGTAAGAACGAAACAATCGGTAATTCTATTTTCATTTAAAAAATAATAGTTCTGAAAGTATCATGAATAGAACCGAAGTTTCTGGAATGAAAAATCCTGGAATTATACAGAAGGACATCTGAAGTTAATAAATAACCAGAAAAAAAGAATTGAATAAAATGGAAAAAAAACACCAGAATGAAAAAACTACAAATCTACGAAGACGACATTTCACATCGCCCTCGTATCATGATGAAGAATAGAATAGAGACATCGTGTTTTAAGAACACGTGCTGTGCCTAACGCCATTTTCACCTCCTACCACCCTTAATTTTCGCCTCTAATCGTGCAGAACACGTTTGATGACGCCTACGAGCGTCTCGAAATCAACGCCGTCAAGCCAGTGGAAACTTTCGTTGTTGTAACAAGAAATGAGATGGCAATTAGGATGGAGCTGACGGGGGATCCTGTTCTTGCCGAAACTTACGTAGAATAATAATGGCTTTTTATCCTCGATCTTGTGCGATTTTGTTGTGACATCGTCACTCGCTACGTCCAAAGTTATCGAAGATGCCACCGATTGGTTTAGATGATTCGTTAATGGTTGGATGTGTTATCTGTTAGGACAGTTACCAATTAATCATCTCATGAAACTTTGGAATCAATCTCAGATATAATAGTTATCGTGCGGAGTCTATTCGAGGATCGTTTGGGAGCTTGAAGAAATATCATCACGGCATTTGATTCAGACGTCGCCATTCCTGCCATCACCATTTGAAAATCATGACAAGAAGATATACTTACTTATGTAACTCGGGTGGCTTGCGAGTAATGTGGTCGATAGCTTGAGTCGAGAGACAAGAGTGGAGATTTCACACAATCGTTCATTTTTAACTGAATGAAAAGGACCCAAATCTTGTGTTTCCCGGAATTTATTTTTCGGAATCTTTCAAGATTCCGACCCAAATACCCAAATCTCTAAAACTCTGATGTTTCCTGGATTAACCATATCGCAATCTCGAGCATAGTGCCGAGTACGATCCTGGCAATCTCTTAGGGCGGTCGAAGGGAGCGTTGTTAAGACCGTTTGACCAATACGAGCTTCATTGTGCGCAAACCAGACGATTCCCTTTGTTTTTATTGCTCTCGCTTAAATTTGAACAGAGTATAGTATTGTAGGCGGGCCTTTAATAATAATAATAATAATAGTGTTTTGTTGTAGAATTCTCGCAAAACATACAGAATAATAATAGAAAATTTACAAACATATATGGAAACATATTTGATGATATCTCAGGCCCTGCTACTAGCCTTGAAATGTTATTTGAATCATTCATTTCACGTCTAGTGAGTAAGTAGTAAGGCCAATCCACAATACTCATGGTCGCTCGTCTTGGGCTTGTGTAGTAGGCTGGTGTGGCCCGTCTGACACCCGGTCTGGTCCATTTAATCACTATCCACATTATATCAGTTTCTTCATGCTTTTATCAGAAAGGATCCGCTTCAAGCGAATTTGCCATATATTTTCATTTATTGGATCACTCCAATTGGCCAACGACCGGAGTCTTCCAGCCTGTTTCAAACAATACTTAACAATGATAACTATATATAACTACAATGAAAATAAACCAAAAATTTAGATGGTACAAAAGATTGTGATTTAAAATTATAACAATCGATATTCATTCAGCAAGTAGTAAAGGGGTTTATCAGAGTTTTTCTTTTGGTTGCATGGTTTTCTCTGAATTCGAGAAGTAGTGGCTGGATAATTTCTTTATTGTGCCTTTTTTCCATGAATTTCTTGTTGAGTCGTTCGATTCTTGCTTCTATTGGTTTAATCTTTGTTCTTTGGTAGAGCATCTCATTTGTGGGGTTGTGAAGAGGGTTGTTCGGGTGTCTAATCTTAGTCATTCTTCTCAGACGTATTCTTTCTCCAGTCATTATTCCTTTCCAGGTGGTACTGCTACAGGTTTCATATAGTTGGTGGCCAAATTCTAAGATTTGTATCGAATTTGCTATATATAATTCGAATTGAAGAAATGCCCTTAGTGCATTCTTGAATCAATTTGTTATCTGTAATATAACAAAAACAATGAACAGAAAAAATTTCAATTCAAGACTGTCCAAGACTGTGACTTTTCAGAATCTATATCGACATGGTTAATCAAACCAAATCGTAAGAAGCTGCATTATCGTTGATTTTCTCAATCTGTTTTCGGAAATTAGAACCTTCGATTCTGAAAATTTAATCTGATGAAGGTATTTTAAAAAAACTGTGTTCCTCCGGTGTTTCAGCTGCTTTATTATTTTCGTGGGTTTCACGAAACTATAATTGACGGATCAAAAAATGTCAAGTTGATGAGAGTCAAAATGATACTTCAAAATTTCAATTGGTTAGGATTAACGTAAGTTTTTTGGTCGAACGATTAAAGTTTTGTGAAGCCCATTCATAGAAGATAGAGGCTACGAAACTGAAACTTTGGATATAGGTATGGTAACGACAAAGCAGGTAAATGAGTATACATACCTAGGCCAGGCGATACGAGCGAGTAAAGAAACCCAGACTGTGGAAATCGCAAGGAGAACTCCTTTGAGATGAACAGCTTTTAGTAACCTCTCCTATGTTTTGAAAAATCATGAAATTCCCGTGCACTTAAGAACAAAAGAATTCGACCAATGCATTCCACCGGTACTAATATACGGAGCTCAGACGTGGACTTTAACCGAAGCAAACCTTGATAAAATCTTCAAAACGCAGAGGGCTATAGAAAGGAGCATGTTAGGAAATCACTCAGGGATAAGAAACGTAACGAATGGATAACAAAGAAAACGAAAGGTGCAGACGCAACATAACTAGCGTCACTTAAGTGGAGATGGGCAGGCCATAATGAACGAATACAGAACAAACGCTGGAATGCAGAAATTGGGAAATGGCGCCCTCGTGATGGAAAAAAATCAAAAGTAAGGCCGCAGATGAGGTGGAAAGATGACATAGTCAGACACGCAGGCTTGATGTGCCCAAGTGTTGGAAGCGGTTGGGTGCGGCCTATATCCAAAATTGGAATGATAGAGAATAGGCTAATTGGAATTGAAACTCCACTATTGGCATCTTATACCGAGAATTTTTTCATCTGGTTGTTACTCTAGTCATGAGGGTTCAAAAAACGACGAAATACTTCGACAAAAGTTCTTAGTGGGGGCACTACCGCACTCCCGGATTAGAGGCAATGTGCACTTGGTCGAAGTGCACTGTAGATGAAAATGAGGAATCTCGAGGCGGTTTTCACAATATTTTGATTGTCCGATTAAAAAAATTCACGTAACTTGGAACCAATGCAATCAATTGATTTTAAATGTCAACGTTGACTCTAATCAACTTGACAGTTCTTAATCGGGTAATCAAAGTTATGTTTAACCCACCTTTAGACAATCAGGTTGATAATCGTCATCACAAATTGGGCATTTCTCTCAGAAACGGCTTGTTCAAATTCAGTAACGACTTGCCTCAAATGTTCGGAACTCGTCGTATAGAGATAACATATTTGTCTATTGCTGCTCCCGATGTTGAAATTTATCGTTCAATTTTATTGGTACTGAAATCGTCATTGAGAGCTCTTGCTCGGAAACTCATCACACGAGATTACCTGAAATGAATTTCTATCAGGAAATGAACCAGAATGTGGTGTGTCCTGATTAAACACAAACAGGAAAGTGAATGAATATCTGCTTTTAATCTCTACAATATTAGATGGGTTGATTGAATATCTGCAGCACAGGAGTAAAAAAATTACTACAAGGTGAAAGATTCTGATAGGATGGAACATTTGTGATATTCTAGAGTCCAAAAAACTTGATGGTTTAATGAAAAATACAGCTAGGAATTATTTTATCATTAAAACTATCCACCAGTTTTCCACAATTTTAAGTATTTGGATCACAACTCAAAGGTCTGTCTCAGCATTTGTGCCCTGCTTTTTCAGTTCCACTCATCAGATAGATTTGAACTATGTCCATTATAAATATAAACAATATCTGTTTTGAGTTTATCTCTCTTCATTAAGTGTATAATTATGTGTGTAGGCTTTACCAATGCTATTACAGCATTCATTCTATGCCCCCTAAAACAAACATATTGTCATGTCTAGAGGGTGTTTCAAAAAAAGGTGATCGCCTCCAGGAAAGATAGAAAACTGAAAAATAATGGGGGTTTGTGTTGTAAATAATTTTAGTAACGCCATTCGTATTCAAGATACTTTGAAGAAATAAAAAATATACAAAATTTTCACGATTTTTCTGAAACTACTGACAGCATTGTGATAAAATTTCATAAAAATATGTTTTGGAAGCTATCACATCTGATGAATTCGTATTTATGTCGGACTCTCATAGAGGGCGCTAGTTACACGGTTCGTTCCAACATAACTTTTTTGATATGAGATTTATTAAGCTAAATTTTGAGCGATATTAAATATTATTCAATTCTACAGGAAAAAGGTTATCGATACTGTGTACCGTTTTCGGACCATTTCGATTTGAAAATTATGAAATGATTACCGAGACGAAGAAGTCCGATCTAGACTCCCAAACGTTGGGAATCTTTAGAGTTGGAAGCGTAACAACACATCTTTTTTCATGATTAGGCCACAATTTTTGAAAGGATTTGCCCCCTGGCAAATAAGTGCACAAGTTCTATGCAGAGGCCCTTCTTCTATTAAAAAAGGAATCGATACATGTTTTTGTTTCAGAAAATCCTAGGAAAACTTTCACAAGAATGCAAAGTCCTCCCATGAAATGTTTCAATAGATATCCAAGATCTTTTCCATAAGTTGAACGATCGAGCACCCTATTTTGCATTGTATAAGGAAAGAGAATTATTTTTTATTTCTTTTCAAAGAAACCATCTCACATTTACACAAGATAACGCTCAATTTTATAGACATCACTCTGAAGGGCTAGACAATCATTTTAGTTTCTGATTCTGAAATTAATTTTGAGGTCGTCAGCGAAGAGATGTATTTTGCAGGTATTGAAGTTATTTTCTATTTTGTTTACTTATACAATGAATATGAGTGGACCTGGAGGAGATCCCTGAAGCAGTTCAAAATTTGCTTTGAAATATCAAGACCTCACATTCAAGTAAAATTCGAACCAGTTTGATATAAAAATTAGGCATCCCCATTTGAAAAAACAACCATAATTTCAATCCGAAATGGCACAAAATTGCACGTGTTCTAATAGTTGGGATAATTAACCTAGTATTTCAATAAGCTATCGAGTTGAACATAAAATCAAAATATCCATAAAATCCATTCAAATACAGGCAGGAAGTGACCGTTTCATATACATATCTGATTTTCCATTTCTACATTAAATCGCGATATCTACTAGCAATAACTTCCAGCGACTTATTACGACGTTTCAATTAGACCTGAAAATACGACGACTTGATCATCAAAATATCCATGAACATCCATATCACGGACGTTACGATCCGATCGTCGTCGAACGATCACTGCGCTGCGACCTTTCATGAATTACTGCCATTATTCACCCTGGACAGTGCCGAAATAATTTCAGAGCTCCGGAAAATGGAGGCATGTCCCTCTCTATAAAAATATATTCGCGTGAATCGAATTGCGGGCGAATACGCGAGATAATTCCCGTTTTAAAAATTAAATTTCATGGTCTATGGAGTGGGTTCGTCGGCCGACAGGTCAGCACGATGATATTTGTGTAAAATATGCGTCTGCTTTGATCAAACCGCAGGTTTACGCTTGTGCTCGGAATACAGAGATGGTGAGCGTTCGGACGCCTATAACGATAGGCATTCAGTTCCAGAACTAAATGATGAATTAGTGATCGTTTTTCGCATTATTAAATTGATTATTGAGAAATTCAACATTTCTGATTAAAAATCAGAATTGAAGTAACCACTCCAGGTGTTTCTGGATAGTTCCCTCAATACAATCAAATGAATTCTACTCACAACTGGTAGGTAATCTATGGATTTTCAAACTTCAGAACAGTCGGGAAGAGCATCATAAACCTTGTACTTTCTCAGCTGGCGAATCTCATTTTCCCAAATAGCATGTGTAATATTTACTTACTTTCTAGTAAATTCCGTAGATATAGAAAAGCCTTCGGCAAGATGTGACGTCAAGGATTGATCATCAACCTGAAATAGGTAACTGGAATTTTCATCCCAACTGATAAATTTCAAGCAGTTCTATTCAGAGAAGAAAAGTTCCAAGTGAAGAATACTGTTGGCATGAAATCGAAAACAAGGAATATCGAAGCGGCGATGTCTCAAAGGATTTGTCTTAGGTCCGCAAAAAAAATCTATTTGTAGACGATACAGCCATATAAATCTCCTGTTGTCAATAGAAAGTAGTGAAGAACCAACTTCAGAGAGATATTACGAATATATTATAAGATTTTTCAAGAAGTAGAGATTCAAGATTGCATGAAATAAGCAAATCAAATATCTGGGCTGACAGCTGAACTGTAATAAACAAATGAAGGAAAATAGAAAAAAGCGGGTGTTTTCCAGTGGAAAACAAGATCTGAAACATAATGGTTCTTCAAGATAAAGATTAGGAATTTTTCTATAATATAATATTCTCGGAATTGATAATGAGCAAAATTCATCCCGATGGTTGAAAATTAAATGTAATGAATCTCCAATGTGAAAAATGACATCCATATTCACAGCTGTATCATTAATTTCATCAGGAACAATCAGACCCGAACATATACAGCTTTTACAACGACAAGCATTGAAAAATCTATCTATTCAATTTTTCCCTGGCAGATTCCGCCTCGTGAAAAAGCCAAAAGCATCCAGTCTGCGGGTAATAAACGCTGGAAACAATTCGCGACATTATTGTTTGTAGACAGCGGCTCTCGGTGTGGTAGTTTCCAACTAATAACTTTTTTATATGGAAACTTTTCTATTGTTGCCATGTCGCGTTCCCCTTGCAGCCTCGATGAGAAGAGACGCGTGTGCCGGTTCCTAAATTGCCCCAACGCAGTCTGTGATACACCGTGATATTCGGGGCATTTTTCATTTGCCGACATCCGAGGATGTGTGCTGTCGAGTGTGCTGGGCTCCCTGAGTGGGAACTGAAGAAAAATGGGATGTATCATTCCCTTCATCTCTTCACCAGCCTCCATTTCCACGATTCAGGAAACCAGGAGGCAAGCCATCGGAGAAGGTACGGTCTGCGAATATTTTTTTATCGGGAATCAAACGGATATGGTTGAGGAATTGGGATTGATTTTTGCGCGCTTGTTCCCATGTAGGAACGACTTCTGTGTGCTGAAGAAAGTGTGGTCCGATTGAAAAAGATCGTTCGACGTGGATTCATAAAAGATTTAAAATATTTCAACATATGGGATCCACGATTCCATCATTAGAATTGAGTAGGTTCATAGTGGTTTTAACGTTCACCTATAGCACTGAACACAAGTGCACCACTGAAGAACTTTACGCTAACGCAAAATTTTCCAAGTAGGTTCCTTGTAGGTGTCGAGTCGAAAAGTCGAGAATCATGGGAAAGTAATAACTTGAAGGTTGCGCGGGAAAAGAGAGCAAGGAAAACTTCGGGAAAAATAGGGGATAGTCGATCAGACAACGAGACGGTAGACGGTCACAACGTAGATATTAGCCACGGTTCAGAAGAAATAATTTTGAGAGAACTGTCAACTGAATAATTTGACTTACACTAGTCGGAAAAGTTACACGTTCGACGTAATCGTGAAACGCGAATCTCAGACTCAACCAAAATAACGAAAGCTAGTTTAGAGTTTATTGAAAATGAATTTATTTGACGAAAACGTATCAAATTATAGCGTTCAGTGACTGTAATCCAAAGTTCTTTGTTGTCAGTGTTTTTGCTTCCATTCATTGAAAATTCTTTTAAGATACCTGAAGCCTAGTAATTTCTTAGAACCAGTAAAAATCCTACTATCTGGTAATATGTACCTGAAAAAATGGAATATCGAATTTCCATGAAAAAATTGCTGCATAAAGAATTCCAAATCAAAGAAGCCTCCTAGTAAAACGATCATTTGGTAACGATGAACAAAACAATTCTGATAAATATGGGGTGGTTTTCAGGGGAGCGTTGAGCACCTTCTGGGTGAACAAAAATCATCGTCACCGAAAATTTTCCTTCATATTTGTTCACCCAGAAAGTGTGCCAACGCTCCTCAGGAAGTTATCAATTCCTAATAGTATATTTTTGAAGAAATTGCAGAATAAGCTTCTATTCGAGTTTTCGAAAGCGTTAGAATTGCCTTATGCAACGAGTGTTATTTTCTCTTTGTCTGTCAACTTTTGTGAAATACTCTCGTAACTCGAATAAAAATTCAGATTAGTGACTGCAATGTATATGATATAATATGAATTGATTTGATTTGAAAATTGGGGATGCGAAAATCGAGGATCTGAGGTCAGTACAAACAACCACAAAACGAAAAATATAACTGAAAATATTGCTGTAATGAGTTATGAGTTTTTTTACAGCACAACTTCTACAACTACAATTACGATATTCAATTAAATTATTACGAAATACGATACAGAAATAGAGAAAAATAACATCAATAGATAACATAGTTAATCTATTGAAAAACGAAGAATTTGTGTGAATCTAACAGATAAAAAAGGTGGGTCGCTGGGAAGCGACTGCCAAAGGATCATTTGGAAAGTATGCCTCGGTGTCTTTGTCCAATTCACTACGAGAACTAACTTGTGGTGTGACGAAACTTCGAGACCCCTTTTTCGAATAAGATGCCTCGCTCATTGGTGTCCTACTCAAATCATCAAGTTTCACTGTCGCACCCTCTATCATCAAGAGAATTCTTCATTCCGTAACCCTTTTTAAAGTCTGACATGAATCCACGAGGTCATGCTCCGATCAGAATATTCTTCTGATAAGGTTTCCAAATGAATTCAGACGTTACTTCCGTACTTTGATTTCCACGGTTCACGCCGCGAAGGAAAACTTTCCAACATCAACAACGGTAAATGCCGCAGTTAGTTCCCGAATTAAATTAACATGTTTCCACCTGACGGGCGTCTCCTTGTGCGAGTTACGCGAATGAAACTTCTATACGGCATTCAAATTAGCACCGACAAGAAGACGAGTTGCGCAGCTATCCGCGATAAAGTAACGTCGGTGTTGAGTTATATTCCAACAAATAATGTTTTGGAGTAATTTGCTCTAATTGCTCGAGATTATCGGGAGGTCGAAGCCATCCGTTAGGGCTTGGAGGAAGGGTTGTAATTAATGTAATAGGGGGCGTCTTTATCGCGAAACATGTTTGAGATACTCCTTCCAGAATGTTGTTCGTTAATGGTTATCTCGTGTAACTCATCAAGAAGAAAAATCGCTTCCTTCTTACGGTTCCCAATCTTGGCCAGAGATTTAATTTTCTCTATCGCGGATTCCACGCTTCGTACATGCGACATCTAGCGAGCTTCGGGGACGTTAACTCCTTCATTAAAAGTTTATCTGACGTGAATGCATAGTTGTGCGATAATAACGCCGCGAGCTGGGAATGTTGTGAAATATCGTTGGTACAAGGGATGTTGATTGTCCCATTAAGACTCACAAGATTGCTTTGATCCATTCTATTTTGTAGTGTTGCTACATAGTTTCAGAAAGCATTCTCGCCGACGAAAAACCTGTATGTTTCGAGATTTCGTATTCATCATTGATGAACCTCGTCAGCTATTCCACTATGACGATTCCTGTGTATCTCGCGGTATGATACAATTCCATGTTCAGTTTATATTTGAACCTTCACCCATCATCAGAAAATTAAATTTGAATAGTTTAAACATAATGTCATCAGTAACGCGCAGACCTATGCCTGTATGAACTGTAATATATTGAACTTGTTTAAGTAGAATATTTATTATGACGAATGTTCTTCTTGAGCCAGTAGAACACTAGTTCTACTTAAACTAGATTGAGTCTCAATCGAGTTTAATACATCATGGTTCAAACATGCATTAGAGTCATGAAATAAAAAAAATAAGAATATTTCAGACTGACAAAATTCTGTGAAAGTATAGACTTTCTCTAAGTCTGTATCAAATTCATTCATTCTACCACTTCTTGTAGTGATTGATTATAAATTGGCCTCCTGTCGCTGATTTATTTATTATCTGTCAAATTTATGAGAGAGAAAACAGTTCTGCCAGTGAATATTTTTTAAAGTTGAAACCAATTAACGATATTTGTAGGAATATTTCATTATTTTCAATAAGAATTCAATGAATCTATTGAATTTGGAGCTCGTGGTACACTTGTACCATAAATAAGTTCTCTCTATTTCAGCATTATTTTCAGTTATATTTTTCGTTTTATGGTTGTCAGTACTGACCTCCGATTCTATCAATGTTCAAATGTTAAATGTCGTAAGTCACACCACTGCCAAGATTCAATACAAAAGTCACTAGGATATAGAATCTGAATTTTCCAACAGTATTTCACGAATCTTGACTGAAATAGAGACAATATCGTCTAATAGTCGTGGCAGAAGGCAATTCAAACAGTTCGAAAACTCGCTCCTTCGTCGCTTCGTTTCGCATTCGAATAGGAGCCCATTCTGCAACATGGTTTAGAATGTACGATTAGATTTCCTTCTAGTGTACAGGGTGGGCATATTTCGATGTTTTAGCACTACAACTTTTGAACCAGAGGACATAGACAAAATCTGATACCCCATTCTCGATCTCTTTTTCGGAGAAACTAACAAGAGTTTTATTCATTTTGGCTACCTTCTTTTGTTTTCGAGTTATAAGCGGAAATTGGAAAAATGGCGATATCGAAAAAAATTTATATCTCCGCTAATACTGATGATAGAGCTCTGAAATTAAAACATTCTACAGGCACTTTTTTACGTAGAATCCAGTGGCATGCTCATCTTTTCTGTACCATTTTCAATTATGAAGCTATGATCCAAAACTATGTTTTTTTGAATGGAAACACTATATTTGTGTGACATTTTCTGAAATCTTAATTTTTTGTGATTTCAAAAATATATAACATCGTATAGTTTCGATCAATATGAGTATAGAAAGTGGTCAAAAGCCTATTTTCATGTGAGTCTCAATACTTTCTATGGTTTCAACTGTTGATGAGCACAGAAATGTAGCTTCCTATAACAAGAGCATAGAAATGAAAAGACTACTAGAAAGAAATTGTGGTAATTATACGATACTAAATTTTTTGTGCTTATCGACAATTGAAACCATAGAAACTATTGAGACTCAGATGAATAAAGGCGCTCGACCAATTTCTATACTCATATTGATTCATTTATACGAACCATACGATGTTATATATTTTTGAAATCAGAAAAAATTAAGCTTTCAGAAAATGGCAAAGAAATCTAGTGTTCCTCTTAAAAAAAACATAACTTTGGGTCATAGCTTCGTAATTAAAAATGCTGCAAAAAAGGCGAGCATGCCACTGGATTATACGTAGAAAAGTTCCAGTATAATTTTTTAATTTCAGAGCTGTATCATCAGTATTGGCGGAGATATAAATTTTTTCCGATATCACCATTTTTCCAATTTCCGCTTATAACTCGAAAACAAAAGAAGGTAGCCAGAAATGAATACTACTCTTGTCAGTTTCTCCGAAAAAGAGATCGAGAATGGGGTATCAGATTTTGTCTATCTCCTCTGATTCAAAAGTTGTAGTGCTAAAACATCGAAATATGCCCACCCTGTACAGAAATTCCAGTAAGTCATTGACTTGACTTCATAGAAAATTTTTTATTTGTCAAGAATATTTCACGGCAGAACCAGTGTTGTTTGGAATTCGAATAAGAACATTTCGAAAACCAATGAATCAAATGAAATTAATTTAATTTGCTGAAGTTTAGATAGGTCTAACTAACCCCATTTTACATGTTGAAAATTTTGGGGACAAGGGTTGTAGCACTAAAGGCTGAAACTATAATATGGATATGAATGTGAATTTAATCTCAAAAATTGTTCGCTTCGGATGAAGAATTAACCTGTTCGGGAATTTTTTTCGAAATGAGTTAATTCCGCCTGTTATCTCGTGTTTTCAAACGCCCACCCCGTATACATAAAGTTTCACATTTAGCATTGAATTGTGTTCATATTGTTTGAATTTCAGAATCAATCACTTCTGTTAATATTTGTTTTCTTTCCTATCTTGCCGATTAAATCCGCAAACCGAAGATATCAAAGTTTCATCGTTGCACCACATAATGAAAACTCATCATGAGAATATAACTGTAAAAAGAACCTGCAGTGATTCCAATTCATAGCTCAAAGAATTCACATCTTCATCAAATGATTCTAGGCTCGAAAAATCCCGCCTTCCAATAATTCTCCCTTTCATTCAACAACGTAATCTGTGCAGATCGAACGCAATACCACAAAGGAGAGGACGCAAAAACGGAAAAGAAACCGAAAGTCCATCCAAACGGATATAGATATTTTCCAGGATGTATTATCCGGAGAAAACTGAATTCGGGTTTATGGCGGGCAGTGATCCTTCGGGAAATCTGAAAGAATAACAGATAAATGTAATTTGTGTTTGGTTGATCGGACAATATAAAATCAAATCATCGGGAGTTGGCCCGTATCGATCGGCTAATATGTAGGAAATCGAATTATCAAGAAACTGGATTAGCTGGAAGGGAATTGGGAGTAGCCAGAATGGATAAGTGAGAAAACGGCGGAGGAGGTCGTATATCTAATTTTTCAACTTGCGGGGGTTTTCCTACATGCCACAAGTTCTCGGGAAATGTTGGGAATTCAATCTTGGTATTGCTGCAGATTTTTTTTCATTTATACTAAATGTGATTCCAGGTTTATACACGATATTCCCTGAGGTTTGTAATATTTAAGGGGGTGTTTATTCGTCTTTTTTTAAGAAAGAAGCCCCCTAATTATGAAGTTAGGTCCAGAAAGTCTTAACTGTTGAGGTGAAGGATGATAAAAAAAAATTTTAAAAATGAGTTTATTAATAATAACTGTATATATCCTCTTTGCATGAAGGTGCATTTCGTGAGGAACACAATTTTTATTTTCTTCGCCGGAGGCGTCCGTGAGTGTTTTGCATTGAATAGTTTCAGAGAACAAAAATACTACGATACTTCTTGTCTCTGTAATAAAAACTTTCGATATTCATTTTTGACCAAATTTGATTCCATATATATACGCTTTCTTCGAAGCTGAATTTCCACTCATAAAAAGGGTTCAGTCTGAATATATTTTAAGGAACACTTACGCAATTTCGAACTACAATAATTTTGTTATTCCAAATAGAACACACTTTATGTTTCCCCTTAATTAGATTCACCCTTTTCCTCTAGAACCATATAATATTGATCTATACCTGAATATGGTGCTTCGGCAGTTTTCGAAGCCTTGTCGAAATCCGATGATTCTTTAGAATAAACATTATTTCATCTGGTAGTCTGATGTCATACACAAAAAATCAACAACATTTTTGAGCAAATGTGTTAAATGATGGAATTAAAATTGCTCTATATATTTTTGTTCAATTTTTGAACCCTACATCTCAAAATTTCACACTCTAGACATACGTTTATAAAAATTTTCTTCCCGATTAAATATAAGCATGTGTCCAATAATTACTTTGTTAGAAGAAAGTAATTTTCAGCATTTAAAAATTCATAATTCGAAGGAATAAGTATTTGATTTTGCTGATCTCTTTCATCGGTGTTAGCGAGGAATTTAGTATAAAATGTGATGTAGAATTTTCATTACACTCTCTCCCCTTTCTCTATCTCTCTCTCTCTATCCTCGAGCTCCTAAGGCGAAAAAAACTTTCTACAGAATATAACAAATTGCTTCAGATATGATGAAGTTTTTAGGAATATCCTGTTTTCATTGTGTTACTTAAAAGTTATTCAGGAACATCACATAAAATGCCGTCGTTATTCTTTTACTAATAACTGCCGATTCATGCATGCTTAACTGCTTGTAACTTCTTAATTAGTTGTAAGCAATGCTACGAAGGCTCACTCGAAATACTGGGGGAATAATTTTTCATATCGGTATTTTTCGAGAGTTCGAATTCTATACAAACGACATAGGGCAAGTGAATGTTCTGATGAGAATATATTCCATTCCGTAGATGGGTCCCTAGTTTGTGGCTTTCTTGTTCTTTCAAACATTATCCACCTCATATTCTCTGACAGACTACTTACAACCTCAAATTTTCTTAACTCATTCCATTTCTGTCCGAAACTATTTCCAATTTTTTCATATTGCAGACAAAAGATTTCCAGATTGAAATCACGTGAACCATTTTGGTTCGATTTTAGTCTAGAGTTCATTGAATGCAAAAAGCAGATTTGATAATCTCAATGGAATATATACATTAAGGGTGAGTCAACCTGACCGCAACGGACTCTTGTAGCCAAATGGTATATTTGTTCAGTAATTGGCTTGGGCCAGTTTGTCGATGTGGACTACATTTTGAAAATGTATTTGTATTTTCTTCCATTATTCAATTCTTTGGAGAGGAATAAGTGGGCTCTGCTAAAGTATTCATATACCTAACTCTCTCCGTTTGTGAGATATTCAAATTTTTTGTCAAAATGTATCGTTGTCAAAAAAAAATTATGATCATTGGAAGTAACTACGGCAGCTGTACAACATTTTGACAGGTCAGTCAAGTACGTTGCAGCTAGTTACTGTGGTTTGAGTAGACTATTAATTTATACATTGTGTTTTTTATTATCGGGGACACTTAATATTGTTTATTCAAACTGCAATAGGTTTGTCATTTCGAAAAGAACACCCTATATTTTCTCAGGTAACAAGATTCACCTTTTCAATTTCTCTCGAACTTTATAATATTTCCCTATAATTAAATATGGTGCTTCAGGATTTATCGAAGCCGTTTCGAAATCAGATGACTCTGTTGAAACAACAGTATTTCATCTAGTAATCTATGCCATATACTTCAGTAATAAATTCAACTCTGTTCAATTGTTGTTCCAAGTTGGCTCCTGTCAAATAGAATAATACTAAGTCATGCTCTCGTATTCTCAAGAAGTAAAATTAAAACTCTTACACTTGAAGAAATAATCAACATTATCTTCAAGAGTAAGCAGAAATATTTGAAAATACAAATTAATATCATTCTTACCACATTCAGTTGCATCAATATCTGTATGGAAGGAACTTGGAACGCAGTCCAGAGTTCTGTTAATGGTATCTTGAACGATCTAGTGAAGATATCAACTTTTATGAACATATTCTATTCACAGACGAATCGACTTTCCAAAAAACTGGTCTGGTGATCGTGTAAGTACCTACCTAATCATGATCGCCGATTATTCACATCTCACAAGCTGCGAAGAATTATTCAGGAGTTCTTCAATTCGAATTGAATAAACCATTAATCTATCAGACACAGTTGAATGGTACGACCACTCAAAGTCAATTCTTCGGACCCGATACAGTTCTTGTCAGCGCAGATCCAGGCTTATGTCTTTTCAATTCCTAACGAAACTCAAACTGAAGTGCGATTCTATCTTTCCACGAGACGAATTCAATTTGTCTGCCATCACTGATATTCCGACGGAGTAAGTGCGGGTCTATCATTTGCGCCGATCTAATTGAGTTATCACATTATTGAATTTGGGATGACATCGCCGGATGTCGCCACGATCGCGCCTGATTTCGGTGCTTGAAATGTATCGATTGTCGACAATTCCTCAAGTCCTTGAGAATTTCTTGGCTATGGTTATGAGTTTCATGAAAAAAAAAACAATAATCATAACTTTTTCTCTGGCAACTTTCACATCGGTATTCACTTATGCTCTTTTTAATTTCGATAATTAACAAAATCTTTACTGTGTATCTGTTTTTTTTCCTTCAAAGATCTCCGGAACCAGATGACTGATTTCGATGGTGGGTTAACTATAGTGTAGGCTCTCAAGTTAAATTCATTTCTTCATGATGAAGAAATGACAGAGAAAATCGATTTTGCACGAACAAGGATAAACTAGTTGATTTCAGGCTTTTACTGCCGACCCTGAGTGAACTATAATATAAGCTAGAGGAACGTGACCAAGGACAATTCTGTAGGGCTCGAAAAATTCTATAAAATGAGCTCGTGATGGCATTTTTGTTTAACTTCTAAGGATAACCCATTTTGAAATTTTTTGTTCAATCCAAAATGATGTTGCATTCGAAAACTTGTATTGACTGGCATGGAATGAATAAATATTGAAATGAATGTGACTCTCATCTGCAACATGTATCAAAAGTTTTCTTCTGCTCATAGTTTACGAACGGTTATTTCGCGATATATGATAGATTGAAGAAATACAAATTTAGTCAAGAAAAATATTGTGAGCTTTCTAACGTGCCTCTACTTCAGGGCGTTTTCGAGAAAGATAAAGCACTATTGATATACGACAATTTAACTGGATTTATCTCTGGATCACAAACTCGCGTCTGGATTGTGTTTGGAAACGCCCGTTTCAAAACACAAGTGCTCTAATGATTCCGTACACACGCAAACTCCAGTTTGCTGGATCAAAAACGCGCATTTGCATGTGTGCAGAATCCTTGGATCACTCGCGCATCATCAAAAGGCTCGTTTCAAAACCGCTAATACGAATTTAGAAAAGAAATTAAATCCACCTAGGATTTCAGTGTCAATTAAAGGCTACTTCAAGGTTAGATTATGAAAAGAGTGTGGTGATTATGTTGCTGTCTCACGTGTATCGGAATCATAGAATTTGTACATTATTTTACCAAATGGAAAGACCCATTATAGTGTACGCTAGCAAGTGTTTCTCTATGTTGTATTACGGCGAGGCGTTGGTTTAATCTAGTACCGGATAAAATTGTTCTGAAAAATGTTTATAATATAAGCATTATATTTTCGTTATTTCAAGAAAATTTTCGTCTTCAATAAAATTTTCGCACTGCAAATAGGAAGACGAAAATATTCTGTTGAAGAAAAAAAATTTCTACCTCGAGCTTATTGACTAACTTTCAAACTTGATTACCTCCGTTTTTCGAAATTTCGTCAATTTTAGCCAAACTAACTCCTCCCTGGATGTTTTTCAGATCTTTCTATATTTGAGGATCCACATCCTAAATAATATATGTAAAAATCTTATATTGTTCAACCAGTATTTTTGAATTCTGAAAAAATACGTTTCTGATACTCGACAAATCTATAAACTGCAACATGAATATCATTTGAAGAAGGCGCTCATAGTAGAAATTCATTTCCCGAAATTCTACTTTGGTCATCAAAACATATATTTTCAATATTTTGTGAAATTTTATTTAGCTGTTATTAAAAAACTGGTTTAATCTGAATTCCCAGCTGTTCCCATTCTCCGGGATCAATATAAGGTTTGCGTTTTATAATAATCATATACAGAAACGGTTCCATTCGAATTCTTCGAAGCTAGTAACCCACTTTCAAGCGACATATTCAAGCGTTCGACAAGTGCGTATTCCCTTTCTTCTACTGAATACTTATGGAGTCAGACAGCATCTGAACAGTCAGCGTTCCGAGTAGGGCTTTTCTTTAGATTCGCGTTGTTAATGTTCTCAATAAATAAGATGTAAATGGTTTTCCCTTGTTTCTTTATCGCGCCTTTTGTTCGCAATGTTTATGTCAACGGCCTTCAATGTTCTCTAAGAGTTATCATCGTCTGATACCTTTTAGTATTCTGCATGATGCAAAATACGGTTGGTTTCCCATACTTTGCCTATTTGTATGAAATTTTTTCATCGTGAAATAAATATGAAATTCTAATAACATTGATTAATACAATTCAGCTTTCAATTCATATGGTTTCTCAGTTCTCCGGGACGACTACGACAATTATCAGAATTTATGTGGTTTCCGCTGAGAGCTAGACATATGAGAAGGACCTATACAAACTCATACTCTTATCAAATTCCATTCTGATCATGTCCTTTCCTCGCCTTCGAAAAAAATATCCCCACACACATCATGTGAATCATTTTGTTTCTTTAAACAAAATAAGCGTTCTATAAACACAAAAAGGGTGGATGGTTACAGATGGCTTGTATCTTGTGGAACCCAACAAAAAGATTCGAAATCATTGGAAATCTAATTGGCGCAATGGAAATATACGCGAACATAAACGATGCTACCAATCCTGTGACCCATATAATGATTTAATGATTCGACGATTGTTCATCCTTTCATACCACAATTCGAAGAATGTTTTCTAACTGTACATCTCACTCGATTTCCGACGCGGTCCCAAAATGAAGCACTAATTGCATTCCATCCGGAATTCAGGAAATAGAAATTTAACAACTGTAACAATTACGAAGTTTGATTTGGGAACTAGGGAGAGTCCCTGGATCCAAAAACATCGTGTTCAGATGTTCTCTGTTGGAATAGAATATTATTGCCCACAACTTCACAATTAGTTTATCAGATTGGGAAATCCCCAAACGCCTAAGTATTTCGTGAACATATATGCATTATTCGAATTGGAATAGAACGGGTCCACATAAATTATTTGTCTTCACAAATAGGTCGGCAACCTACGACCCGTATGTAACCCGTGGGTAACCGACTGACCCTTCTAATTATTTGAAGTGACCGAGTTTCGAAAAATAAATAGTATGATCGAATAATCTGAGGAAAATTCAAAATGGAAACTCTCTGAATCAAAAGCATCATCAATATATTCATATATCATATATATTCATATATTCAATATCATCAATATTCTTATTATTCTTATTCTTATCAGCATCAATAGGTACATAGAAGTGTCAAAGCTCTTTTGGAGGACATCGAATTGAAATATATAGATTTGCTATTACAGTATGAAAAACGAAAGTAAAGTCAAGGCAAACGTCTAAATAATTTGGTTAAGTGTTCCGATGATGAAAGAATATTTCCGAAATTGGTGAAAATGATCTCGAACTTCATTATAAACAATGGCTGTTAATACTCTTGTTCTTAAGAAACTTAGGTTAGTGCAACTGGATTCCATAAAGTTCTGCATATGAATGAGGTTAGAGAAAAACCTCAGCAAAAAAAATCCTGCCTCTCTTTACTAAAAATATTATATATCTGAGGACCCTGAAGGACATCTATTTTATCCACAAGAACATCTTCATGTAATTCTTCTATGGACAGAATAAAACAAATTCTTCACCAATCTACCCAAAACTCTAAATCTGAAATAAAAAAAGAAAACAGCAGAAAAATCAATTATAAATAAAAAATAACTAGGGCTCTCAACCGAATTCCATCTGTTAATCATGGTGTTGCATCGTCAATGGCCTGTTCTAATACGATTTAGAACAGACCCTTTTCTCAAGGGAAGGTCAAAATTCGGAAATCTGATGGAAGGATCAGTGGTAAGATCTTTGTTTCTGTCATTATGTGTCAAATCTGTTCATTCTGCCACATCTTGTAGAACAAAATCAAGTGAAAATATTTTGGATATCTATTGAAATATTGTTTGGGAGGTCTTTGCATATTCCTGAAAATTTAATTTGGATTTTCTTTCCCAGTCTCTGGAGCAAAAAACAATCAGTATTGACATTATTCGTCAATCAAAAAATCAAAATATCGTCACGATTCTACGAAGTTGTATGAAAACTATCAATTGTCTGACGAAGGAGTCTGATTAAGACTCCGAAACGTTACGCTTCAGAGTTCAAAGTGTTTTCTTTTGTTCATTGTTAGGTAACATTTTCTTCTTGTAAAGTGCTGACCCCTGACAATAATAATATTCTTCTAATATTAAAAAATTTTTTCTAATTGGTTTTTGTTTCAGAGAAAACCCTAATTAAGTTTTCAGGAATATGAAAATATTTTGTTCAAGCAATGTTTTCATGGATTATTGATTGATTACATGTTTCCTCCTCCCACGGATTAATTTATTTTCTGTCGAATTAATGAGAAAGAAAACAGTTCTGCCAATCAATATTTCTCAATGCGTACAGAAGGCTCATTCTTACACTCGTTCATTCAAAAACTTACCCCTTCGTGGCTCGTGTTTGAAATTTTGAACTCCTGTAAAACAATCAATGTCTTCTTCACTTGAATCATGAATAACTATTAAAAAATTGCATGCATTCCATTCGAATTGCCAGAGTTCTTTGTCGCTTCTATTTATATTAGAAAATAGAATCGAAATGGTTTACATAATGAATCATTATGACACTGAATAAATAACCATACAATTTTGAAAATGGAAGGGTTTTACTTCGAAATTCGAAACTTGGGGAAATTCCGTGATTCGTTAAAAGGTTGAAATGAAAAATTACTATTTTAATATGGTCAAAAGTAAAATTTTCGTCATTTGAAGTCGAAACGAAATTCGATATAAAAGTTTTGAGGAACAAGCAAATTCCTATGGAGAAAATTTCTCAAATTTGCAGTAATTAGCGAATATAACTGACCAAATAGAATGAAAGTTCCCTATGAACCCTATAAGGAAATGGTGTGGCGTACATCAAACCAAGTTTCACATGCCTCACAGTCATCTATTATGATCTTATCGCATAATTAAAATAGATAAGACAAGATTACCCTCGCGATCTCCAGAACCCTGCCGCAAGCATCCTCATGTATAATTCCAGCAATAAACTGAACGAGGTGTTCAAACATGGCCAGAACGGCTACATATGTACACTAACATGGATTAAAATTCATGCTTTGAGACCGTTCAAGGATAGTGGTGAGGCAGTGAAGACTATCCGAGGAGTCCTAGGAGATTAAGTGGTATTCAGAATGGTGGTTTCAGTTCTCTGTTTATGACGGTTAGCATCAGAGGCGATTTCTTATCTGAAGAATGGTGGTACTCGAGGAATATGCAGACTGTATACAGTGTGGAATGGTCAAATAAAATAAATTCATCATATTGGATACTGTACACATATCATTTTCATGTTCATTGAAAAACTCAAAATAGAGAAAACTAAAATGAACAATCAGCAAAATTTCGTTCAATATCAAAAACTGAAGTGTACTACACTTGTAGCCATGAACTTATGAATGTGTATGAATAACATGTTCTAAATGTCCACCGCGAACTACTTGGCAACATCCTTTACACAAATAGATATTGGTTCCAACCATATTTAATCTCTCAAAAGTGATCGACCTAATCTTAACCATTATTCCAAATAGTTTTGTTAATAATGCATCACATCTTATTTTTGGAAAGCCTCATGAATTTTGGCCAAAATAATATGATAAAACATATTTATGGTTCTTGGGTTACGAAAGATTCTCAACATACTGGCTTTCCACTTCATCTTTCAATTGTATTTTTATAATTCTTTGTGAGAAGTGTTCAATTGTTAATATATGCTAAGAATGATTCTCATCATGACACGTTATTTCAAAGATATTATCTTCGATTTATTTGTGATGTATGGTGAAAGCAGCAGAGTATAAGAAAAAAATAGGGGACAATCAAATCAAAATATCCACATCTTCCCAAATAACGACAGGAAAATTTAATAGATGTTCGATGAAAATTTTAATGGTGTAGCTTTTTCAATAGTTGTAACAGAAGTAGTGGAAACATTTCTGAAGAATTTTCCAATCCATTGTATTAATTATCGTCGGTTTCAAACGGAAAGTCTCTAGTTTATTCCAGTATGGAAGTAGATGCTTAGTTAACGGATTTATTCGAAGATCGTTGGTGGGCAGGGGGGAGTTTCTTTATTTGACTTGATCGATCACCGCATCTCACTCCTATAGATCTCAAGATCTTCATGCATAGGATTGGATCAACGATTTACTTCATGGTGATATTATGAGATGCCAGGATCTAAAAATTGACTTTTTTTGTACCTAGAAACCGCCATTCTCAAGTAACTCTAACAATACATGGACTTGGTTGCACCAAGAAAACCAATGAATATCTTCCGAAATGAACTGGAGCACCTCATTGACTTTGTGAAATATGCATCATCCCGTAACAGATATGAAACCTTATTAAGAAAATCGTATGATTTTTTCCAAATTTGAAAGCTACTTGAACGATATTGATTTGCTTGATGAATTAGGAAGCTGTGAAATTTTTGATATAATCAATCAATAGTGGGGTTAGCCAAGTGGATATGACTCTGGACTCCCACCCGGCAAGTCGGGGTTCGAGTCTCCGCCAGGAAATAAATTTTCTGGAATGGAGAACTCGCCGAATCATTCACTGTTGGGTGCCTACCTAAGGTGGCGTCGAGACACAGTAACAAGGCCTACACAGAACACACCTGTCAATGTAACTCGCACAAGCTTCAAGTAGCTTATGAGGGGTTTCACAGAAACCCAGAATGTATAGAAATAGATACATACATACATCAATCAGTCAATCAATAAAATTGATTACGCGAACATCTTTATTCCGCCAGAAAAACAGAAGGCTTGAATAATGAGTAAGAAATGATCGAGTTGTAACAATGATGCAGACCAAGTGTGAAGTACAAGCGTTGTAAGCTACATTATCTACGTTTGTTCTTCGATGAGATCAGTTCGTGAGTAAAACATAATATAATTAAAATGAACAAAGTTGGTCTAAAAGACCAAATTTGATAAATGAATACAACATTTACAGATACAGACTGCTTCCGAGTAAGCACGATTAGAACGTCCATCAGAAGAATATAAAGATACAATGATAAATTATGAGTGAGACAAAATGAGAGTGAAGAAGACTTTCTACGGTGAAACAAGAACGAGAGGCTCTCAACCAGTTTCATGTGTATTACAATTGATCGTTGAACCATATTAGAGACGTTCACATCATATTCTGTAGGAGATCAACTAGATACAGGTTCCACCCGGTGAATTTGAGGACATCTGAAACTCGAAAAGATGCACAAGAAAGAAATTAATCGAATAGACCTATAAATTGAGCAGAACTAATGAGGATTATCAATATTTTTCTAGATTCAGTCTACACACTAAAAAGATTTCATCCCTCCTAAAAGGCTCAACTATGAAATTTCACGTGTTTACCTCGAGTAATCGACGAATCGACGTCGTGAATCCCCTTGTATAATATGGAAAACTATCACGTTATGTTTCAATTCTTAGTTTCATTCAAGATACCCAAGGAAGGCGCACCACTGCCTCCAAACTCTAGGCGTTCCCGATTTCCACAGCAACCCGGTCAGGGACGTTCTTTGCAGTGTCCTTGAAAGCGAATAATGGTGTCCGTAATGGTAGATGTTTCTTCCTTTCGCATTATTAATTCCCGGCGGAATGAAACTGGAGAAAAAGGAACGAGATATAAGTGGCCGATCGAAGTGGGTAATTAAGCAGGCTCGACCGACTTTAATTACGATTGTTGAAACAGAATATCTGCTACCCTTCGATATAATCGACAATCACTCAGATTAATGAACGTGAAGGAGTTTAGGCTCCTGGTTGCAGTTGGAAATCTCAAGTTATCTGTCTGATATTCTGCGGTAGTCCCCATTTTGGAATAATGGATTGGCGAATGGGACTATTTACAAATGATTCATTATATTCCTCTCATAGGTACATTCCTAATTTTTCATTATGGCACTAACTCTAGTGAATACGTAGAAAATATTGGATCGATTGCATTCAAATTGGTATTAACTGAAACCATTTTGTTTCGCCATTTTGAGAATATGGAAAATGTTTTGATTAGTCAACTGTTGTTTTGATTAGTCAACAATTCATGGTAATTTATTAAAATATTGGAATATATCTTTTTTTTTTTCAGAGAAGAATTCATGATGATCCTGTCATTTTCATTCTCGTGAGTTTGGTTGAAATGTATGAAACGTACGCCAGAATACCGTGGATTTTCGTTTTGGAAATTGACGAAAATATCCGTATTTCTCTGAAGCTGAAGATGAGTTGTCGGCATTCCCGACCGGGGAATGAATTGATTCAGTACTCTACACATATTGAAACTGAAACTATAATGATATTTCGCTAATTCAGTATCATAATGAGTTCGTGACAGTACTAGTAGCAGTATTGTAATTAACTCATTACAGCATTGGTTTCAGTTAAATTTTTCGTTTTTTGGTTGTCAATGCTAGCATTCTATCATATCACTTTTCAAATCGAATCAATCAAAATTCTGTAATCTGTCAAATTTCTCGTGTCACACCAATAGCCAGGACTTCGAATCTGAATTTTTATGTGTTTGTCAAGAGTATTTCACCTGAAATAGCAGAAAATTTGTCTAATACTCGTGACAGAAGGCAATTCCAACACTCATTTCGGATTGGTGTTGGAATAGGTGCCCATTCTGCAATTTATATTAGAATATACTATTCATTGAAATAGGTTTCGATATCGAAGAAGATGCTTCTTGATATTACATTTTTCAAATACTTTGCTTTACAGTAGTTCGGTTATAGCTTTTATATTCCTTCAGATCCCACCTTTCCTGCATTTTCATTCAAATAAACGATAATTGAAAAAAATTCTAGAAATGGTGTTCAACAGATGGGACTGCTCCTGGGCAGTTAAGTGATATTCTTTATTGAATGATAAACGCGATATATTCTCAGTAGCAATTCTGTTGTTGAGTCAAGAACAATTCAACCTACCCATGACTCACTCAAAACAATTGCATTCATTACGTTAACACTGTGACTTTCCATTTGACTTGATGAACAAACAGAAGAAGCTTGAAATAACGAATACTCTCATTCAAAACTTCTAACAAATACTCTGTTCCGTCGACGCATCCATCGACATTATAAAATGACAAAAGGACCTCGAGTATAGTGGATAACACCTA
Source organism: Hippodamia convergens (assembly GCA_038502775.1). Taxonomy (NCBI): domain Eukaryota; kingdom Metazoa; phylum Arthropoda; class Insecta; order Coleoptera; family Coccinellidae; genus Hippodamia; species Hippodamia convergens. The sequence continues at coordinate 61,252,297 of CM076610.1, read as the reverse complement.
AATCTCTCTTTGTCCCTGACTGCCTCATCAATGTTTTATTTCTCCTTCAACGTGAAAAAGAAAACAAAAGCTCATTAATAACGAAAAAAGACCGGAAGAATAATAGCGAGCAGTATTTAAGTATAATGACCCGAATTTATATCGCTGGAGGTCGTTATTTGCAGGCATATTTTTTATTTGGAGGACGAGGGGGGTGACAAACAAGAAAATAATTTAAATCTATTGCCGTTCTCCAAATTAGATCCGGCCGAAATTGGACTATTTCTCAACATACGATAACGTTAGCGCTGAAGTGGTGCATTCTTCAGTGCGTGGGTTTTTTAGTGCACGCTAATTCTGAATTGTTTCAAATCTTTTCTGCCAGTGAAATATATCAACATTTTGAATTACAATCTCTCGAAATGAAATTTGAACATGACCTGAAATCTACAAAATTAATCTACAAGAGAATCGTTTGTTACTGGATTTGTCTATCCCAACTCTCACGTACTTAACATAACTATCTCTTAGTAAATCACTTAAATGAACTATAAAATACAGGGTTAGTCTAAAATCTACCAATTTTTCCAGATACAGCTTCTACGACATCAAAAACACTCCTCTCATCATTTGTCAAAAATTGGGAAAATACGTGTCGGAGATCAACACTGACCAGCTGTTTCGATCACATTGAATTCTACTAATGCGACGTTAACTTCATTATTAATGTTTTCCATTTCTCAATCAATATATTTGATATTATCTTCACACAATCTTAGAAATTACCTCATACATTCATGAATCTACACAAAAGTCAGTTCTGAAAACACCGGGTGTTTTGGGTAATGGATGTAATGTATTCAAGAGTTTCAGTTATATCAAACCTGATAGTGATATATATATATATATATATATATATATATATATATATATATATATATATATATATATATATATATATATATATATATATATATATATATATATGAGAAAATAGATTAATTTTTGGTTTTTTTCATGATGCTGATATGCCATTCGAATCTCATCGGAAAAAATTTTCACTGACACGTTTTTTTAAGATCTAACAGCAGGAGCGGACGGTAGTCAATTTTTTGGGGGGGTATCCATCAAAAATTTTCCAACTGTACATTGAATTAACAGAAAACCGTTATACATATTATGGTAAAATATTTGTTTCGGTAATAAAAATTCAAAATGATGAATTTCAACAGAGTGAGGAGTAATTAACATTTTTTTTCATCTACCCAACATTCAATTAAATAGATTTTATGAAGTCTGTTTTTTTTTTCATGAAGAGTATCTTGATGTTGCTCGAAACTTTGAGAAATACGCTAACATATTTCTATGCCCTGAACACACTTTCCAGTTTTTTACCATGATAGGAATTGCTATAAAATTCAAGCAGAACGAGTTGAGAGGTTGTTTCCATGTCCACAATAGACAGTTGAAATAAATTAAGGAGTCAAAGATCTTGAACAAATCAATATGATATGAATTGAACCCTGATATAAAGTGGAAATTGTGGTTCAGTTCTGGTTAAGAAACCGAACCTAGCCTACAGTTCTATTCATGGAACTGTCTTCTTCAGCATGTTGTTGTCGAAGATGTGAACGGTTGACCCAAATAGACCTTCCGTTCCGTATAAAGAACACCTATCTTAAAGTTTTCTATTCATGCTCAAAATGAAGAAACTAAGAAGGGGTCAATATAAACACATATATTAATGCTTTCTTCAACACTGAATATAACCTACAAAGTACTTCAGTATTCAAATTCACTTTAAAGCCATGTTAACTTCATAAATATATCAATTTTTGCAATACCTCATTTTGTCCGGTGGTGTATTTTTTCATATGTATTTATTTCATCGCTTTTGCGAATAAAATAACTATATCTATGCTTGGATGAATAATATTAGAGGCGAATTCATCTTCTCCATGATTTCAAATCCTGATTTTTGCTACGTAAATGAAGGCGTTCTTTTAACGGAACGGTAGGATTATCACCTACCATATTACCTGAATATATTGTTATAACTATTGGAAAAATAATCTGACTCTGCATGAGATACTACATCATGCAGATAATCTGGATATGATTTCAGAACCACCTGATAGCAAAATTTTCTTCTGCACATAATTCAATAGTTTTCTGTAAGTGAAATAACAATAATGTTGCTTACGCGCCTACTAATTTCTTATTCGTATTTCCATGCACCAAACAAAGTAATAAGATATTCGCCTTGGGAAAAAAATATCATTGAGCAACCAAAACTCATGCAACATTAGAATATATGGGGGGTGTTGGCTGATCCCGTATAAACATGAGTTAGAATCGTATTTCGACAAGGACAAAAATTGTGTTTCCCACTTCTTGCACACTGCTTTGACATGGTTGTTCAAAACGCAGAAATGGTAACAAACTAGACTAGCTATCATCGCAACAATATTGCTGGAAACTAATAGAAAAACAACAAAAACAGGACCATTTAAGCAATCAAAGAGTTTACACCAATCTTCAAGATAGGTCCAGTAGACCGACCACCTGATTGTTTACCAGAATAAAATAAAAAAATTGTGAAGTGTGGATTAAAAACTAATATTTTATGATTTATAATATGTTTTAATTCAATGTTCATTTTTCATAGAATGAACTTTAGTCGTTCAAAAACCTACCGTTCCTTTAAAAAATAAGTACACATCAAGATGAAATATATGAAAAGGCCCCATTTGGACCATAATCTGACACAATTCTCATTGAAATGAAGGAAAAAAAATTGCAGGTCTAATTGGGTTAAGCACTGAACCTCTGAACAAATTCAATTGATAATCTAAATCAAAATCTGAAACCGAAGTAGAATATTGGGATTGTTCCGTTTTCATTCCAAACGCCCTGTCGAATGGCGCACCGAACAATCAATAAAAATAAAATATTCAATTGAAACGAAACATTCAAATTGAGAGCAATGAATTTTACTCGCAACTCCCAAAGCTCCGGCCTTGCCCCATTGTTACACAGCGCCAGGCTGGGGTTATCAATAGTTTATTGTTCACTATAGCCGAATTTGATGTGATCTACTCCCGGTTCGTACATTGATGCAGGCCGGAAATGATTACGGGCTTTCGCGACTCTTTAACTGGATCATCGGTGGCAACGTGAATGTGTAATTTATAATTCGTCGACAAAAAAAGTATCATCTGTATGTCGGATTAAACAGATCGATATCTGGACTGATGTAGGTTAATTGATTAAAATCGAATCTGGTGATCCTTTTTCTGACAACAACACACGAATTATTCGCATTATCCGATGTTTTTAATATGCAAATTGAATGCTTATTTTGGTTCATCACTCGATATTTGTGGATCTAGTATATGCACTGAGTAATTGCAATGGAACCGGCTCTTTCTTTCGACAAGATTTTACTGTGGACTCTTTCTTTCTGACGTCCTTTTTTAGTTTGTTTTGTTTATATGTTATTCTGCCAGTCTATCGTTCTATCTTTCTGACTCAGAAGATGTTATCCATTTTCAAGCAAGATCTTCGTCTTTTGGGAATTTAGAATGAAATTACATACTAGAATAACTCATTCAACAAATACCGTAACTTCTGCTGAAATTTATACTTTCAGTTTGCTATGAGGAAGAAAACTTTTTAGTTAGGGTTTACTATATTCAGATTAATTGGCGTGAATGTATCTTTGTCGAATGAAACCTTAGTATGAGTTCCTGTTCTTTTGACCTTAACGTTTGATATAGAATAGCAAAAAAAGTATTGCTTACGAGTCATTTTTGTACGAAAAATATATTTGGTTTCACAACTGATGTTGTGAAACATTGTGTACAATTTTCCTATTGAAACACATTTTCGTGGGAGAAGGTACACTCTTCTAGGTGTTGAAACTAGACGATTTCAGATGTCAGTTGAATTAGTTCATGTGTTGACGTGTCATGCTATTAGTGGGACTTTTATTTTTTTTTATAGTTATATGATACACCAATAGGGACGGACGGCTGAAGCCACATTGCCTCGAAAATTTTCCAACTGTGCATTGAAGAAATAGGAAACTGAATGTTATCTGGTATTTATAACGTTATACGTGTCCGGAAATGATGAGCAAAAAATTCAAAGGTGATTTCTTGACTCACAATAACTTGTACCTCTTCATATAAAATTGTCTCGAAAATTGATTATTAATTAAGTCATATGGTGTTGAAGAAACATTTCACTCAGTTTTTTTTTTGCTCTACGTTTGGCTACGTTAATAATATGAGCAGAACGAATATGTCAACCTTTTCATCTCTTCTTTTAGAGGGCGCCATTACCGATCCTATGCTTTTGTTTGAATGGTCCCAACCTTTTTGTGCTACACTGTATAAAAATTTTCACTGAATATTTTCATTCTCTGGACTTTTTCACACAAGAAAAAGATACTTCTTTTGTTTCGATAAATCTAACCATTTCCGAGGAAAACGCAAAATAGCATTGCTTGCATGCGATGAATAAGAAATATTTTTTATTTATTTTCAACCTTGAACATTAAATTCTTCAGATACATGTGCTATGGTTGCCACAGAAATACTTTCTTTTGAACTAATATTGAAAAAGCTGTGAATAAAATTCTACTTCAACACCCTGTAACTTTGTTAAAAATCAATTTTTGAAAAAATTGTATAGGAGGAGGTATAATTTATATTATATTGAATTGTTTGCTCATCATTTTCGGATGTCCTGTATAAGGTATAATATTTTTGTGTGATGTAGAAAACTATTTCATTATGCTGAATCCCGTCAAAGTGGTATGTTTTCAACTTTTTTTCTCCATCTGCATAACATTCAATAATTGTGCAGATTTCTTTATTTTTTTGTGTGAGAAGTATCTTGTATTATGATGTTTCAATCTTTCAGACTCACCTTTTGTTTTATTTCTCAGCTCTCACAGTTTACATGGTAATATTTATGGAATACATGTTAGCCACCTGCCACAGATTTTTTCATTTTCTGTCGAATTTATGAAAAGAGTCTGTCAATCAATATTTTTCAATGCAAAAAACACTAAACAGAATTCATGGAAGTATTTCATTAACCTCACTTCACTTTTCGTCAATTATCTACGCTGAAAAAATTTGATTTCAAGTTTGGATCATTTTCATCAGAGAAATATATCATGGGTACGTATCAAAAACGCAAAACTATACTGTACAATATGTTGAGAAAGAATTAATGTGATTTCGTATATGAAGGGGAGAAAAATCAATTTCTAATATCAATTTGCTTGAAACAATAGGAATTCACATTAAAAATTAGTTTTTAAACTTTCCACAATCCTTTTTTCATTCCATTATGAGTTTTCGTTAGAATGCAATCACTAGTTGCTTCTTCAGTTTTTTCAAGAACAACCTTTTGAACGTCAACATAAGAAAAGTGAATGCAGAAACAATAAAATCGAGATCTCCAAGTATAGAAAAGAGATGAGGCAGTATTTCAGATAATTTCGTCATGAGAAATTGTGGAATTTAAATGGAAATTGATCTTGACCATTATTTTCTTCATATACCAAGTTTCAAATCATACTGATTCTTTTTCAATATCAATTAGTGCCTTGAATTTTTTTCATACACATCATATCCTCTTCTGGTGAAAATCATCCAAAATGATGAGCAAACATGGTCAACGTAAAAAATGACAATGAATAAAATAAGATGAAAAATAATTTAGAAACATAAATCAAAATATATCCTAAACTGTTGATTTTCGTTATTTATTGATATGGCTCAAACCATATCCAATCAGTGAACCTCCAAGGTTCACGTATCATTTAGGAACACCCTGTGTCAATCACCTTCATTTCTCGATTGTCTGACAGATGACAAATTGTGAAAATCCACGATTTCGATGATTCATGAGAGTTGGTCTGATGAAAAAATCTAATATAGACTTTGGAACCTTACCATTTTTGAAGGTTCGAAGTTTTTCTGTTCGTCCATTATAAAACAACAATTTTTTCGATCTGATTTGCTTCTCAGAAATTAAGGAAAGAATTCACGAAAGAGTATCTCGAAAATTTTTAAATATTTGATTGAGTTTATTGCAGAGACTGGGCGTGAAGACCCAAAAATTTCAGAAACCAATAGAACATGTTTCCTGAGCATTGAATTCCTGCGAACCAATTTCTTTCCAGACAAAAACAACCCCCATACTGAATTCCGATCTATGTATGCGATAAACTTGGGAAAATGTTATCATTCTTTCATGTGAACGGAACAATCCATCATTCTGAACGAATGCAAGGATTCCACTCCTCCTCTGAAAGTATTGTCAGCTTCTAAAGTTTTCCTCATTTGCCGAATGATAAAGATGATTTATCTGCATGTGCCTCAGACTTTGGAGCCATGGAGAAAAATGGATAGAGGAAACATCTTACAGGACGCCCTGAACGAACCAATCGATCAAAATTGAAAGCTTGACGATGTATAAAATATTAAGAGATTATGGGGATTATCGGCGATGCTTTTTCATCCGTTCCACAATTTTCCCTCAACGTTGTTTGCAAATGTTCTTCCTTTTATGTCTCTACATCCACTATCTTTCTGAATTATCGATGAGAAAATTGCATAGATGCAAGAAAATATGTCCAATAGGACACTTTTTTTTCCCCTGAAAAATGTTTGATCTAGAATAAACCTGTCGTAACCATCTGTACCAATTTCAGGTTGGTGAACTATGAATCATTAAAATAGAATGAACTCTCTGAAAGAATGAAATAGGGGGTACAAACTTCTGATCCCGAAGTGGGTCTATCGTGCAAATATAATTATTTTTGCAACAGAACTATTCGGGTTTCGATTCCATGAGAATTTTTTCAGAAAATGGATATAATTCTGCACATTAATTTATAAAAAATATTGAAATGAATTGAAATAACATCTAAGTGAAAATACATGATAATTCTGAGTTAACCAGGGTACGGATTTCACAATGAAATTTTGGGGAAAATTGAAAGAAATCCATTGTGAGGTGGTTGAAAAGAAAATGTAAAGAAAACACTTGTTCTAATTCAATCCGCTTCAAATTATTTATTTATTTATTTATTTATTTATTACAAAATTGATTCGAGTTGAGGACGAACCTATAAACTCGAAGGTACATTATAGATAATATATATGCATACAATCAGATGTGAACAAATAAAGGGGCGAGCGAAATCAAATATAAAAATAAACGTTATGTATGAAAAAAAAAAACAATAATAAAATGTAACCGAAGCAGGCATTTCTATGAGGGACTTCATAATGAGGACTTCCATCTGTCGTAACTATTCTTGAAAGCGTTGACGGAGGATGATCGGACTATGTTCTCAGGCAAACGGTTCCAACTGTGAAATATGCGATTGGGCAGAAAGTGTTGACGCTGTGAGGACTTGAAGTTTTCGCGTTTAAGTTTATAGATATGCCCTCGCAAGTTGTTCCTGTTCAGAGGAAAAAAACCGCGGACCTTCTCCCCGAAGTGGCCTTGCATGGCTCGAAACGAGAAGATCAGGTCGCCACGCATACGCCTCTCCTCAAAAAGTGTCAACCCCATAGCAGAAAGTCGCCGCTCATATGAAGGTCGCGCTGGACCATAGTGGGCACGAGTAGCCCATCGCTGAGTGGACTCGAGAACATCGCTAGCAGCCCTTGTGGAAGACCACCAAACTGGACCAGCATACTCCAGCGTTGGTCGGATATATGTTTTATAAATAGCTGCGAATGTTCGATCGTCACAGCCTCTGAAGGATTTACTGAACATATAGGTAAGTTGTTTAGCTTTGGCTGAGATACGTTCTATGTGTGCTAACCAACCAAGATCCTCCGAAATTACAACGCCAAGGTCTTCAATCTGGGATACTGGAGTCAAGTATTCACCACCGATGGTGTAACAAAGTCGAGGATTGTTTTTACCCATGTGAAGAACGGAGCATTTACTCGTATTGAGAGGAAGCAACCATTCCTCACACCATTTGTTCAAGATGTTCAAGTCTGTCTGAAGAACAGCATGGTTAACTATGGCGTTGTTGTAGAGTTTGATGTCGTCGGCAACTGTGACATTGTGGACTTTAGCAGAGGCGGGAGGTAGGAGGTGTAGAGAAGAAAGAGTAGAGGCCCTAGAACGGACCCCTGAGGGACGCCAGATATTACATGCCAAGCGGACGAAGAGAAGACGTCGCCAACACGCACTCGGTACGAACGGCCAGACAGGAAAGCTCTAGTCCAATCGAGCAACCTTCCTCGTACCCCGATGTGCTCCAACTTTGTTAGTAAGCGGTTGTGCGGGACTCTGTCGAAAGCCTTGGAGAAATCGAGGTAAATGACGTCCGTTGGCTGACCGGTGTCCAATGCTCTGGTCCAGTCAGATATGCATGACGATGTAACTATATGTTGTCGATGTAACTACATTTTTCTGCTACAATGCCATCCTCAGGTCACATGATCACTGAAAGATTCTATCAAAAATTGTTGTTAAAAATTGTTTTATTTTGTCATAGCTATGTCACAGCAGGAAGTGTTATGTTTAACGACGAAATGAACCCATTAAGCAACAAGGCTCAAGAATGCTCAAAACTAATTATTCTTCAATTCGAATGGTGACAATATTATCTGGAATATAGAAGAGTATGGAAAATGACTTCGAAAAGGCATTGAATCTGTTTCGCCTCTCTGCGAATATGGGGAGGCACAATATTTGAGAGGACTGGTAACCAAGGAGTAGGTGAAGATCTGATGGTAACAGTGATGATCCTCATAGAAAAATGCAATTGAACATCAATTTTTCACATGAATACTGCTCAACCAAATAGGGCAACAATATTCAGCATCCGAAAAACTTTTTCTTTATCTTTCATAACTTTTCTTATTAATTAAATTTCTACTTATTCAACCACACCTATCTGCTGGTAGGTTAATGAAGAGAAATCAATTTTTGTTTTTTTTGTTATTTAGGAAGTATTAGGTATGAATTTGATTGAAATCAGAATTTAATGAATATGTTTTCTTTGATTTACCCACAAACAGGTTGGTTGAAAAGTAATTATCGAGGAATGTATAAAACATTTAAAAAAAAAGAAAAATTTGAGTAGAAATGATAATTTTTCATAATTACATATTTATCAACAATGTCTAAACGAAGGATCGAGCCTACCGACTGAGCTCGCATAATACCCGACACTGCCCGCTATCTCAAAAACAGTTCGAAGTGAAAAAATCTTCTAGAACAAACGTTCTAGATAATTTATTCCTCTATTTGTAATAGATAACAATATCGAAAATCTGATAGGAACCGATATTTTTGAGATAAAAATGCAGAAAATTGTTTTTTGGACTTTTGACCCTCAGAATTTCATATAAGCGAAACCCTACATTCGATAGGGTCTGAGACAAGTTTTGAGATGTCAAAATAAAGGTGTTCATAAGTTCACAGCCAATTATCTCGAATTCTTAGATTTTTACTGTATTTTGATTAAAATAACTGGAAATATTTCTAGAATTTTTCTGACTATTTCGATTACCTAAGACTCTCAATAATACTCAAAACAAGACATCTATCGAGAGGTGAAAAGAAAGTGTCGAATATTTTGGATACAAATTGGCGAAAGCACCAGTTTAGAATTCTTCTTTTATTATTTCAGCTCAATGATATTTTCATTTCTATAAGAGTCAAATTGTGCGACGAAATGAAAAAAAACTTCATAAATGAATTGGACTGGTCCGTCTACAGCATGCGATATTTCATCAATGTAAACATAAAACATAAATATGAACTCGTAAAGAACACAAGGAGTCCCGTCATATCCTACCAATCTCTTTAATCCGTGTCTCGAGCAATCGCGAAAATCCAATCTAAACAAGAGAATCAGGGCTGCTCCTCACAATCCAATAAACTTTCGCGAGAAGACATAAACACGAAAAATCTATTTGTACGTTGTATGTTTGCTAAGTAAGATTCGCTATGGGGGAAAGGAGGTATATGTCAGGAATCGGCAAGAGGAAAAACTCCGGTTCACTGTGTCCGGAAGCGGCCGAAAGGGAATTGATTGAGGCGAGGTGAATACTAGGAAGTAGCCCGAACTTTTAACCCCGACTGTCGCGATTGGACCTGTTAAATCTGATTAGCCAAGGCCCAGGTGTGGGATCGTGGTCTGGTAAATTCTCGGAGACGTCTCCGTTCTGTATGTTGATCAGGTTTCGAGCGTCGTAGCGGCCATTATGAATTCAAATATAGATGACTTTTTGTCGTTCCGTAGTGAATTCAAATTTAGGTGTGATCTCGAAGAAACTAGAATTCCAGTCATGAATAAGCAAAGTAAAGATGAAAATTCCATTATTGAATTATAAATATGTATCCTACCTCGGTTAATCCATATATCCCCATTCAAGTGACCATTCATTTCTGAGAGATAAGTTCCAGTTTGTCTTTTCTTGCGGCTTCCGTTCTGAATTGTTTGATGTCACATATGGTGTATCTCAAGGATCTTGTTGGGTCCACCTATTTTTAATATATATTAATATGATACCACTTTTTACCGATGACTTGAGAATTATTTCTCGAATTGACGGTAAGCGAGATTGCGAAGAGATGCAGCACGAGTTGAATCGTATCAGTAGGTATTGTGAAGATTATGATTTTAACCTTTTTCAGATATTTCCGAAAATGAAAAAAATTATGGCACATCTCTAAAATTAATGGAATATCAAAATTTTGTTATATCTTCCAAACAAATGGAAATATCGTGATACGGTTTTCACTACAGATTTTCACGAAAATCTAGGACTACTTTCAACGTTTTTACATATCTAGTCTAGAAGTACCAGAAACAGCCAAAATCGAGCAATTTGGGATACCGTGTACAGGGTATCCCAAATTGCTCGATTTTGACTGTTTTAAGTACTTCTGGACTAGATAGGTAAAAACTTCGTAAAGTGTCCTGGGCTCGATTTTGTGAAAAGACCATTAGTGAAAACCGTTTCACGATATCTTAATTTTTTTTTTTATTTCGATTTCGAAAATGTGCCATAATCTCTTCATTTACGAAAATATCTGAAAACGGTTAGAACTTTCTTGAAGCGCTTTTTTTCCGGAAATAAGAAACAATATTAAATTTTTTTCCCGTGGAAAAAAAAAACACTTTTTTTATATTAAAAACGAAAGCATCTTTTTTCATTTTATTTCATGAAAAAAAATTTAGAGATGAAAAAATTTAATTTAATGCCTTATTCCCAGTGAAAAAGTGCTTGTTGAAAGTTTTTATCTTTTTCAGATAATTTCGAGAATGAAAAAGTTAAGGCACTGAACCGAAAAAATTTCAAAATGTTGTTATATCTTCAAAACAAATGAGGATATCGTGAAACGGTTTTAACTATTGTTTTCACGAAAATCGAGCCTAAGACTCTTTTCAACGTTTTTACCTTTCTAGTCTAGAAGTACCAGAAACAGCCAAAATCAAGCAATTTGGGATACCCTGTACATTTCACGTTTGAAAATGGTTCAGAATAAATTCCTCAAGTTTCTCGGCAAAAGATATGGCTTGTCTACTATCACATTCAATCCTTAAAATTATTCTATATAGTTAAAACGCTTCGGATTCTTGAGTTTGGCGTTCTATGAATGGATGAATGTTATTTCATTTATTAATTAGTTATTTACGACTCTTGTCGAACCAAATTAAATTCATAATGATTTTTGAATTTATATATCTGTAAGAATTTTCAGATTTCATAATGATAAAATAAAATGAAATATCAGATACTATCTGGAACCATTGACTAACCGATCATGAGAATTGGTATATCTATCCGATTGTCATCAAACAGCTGCTGGATAAATGATATTAGATTATTTCCTGAGAGAAGAGATATACCGGTTTCAGCCTCATTTAGCATATTCTCACAGATGTGGTTTGTATTTTTTTTTTGTGTTCTGAAACTTAAAATAGTTCAAAATCATTCTTTCATCAGCATTCAAATACAGAACAAGTGCAGAAAGATGCCACTGATATTCTTCCAAGTGTTCGAAATTCAAAAACGAGTCAAGAAGTGGATAGTTTTTGAATGGACGATAGTTAGAATAAGCCCTTGGACGAATATTATACATATTCTATTTTCCGTGTTAATTCAGTCTTTATTGCAATTTATGGAATATTTCTATAAAAACTGTGTAGTGATTTTGTATGAAACACTATTGATTGGCAAAACTGTTTTCTCTCTCATAAATTTGACAGATAGGAAATAAATCCGTGGCGGGAGGCCAACATGTAATCTATGTATGAATATTACTATGTAAACTGTGTGCGAATGAAATATTCTAGCACGATTTTGGCCTTGATAGAGAAAGGTTATGGACTGCAATTCACAAGGGCGGATTAACGGGGGAGTAATGGGAGTAATTACCCCCCTATAACTATCGGAAACCTGAAAAAAAATTAAAAATTTTAAACAATAAATTTCGAAGCTTGATAACTTTTTGTTTCTTAATTTATAGGTTCACAATTTTTCGGAGTACCGGTAGTCATGCATCGGATAAAGTACGAAAAAAGAATTTCAATCTTCCTTTACGCGCATGGAACAATTTTCTCGATGTTGATCGATGCAACCTATTTATTCAGCACTAATTTGCATGACTTTCAGATATAACCATTTGTCTTCGAGATATCCTTTTTGAGCGCAAAATGATCCTTTTTCACTCAACTGCCGATATCACTGGAACTACTGATCGCTTATCGAGCCGACGGGCGATTTCTTCTTCTACTGAAAATTTCCTACAAAAATCTGTTTTTTTTATTTAAAAAAGTTTTTTTTTCACCTGTCACATAAACGTGAAAAAGGAGCAAAAAAAATGCCATATTATCATTTTTTATTTAATGGACTGTTTCTTCGTCAATATTGGCGGAAAAGCTTAGGTTATGAAAAAATTTTACAGATTGATGTCCCCCCTAAATCGCTAGATAGATCGGTTCAGCAGTTTTCTTGAACCGATTGATGACTTTTGAAGAAATAAAGCGAACACGGTTTTTGTCAAGTTTAAGAAAAAAAAACTTTATTCTCTTAATTTTTTCAAATGTTCAATCAATAGGTCCAAGAAAACCGCTGATCAATCTACCGATTTGGGGGGAACATCAGACTGCCAAAATTTTTTCATATCCTAAGCTTTCCCCCAATTACTGAAGATGATATAGTCCATTAACCGAAAACTGGCTAAATGACATTTTTGTGCTCTTTTTCCACGTTTATGTGTCGTGTTGAAAGAAACATTTTTTTTTTAATTGAACAATACAAATTTTTGTAGAAAATTATCTTGAGAAAAAAAAATCGCCTTTCGGCTCGCTAGGCGACCAGTATTTCGAGAGATATCGGCAGTTTAGTGAAAAAAGTTCCTTTTGCATTCGAAACTGAATATCTCGAAAGTCGTGAAAAGCAAATTGAAGCTGAATGAACATATTATGCGACATTTTCATCGGTCTAGCTGAAAAAATTCACCGTGAGCATAGGGCAAAAAAATAAAAATTTTTTCTTCGTGCTTTATCAGATGATTGCATGGCCACTGGTACCCTGAAAAATTGTTAAACAATAATTTCAGAAACTAGAGTCATCAATCTCCAGAAGTTGATTTTTTATTTTTTATACGACCATTTTTCACTGAGATATAGCCTGTTGAAAAAAAAATTTTCAAAATTTTTTCTGTTCCTTCAATTGTTTCGCGAAGTGTATTAGCAATGAAAACTTCCTAAATATGGGGTGAGCAAATACCTTTCAAGCTCAAAAAACCGGAAGTCTCTAGTTATTCGATCTCAATGGTTATTACCCCCTCCCCCCTCCCACGAAAATAGTATATTATTTTATAAGGAGGAGAAGTGTCACTTTTCATGGCGAGCTTGAGTTTACCCGCCGAACGTAGTGAGGCGGGTAATTGAAAGCGAGCCATGAAAAGTCACTTCTACTCCGAATGAAATATGTTATTTTATTTTCAAACGTTTTGAAATTCATGAAAATCTGAATATCCACTTTGGATTGATTCACATTTGGGTACATGATTCTATCCACTTACGATCGTTATAATTGAATGAATTATGGGACATTTGCCTAGTTACGGTTGCCACGCACAATTGATTCTGACAGATATGAAGCAAAATAATCATTTGCAAGCTGGTGAGAAGTGGTTGAAAGTGAAAATGTCTTCAGAAATTGAGGTTTTGGCCATTGAAGCAGTCTTTTCCCTCGAACCATCGAAGTCAATTGAAAAATATTCTGCAGCATACCTATGATCACTTCGTGAATTGGTGCAATTCGAAAAATGTGACAGTTTACCAAGAGAATGTGCTTCTAGCATATTTTAACTTAATGGCTAGTGGAATAAAATGGAAATCCTCTGCTTTGTGAGCCCAATATTCAATGATAAAGTCGCAACTAGCGATCACACATGAAATAGTTATTGGTAAATACCTTAAGTTGGGCGTATTTTTGCAGGGTAACACTTTTCCTGCCGCCGGCCGGAAAAGTGTTGCATAGCAACACTTCTCGCCTAGGCGGAGAAATAGAACTTTTCGATGATCCTGTCGATCGAGAAATGACGTTATTATTGTACGTTTGAAAATAAAAAATTTATCCGCCCTTGGTAATTCATTCATACAAAAGACTGTTTGTTTATCGCATTTTTCTTGATCTCTCAGACATTTTCATGATTAGGAATGCCATGAATTATCAGATACTCCCAGCTTAGCACAATCGCAGAACAACTGCGAATTGAGTTACAAAAATAAATAGAATCGTTCAGATTTAATATAATATATAATATAGAATATATAATATATTTATACCCAATGATATCATTCTGTGTTCTGCCAAAGTAGAAGGGGATGAAGTAGATATCGATGATCAGTTTGCCAGTGCTTATATATCGATACTTTTATCATAGCGTAGCATCTGCGGTTTTTCCCGAACGATTTGTGGAATGAAAACCAAGCGAGTACATACACATCGATGAGGATGTACCTTTACACCAGACTTTTTCGGTTTCGCTTGCAGGAGGATTTGTCGACTAGGTGCACTCGGCCGAGCGGCATGTAGTGGCGCATTCAAGGTAATCCGATCGTTCTCACGATCAGGATTATTTCAGCTGGTCGTATTCTAGTTCCAGGATTTTGTGGGTTTCAGCAATACCATGCAGGGTTGATAGTGTCAACAGAATCAACTTTTATTGAATTGATATTATCAGATTTCCTCTCAAATCATTTTCTGCGTTTGAATGTCAAATCGAAAACTAAAAAATCCACGATTGTGCTGATTTCCCGATTTTGTCTGATATACTTAGGTATACTCCGAAACATCACATACGTTAATAAAAATCCAATAGTCCATTACAATTTGAATCCTCCATCTAACCGGATATTTCACAGTCGGTATCCATGGATACTCCTTTTAAAGCAGGATTAAACTTTTAAGGGACCTTTGAATTTTTATTGACATATTATTGCAACTCAGGGTAACAGTGGAAATCACAGAGAATACTAGAAAATGCCTCAAGTCTAGACTATGAATGTGAGTGAAATATTAAAAATGAAAATGAGTAAGTTTTGCGGTTTTTACATAAGCATTGCTATACATAGACTTGCCGGTTCGAAATCTCATACTTTGTTTGATTCAAAACATGAAGGTTTTGTAAATCAGGAAAATGCCTCACGGGGATCTGAAACAGTCCGGAAAACGTTCCACAACTATGAGAAGGAGTAGTTTTTATTCCGATTTTCTACACTGAGAGAAATAAATTTGTTTTTATCAATAAAGTATTTATTTCGAGATTATTCATTAACAGACAAATCCACTTATTAATCTTTAATTTATTTATTAACTAACAGATCTTGCCTCTGAAAGAATTCATTCATATATAACGAAATATTTATTTACACGGTATTTGTTAATATTTAATATATTTGGGTATGATGTATTTCATTTAAACTGCAGTTCTCTTCAAATATAAGATATATTAATTGAAAACATAGGTTCATTTGGTAATAAACGAACGTTTGGTTTCTATTACTAAATGATTCTAAACTTCCACCACTCCACGATATGTTTACTCAAAATACAAGATTTATTAACAATGAACAAACCGCATTTGACATGTTTCAGTCATCTTGGCTAGTTAACATTGTTCGGTGGTCGGTAGATTCAATTACCCGACTCCTGCCGATAAATCGCGAATGACGCAATCGGATGAAAGGTAAAAATCAAATCATCGATGACCACCGATAGCGAATATCTCTCCAAAGAATTCTTCACGAGCGTCATAGTTCATGAAGAATTAAAACTAACATCGAATTCTGGGAGAGTCGCCAACCGAAGATCAGATGGAACCTTCAACCCTCCCAATGGCACGTGGTTAGCGCAATGGACTAGTAATTCGAGGGTCGCAGGTTCAAATCCTGCACGGACTGGTCATTATTCCAGAATTCACTTCCGTCTGCAAAGCCATTAATTTTCAATTTTGCTATCAGACGTTAACATTCATTCATAATTCATGCAGTTTGTTAATTATTACTAAATATATTTATTTCAGTGTAATGCCCCTTTATTCGGTATTATTGAATGTTATTATTCATAAATAAATGTGATATAAAATTGAGTGAAGGTGATTTGCGAAAACTTAAATAAATTCTTTATTTCCATGAAAGAAATATTTATTTGTCCATTTGGCCAATAAATGATTTATTAACTATAAAGCATGATCGATAATATCAAGTGAATACTTCTCTCAGTGTAGTTCTGCATAAATTTTGCTACCCTATGACATTTTGTCAGATCCATCAAAACACTCTTGTGATCATACTTTTTGCAGAAAACTCTTGAAATCCAAAAGATCTGAAAACACTTAATTTATCAATATTTTGGTTCCTGGACATTATTTATTTCCTATATTCAAATTTCTGTGGTTACTCTCATCACCCTTAGACATATATCATGTTTCAACAGTTACACGATATATGAATATTTGATTTAGTTTTCATTTTTGTTTCGATAATTTGTGTTGCATTTCTACAAGAAAGATGAATGAAAAAATTGTTAATTTATCTATTAAATGTAATAGTTCAAGCAAGGGTTTTTTTTTTCAGTTCGATGTCTTGACTGGTGTGGTTATTAACTTGGTCAAATTATCACAAAGAACCCTATTCAATTCTCAATTTAATTCAAAAATTCATCATCAGGATGTTATATAATGTTTTTGTTCTTGGCGTGTGTTGTTTCGGAAATACGAAATTTTTAGGATTATTCCGTTACCGTCATCATGAAAATATCATCGTTGGTGATTTCCTGAATAGACCAAAATTCTCTGTCTCTTAGATCATGAAATCAGGGACCGTGATGAAAAAATTTATATTTTCTCCTATCGAGAGATGTTATTTGTCGAGTAGTGAGTTAACCCTGAAACTTCACTGTCATTCAATGTTCTAATTTATTTTCAATGAATATTTGCTCATGAATACTTTAGGAGATTGGCAAAAATACCTTTTTCATTTTTTTTTTGTTTCCATCAGTGTTAAATGTGCATTGCTCTCACACCTTCCTTTTGTTTCTACAAGCAGAAGATTAAACCTGCTGTATGGTCTCGAATGTTCTTCTGATAGGTCCTCATGCGTTTAGTACATTTTCAAATATTGTTTTCATGAGTTATTATCACGTTACTAAAATACATTAATGAAATTGAAACATTTCCTTCAGATCTACTAGTTAGTCACAAGTTGATTGACGATAATTATTCTTAGAATTTATATTTACATTTTGGGTTTAATGTCGAAATTTGATTATGAAAATCATTTGTAGTTTCCAATTGTCTTTCCTTATCTCAATGAGAAAAAAATTAAGAAATCAATAGGGAGAAAGATATAGTTTCTATTCGTTAAAAATCAGTGGTGTGGAATTTTCACATGAAATTCACTATGAAATGAAATAGTTATAATTACATTTGAAAATGCATTTTCGAGTGGTAGTCGACCCAGTAGTCTTGAACCATTCATTGAGGCAAATTTCATTTTCCCCAGAATCAAAATTGGTTTACAACTTCAAAGGTCAGATTAGGGTGAATATTCAACCTACCCCACGCTCGGGGTAGGTTGACCGGTTTTTCCAATCATACAAGAACTGGTTCGTACTCTATATCACTAGAAATAAAGAGCTCTTTGCTACTTCTTCCGGAAGCTCAATGGAAAATTCATCAACTGAACCTGTTTTCGAATAAAAAAATTAAAATATAAGAATTCAAGCGAAATCTTGGACAACCATCCTCATCATCACTACGTCTGAAACTAAATAAACATTAGTTGGGATTCAGCACAAATACAAAATAAGTTTGGGAATAGCATGATTTGTCTTTTTTCCAACCAGCAATCCAAAAATCTCTAATTATTAATTTCAAAAAGAAACAATTACATACAAATCTTTTTTCTCTTCGTTCCTAAAATCGACTAGAAGCATCTGATTCCGTCATTATCAATTTCGCAACGACGACAATAATTCACCACCGTCATCTCATTCGACAAGCGATCCCGTGGGATTCGTTCCTCGAGGAAAATATGGGCATTATTTTCCAGGATCTACGGGCTCCACACTCGCGATGAAAAATGCGCGCAAATCCCCAAAAACTTGTTAACGCTCGAACGGAATTAACGGGCGGCGGACGCGGCAAAACAAAGAAAATTTCCGATTTTTTGCCGTTCGCTCAAATGATAATATATTACGCGTCTCCGTCGGTGGGATTTAGAGGCGAAGACGGACCGGGGGAAGATTTGATTGATTATAAGGAACAGCTGTCACAGAGGCCCCGTTTTTTATTCAAATCCGGCGGCTTACAGAAATGTAACTACTTTGTAGGACCGGACGAAATAACTTTGCGATTGAATTGCAAATGCTGATACGCGGTGAAGGTTGTCGGATTCAATTCCTGCCGAGCTTGGTTTTAGGAGCAGCGGAAATAAAGCGGTTTCTTGGCGATAAAAATCACTGAAAATTTCACACAAAAACCATCCATTTCTTTTAAATCATGTGACCCAGGGTGCCTCTGGTATTTTTATACAGGGGTCCTTAAAAGACCATGTCAGGCGAAAACGGAATGTAGATCAGAATGTTCTCTAACTGACAACCGTTTGTATGAGTCTCGCAGTTTTCGAGATGTTTTATGAAAATGTTGAATTTTTCCTCTTTCAATACTTCCTCTCATGCCGTAGCTTTTCCAATCAGTTTTTTCCCGTGAATATTGTTGAATGATTGGTCCAATGAATGCAATGAAAAAAAGCATGAAATATTTCAGCTAGATTCTGAGAAAAATGTTTAAGTTCACGTTTAGTAAAAAAGTACCTTTTCGATCTGAGGTGGTTAGAAAAAAGCACTCGAACTGTTCTGCAAATTCAGTTGAAAAATAAAGAAATATGTGAAGATTTCGAAGAGGTAAATTACAGGTGTTCACCATCTTCAGAAAAAATTTTATTCAGATGTTCATCGAAAATGGAACTTTTCTGTGAAAATGTGATTTTGTCATTTTTCGCCAAAAACCCTTTCTTTTTGCATGCGCTGCTGCAACTTTTTCAATGATCCTATTCAAAAATAGTGGTCACTCTCGAAATTACTATTTATAACGTAAAATTATTCATTATTTGAAATGATATGTACCCAAATGAGCTCCAATATCAATGAGTGTATTGTAAATAAGCCATTTCATGAAAGGCAGAACATTGGACATTGCTGCGGATAAGATAATTTACAATTAATTTCATATCAAATGTTCAAAATGAAAATTCTCTTCGCGAATACATGCCCTCCATCGATTGGAAAATTATCTTTTCAAAGTATCCAAATTTCGTTCCGCTCTTCTGGCTGCAGATATACAATTGCAGTCATCTAGTTCCGCTTCATATCTTAAAGGATTGTAATAAATTTAATTTTTTTTTCAATTCAGAGCATTCAGGTCTGATGAGCAAGAAGTCATCAAAAACTCCAAATTCGCACTTGTTTCTGATTAGAGCTTGCGGCAATTCTGTCGATCCGACTATTTTTTCATTGAATATTCCAGTCCATAAATTCACTGTAAATCGACATTGGCCGCCCGTCCAGAATGAAGGATCAGATTATTAAAAAAAAATTGATCATAGGATATTCTAAAGCGCGTCAGATTAAGATAGGGTCTGTTAATTACATGCTGAAAAGTGTATATACTACTAATCTGGCAATTTGAGAAAAGACGAAAAGACAGGAGTGAGCTCCAAAATTGTAAAAAAAATCGTCGTCTGGACATTCTCGAGCGTGGCTAAATTTTTTTTTTCTAAAGGAAATAATTCAAGGATTACGAAAAACGAAGTAACAGAAATTCGTCGAGAAAGTTGACCGCGAGCATCTGCATGATATCATTTCGACAATTTTCGGAATATCTCGTCATTTTTGGTTCCGCCAAATATTCCAATTTTTTTTGTGTTATAAACTGTTTGGTTTATCGTTAGGAGATGATTTCATTTCATAAGTGTCATAAGTTCCAAAAATGGAGTTCAGTGTTTGAAACACCCATACAATCATAGAGTGAGAAGTCAAGAATTTTGAATTTGAATATTGAAGTAGGTAATTTTCAGGGAAAACAGTGATTGCGTTTCAAAATTACCCATGAAAATGGTGTTCGGGTGATTCTTCTCCAAGAGACCCACACGGCAAAAAAAAAATCTCCTTGAAAGCGGACAATTGAGGTGTTATGCATGTCCATAGTTGTCGAGACCATAGAGACCCGAAAATGACTTATATTTCAAAAAAGTCAAAGTCTAATGATTAAAATTCCTCAGATTAAGCAAATCACTCAAGGAAATTGTCAGATTGAGATACAGCACATCTGAGACATGAAGATGAATCATATATATCTCAATCTGAAGCGCCCTAGTATGTCAACATGACGATTTTTTTTGCAACTTCAAAAACATCGGCGCTGGTTTCAGTCACATCCAAATCATCAGATTATTGAATGAGAGACTTTTTTCAGGCCTAGAAAATCGGAAAGGCTCGAGTATGTTGAAGTAACAGTTTTTGTTTACATTTTTGAAAGCCTATAGCTGCTCCCCGATGAAAGATATACATTATATAACATTTTCATCTGGCTGCGAAACCGAAAAACTGTCTGAAGGGTCAGGCGACAGGTTTCATATATAAACATATTATGAGCGATTTACCCTTTGTCCGTTCCACAGCGGACCCCTAAAAGTTACGACCGGTACTTAATTGTGCAAATGCCTGGATACCTAAGCAGAATTCCCAAGGAAACTGGGCTGTATACGAAACCAGAAAGTTTTCCCAATCGGCCGATTGTTGGGAAATTTCATTAGCACACCCTTTCGCATCAAGGACCCACGGAGTAGAAGTAAAAGCATGATTACTTGGGATGAAAAAAAATTGTACCAGATGTGTGGTCAAATAATTAACAATGCAATTTGTTTCTCGAACCATATGCTACATGATCCGAAATGGCTGCATATTCAGCAAGTTTTCTTGTGCAGATTGGCAGAACTGGACTCCTACCTAGAAATGTCATCAGTGATATTTCACAGGCCTTGGGGATTCTTTTGCTTGCCTTCATTGGAAGTTTTATAAATAAATAGTGGCTATCGTCTCCTCCTGTATTACAACTTTGCTGATAACATGAAATATTTTAACTTTCCACTCCATATCAGGACGAAATACAGCAGGTCTCAACTTTCATATTGCAGTAGGTTTCTGAATGGCCTCTCATTATCTTGTGACCTTGAAATTCATTACCCTACGTGGATTTCAAGATTCTCCTAGATGTGATCCGTGAATTTGTCTCGATTCAATCGTTATAGGTTATCTGGTAACATTTTGAAACTGTGCAAGCGTTTCTTGAAGTGTGAGATTTGGAACTTTTATCTCGATTCCAGTGATCTTTCCGAAAGTTTTAGGAAAAATAATATTTTTTTGAGATTCGAGGTTTTAATAAAAAACGACCTGCTTTCAAGGAAGAAAAAAAACCGAGACAGTGCTTTACAAGCAGTGGAAATGACAACTGATGGATTTGAAATTGTTGAACATGTGCTAAGATTCTTTGTGGATTCTTCGAAAGCATTATATTCAATTAATTACGAAACATTGCTGGAAAAATTCGAGGCATAGGATATATGAAATGCATGCTTCCTCAGTGGACCTCGTCAACATGTATTCGTTTATATTCAGTACGACTTCACCTGTAACCCTACATGTGCTTCAATATTTCGATCAAAATTCAACGAAACAAATATTTCGAATCCTTTCGATGAAAGATCTACAGCTTATTGCTTTGGGTAGAGCCATATTTTTTAATGGATTCACAAAGAGTAATATTGGATATTAATTTTATTTATTATATATGAGATCAATAATTGTATAAGAGTGTCTGACACTTTTCATTTTCATTGTGTGAACAATTATTATTGTCGAATGAAGATATTCTATTTTATTCTTCACTCATGACCCGAATACTTTATTTGTTAACGTAGTTGGGTCACGTCTTGGAAATGGTCCCTCTGTTTCCAAGAAACATAATATTATATTCGAACACAACCAACCTCCTTCTCCGGAATAAACCCAACATTTTAGAGTATATGGAAAGAAAGCAAGATTCTTGCAACTTCAACATCTCGTTTTATCTCCATCTCACAACCACGCTTTTCAGCCCTGACATCTTGTCGTTCCCGATGTAATCAAAAACCAGAAAACTTGTCAAACGCTGATGCATGGAATCTTCTCTTGGAAATGGGAAGTAGGAAGTAGGACTGGTGCCTGTCTGTTCTTTGGGAGTGATACAAATTTTATTGTATGCAACGTGTCACTGTGAAGAATCAGATTACAGTAGCTGCGTCTTTATAACCACATACCTCTAGTTATGTGAAAGATTGAAAAATAATTCGCTCACATTACGAATAGGTTGACTTCAATGAATAAGTATTCCATTCCACCCAGAAATGTGTGCGGTAGAGACTCAATTATTTTTTTACTTTTTAGTGCATCATTGTTTAATTGCAAATTTTTTTTCTGACTTTGGTTTTTCTCCAAGATTCAGTTTTCAACAAGCAAGAGTTTTATAACGAGTATGTGAAATATGGCAACCTATTTCATTTCTGAAATTCTCTCCGATTTCCGCCCAAATTTTTTATCCTGAAAAGTTTAGATGAAAAAATAGCTAAGGACTACGATTAATTGAGTGAAACTCAGAACCTGATGGGGCGAGAACGGGTGTGGGGTTTTGCGACAATTTCAACAATCCGGAACATAATTAAATTCAACTGAGCTAGCACATGAGTTTAATCCGGAACTATCAATCTGCTGGTTAGGATCAACGGGCTTTTGAAGCTCGGCTTCGGGCAATTACTTAATACTGTTCAAACTTAAACCTTGGATAAATAACGGATACCGGAGTAAAATATAGGAGAAGTGCGGTAGGCCGACCTGAGGATTGGCCGGTAATTGCGAGTGTGCCGTAGATGTCACTAGGGTTCGAATTAGCCATTCTGCTTTGTTATCAGACCTTCAACAAGGCGCAGATTTGATTATAAGTGAATCTTAAGTGAGGTTGAATAGCAGCACTGGACATTAGTATTCATATATGGCATATGGTTTGACCTACTTTGCTCATCATCAGAACAGAAACAATAATGAATTGGTGTTTTCAACGAAATTTTTATCTGCTTGTATCTTTTAGTTCTGTCATTTTATAACCTTATATTGAATAAAAAGATTTTTGTGTAGAGGAGGAAGAGACTCTAGATCACCTGGTTAAGGCAACGAAAAAGCTACACCATTGAAACCGTTCCAGATACTGTATTTCCTTGGAACTCTAGAAATGAAAGGCAAGTTTCAGACAACTTGATGAGAAGTTACCCGTGCAAATCCCAAATCTACAATTTCAATTAATATGTAAAAAGATTATTTGAAATGGATTTATGCCGATCCTTTATAAAACGAATTGTTTGCTATTGTCATTATATTTCGAATTATTGATTACCGAATTCGTTTCAACTTGCATGGTCATTTTATCTGAAACCAACGAAAATTTTGTTTATCTGAGAAAATAATCGTTCATCTATTCATTGACGTTGCAGTCAATATGTCCGAACGATTAGTTCTGATGCTATGAAATTATATTGCAACTGCGTTTTTTTCATTTTTCTACCAAAAACTCTCATTTTAACAAGTCAGCGCCGGCGCAAGGTGACTCTATCTAGGCCTTTCTGTCACTAATGGAACTACAACCACATGAAAATTAAAAATATAATATAATATATGATAATATTTCTCGGAATAATCGGAAATAAAGCGTTTCATCATAAAGCGTGTTTCAAAAAGGGGCGACCCCGTCTCTAGGATAGGTGAGAATTTGAAAAATTATTGGCATTTGCTTATTAAAAAATTTTCTTTACGCTAAACTTATTTAAGATAAAGGCCGTTGAAGGAAAAACATCTAACAATATTGGTAGCTTTATCGATGAGGCCTCAAATACAGGAAGAAAAAATTCTAATTCAGAAAATGCAGACTGACCAATAAGAATTATAATTAATAACTTCATCATTACTTCGTATTTTCATTCTTGTTGTTTTCAAGCATAAGAGAGGGCAAAAAAATATCAATTTGATCTTAAAACTTTTCAGGTGAAAATTTATTTAAATGCATTCATAAAATTTCGATCTAAAACCAAAACACTTTATTTACTTATACCTACCTAATGACCACACGTAGGTCGCAAAAAATCACTAGGAAATATTTTATGGTTCATTAGAAGTCGTTTTAGCAACGAAATATCTAATTTTATACGAATAATTTCAAGTATTTTTATTCAAGTTCAAGAAAACTCACAAAATTCAATCAGTATTGAAGTGAATCTGAATGAATACAATAATACAGTTGAACCGCCGCATGCGCCATTTTGTATCTCCAGGTCAAGTTCATTTTTAATTGTCAGGAAATCATCATATGATGAGGTGTCACCTAAAGGTACAACAAAAGTATTGTTAAATGTGAAGATTATACATTATGTGATTAATAAGCTTTCGGAAGCTTGAAGTACATTTAGTTTGCAGATATTTTAAATTCGCTGGATACAGATCTTCAGCGAACCTGGAAACACACATAGGTATTGTTTATTGACTTTACTCTGATATACAATTTGATGTCAATATTTATGGGAGTAACAATTCTTTCTCACTTACATGCATAATGTTATTTATTTCAATGCAGGAAAACGGTTTTTATTCTTTTGAGCGAAAACCCTGCAGCGGATTGAAAAATGTCAAGTAATCAACTTTAGTGAGAAAAGATTGTGAATTTAAAAAATAATTTTCATTTCAGGAAAAACTTGTGGCTTACCATCAATGTCTGCCAAAATAGGCAGATATTCCAATGGTGGAAATAAAAAAATGATACATTAGAAAATGCCTCTGGATTAATAATACATGTATGACAAATTTCATCAAAATATCTGAGGTGGTATTGTAGACATTAATAATAATATCGATAATAATGAATGAATTCATTATTGAAAAATTTACCACCATGTATCTCGAAAGATGAGACGTTCAGGACATATGTTCATTTGAAGTTTTTTTCTTCAAATGAGCCCAAAAAACCGCCCCCATACATATCGACATTCAATTAGAAAACACATTGTATAATATTTGTAGTAAATTTTTTTCTCGAGGAGGCAGGGTTTTTTTCTGCCGAGGTCTTTCCCTTACTTCATTTATCATACTCAAAACAGTAGGGTATCCCATTGCACTAATCTCAGCTAAGTACTTTTCTGTTTTAATATGTATTGTATTATTTCAGCTCTATCAATCTGAAGAATAATCCTAGAAAATCTTCAATAACGTTCTCTTGGCTCTCCCAATCTAAGTCATTCAATCAGAGTAGATTTATAAGTACATATACGACACATTGAATTTTCATTACCAAAAAAAACTGTTTTTGACATCCGATTTTCTTGTTAATAAATAATTAATATCATCTGCTAATATTGATCACTTGTGAAAAACCATTGCTTTTATTTCAGTTGACAGACAACAAGGCAAGGTTGAATCAAACCACATTTATGTTATTATGCATGTCCTAGGTACTATTTACTGATCTATCTGAGAAATTGATAATTGGAAGAAGTTAAATTTTTTTCACTAATACTCAAGTTCTATGTCAGGTGGTAATAACTGTTAGCTTTCCCATATACTAAATTAAATGTTTCCATATGCTGAGGAATTGTAAAAAGAGAGGCATCGCATTCATTCTGGGATGATGGTGCCAAATTGCTAGCAAATAAAATATTCTATTCGAGTGCCGTCGAAGATTTTTCATCCGACATAAGAAATTCCGGAATGATTGATACTCCTTTATATCATTGCGCTATCAATTATCGCCGTTATCCTCGAATGAAGCTTTTTTTCTTGAAGCAGCTTCTTCGTCTATTCCGACCACAACAAAAACTTTCCGCTTCATCTCGGAATCCTTCAGAATGAGCATTAAAAACCCACATGAGCGAAAACGGAATGGCGAAGAGCGGAATCGCCGGAGATATCGGCACAACTGGAGCGAAATGAGTTGGAAACGCGTGGATCTCGAACCATCCAGACAATGTTACGGATAATTAAATTGAACTGAAGCAGAGCGCAAATGTTTAATTCCCACGAGTTTCAGACGCCGGAGTCAATCTGACCTTCTGTATGAGATATGGGGCCGCTCTAAAAACTAAACACTTTCACAGACATCAATTATGGGATAATTCATCTTGGAGATTTGGAGATCCTGCGATGTTCGGTCGGTGCCAGAAAGTTTGTCACGAAATTTGAATTTTTTCCGCGGGCTTTTGAATTTATGGTGGAAATTCCTTCATTATTCTCTATGATACGACAAGTCCAGACGTATATTGATGATGGACTTTTTTTTTCAAGAAGGTGTGTATATTTCATGGCCATATTGTTAAGGACAGAGAGACCGTTCAATTTTCAGTTTCAGCGTGAAAAATTTTTCAATATACAGTAGCGTAAAATGGGTGAAGTCGGACGTTTTCAAATATTTTCTTGAATATTTTTCATGAATTGAGCGGAAAATATTATCTAATTATATATGTATCTCCTGAAATTTTATCTTCTCATTATTTTTTTGTGGTGAAGAGTGTCTGCTTTCATTCCTATACTTGGGGTGCTGATTTTGATTTATAGTCCAGTCATTTTAGGGTTTTCATCTCGGAATTCGAGATAAGTGGCTGTGAACTTATGAAAAATCTTCATTTTGTCATCTCTGAACTTGTCTCGAACCCTTCTGACTGTAGGGCGTTCGCGTCTATAAAATTCTAAGAGTCAAAGTTTGCAAAAACGACTTTTTGCATATTTTTCTCAAATATCTCGGGTTCTATCAGATTTTCGCTTCATTATCGATTATTAGTATTGTAGAAGAATAAATTGTCCTAAACTTCCGATTTGAAAGTTTTCCTACACTCTGAACTGTTTTTTAGGTAGAGGGCAGTGAGCGCAGAGAGTTTTGCTTTTTCGAGTATCATTTTGCCGGTCGATTCTGTCCACCTTCACCCTTATAAATCGAAAAATTTTTAATTTCTTCATTTATTATCAGAAAGGAATTATTTAAAGAAATAGTTTCTACATTTTCTTGAAAACTTAATTTGGGTTCTCTCCCAGTCTCTGAAACAAGAAAAAATTAGAAAATTTTTTTTCTAATTGTTTCTTGTTTCAGAGACTGGGAGAGAAAACCCAAAATAAGTTTTCAAGAAAATGCAGAGACCTTCCAGACAATATTTCAATAGATAATTTTTATGATTATTTCTTCTCTATGAGTTTCTTAACAATCCAGAATATATTTCATGTAATCAGTCATAACCATTTTTCATGTGCCAAAGTTTCTTAAATGTGAATAAATGGTAACAATTGAAAAGAGTTGCCTGCTTCAACTGCAAGAAAATGATTTACGTAGTGGTCTAGGATTACTTGAAATTTCGATGATTCATTCACTGAATAGCTCAATTAGTTTTGAAAATCATATCGGTTCTAATCCATCTTTGATTTTGTATAGAAAAAATTTCTTATGATCGGAGGCATCTACAACATGGTCCAAAGCAGTTGAGTTTCAAAATCAAACTGCGAGCTCGTTATTGAGAATCATATGGATCATTTATCTCGAACAGAATTTTGTAATCATAGAAATCTCTTTGGTCAAGTATGAATTCAATATATGGGTATACAGGTACCTATGAATTTGAAAATTGGATATTATCCGAAAATTACAAAGGAATCATTAAGGATTACAAGATAGGTAATATACTAAAATTGTATAATAATTCCCTGTTTCGGTACATAAGCGTTTTGAGTGACTGGAATTTCGAAATTGCAATCGGACATCCCGCGTTCGAATCCATACGCTGACTTGCAAAATTGAAAAAGTCCTGACAGATCAAATTTGGCAAATATTGATCCTTATCCGAAACAACAACACCCCAAAAACGACAAAAGCAAATACTTGAGTAGACGTCGGTATCAACAACCGATAAAAGGTAACAATAGATAAAACAACCCGAGATAATTTTTGAACAGGATCTGAAAAGATTAACACAAAAAATTTATGATATTGAAAAATCCCTTCCTATTATATATATATATATATATATATATATATTCTTATGAAAAAGAGAGCTAAAATAATACAATAAATGTTGAAACAAAAAGTACCTAAGCTGAGGTAAAAAAAAAGAACGGGATATCATAATATTCTTCGTATGATACTATAGAATCATACGATACTATCATCACTAGTATCATACGATACAAACAGCCAGGGGAAAAAACCTCAGCCGAAAAAACCTGTCTCCCCGTAACAAAATAACATAAAATATTAAATATCAGGAAAATCTTGAAAGACATCAGTGTGATCATCTTCATGTTATCCGTCGATGGGCTCGGATAGACAGATTCTTCCCAAAACGACTCGCAATTCTTAATCTGAAATGAAAAAAAAAGAAGCAGAAAAGTAACTGATTATTCAGAATAAAATCAAATGCATTTTAGAAATACATTTAAAAAACATCAACATTCAGAATTCTTGGCCAAATAATGTTGGGAGGTTTATAAATATTTATATATATATATTTATAAATCTCCGAACATTATTTGGCCAAGAAATCTTAATGTTGATGTTTTTCAAAGTAGCAAATGCATTTCCAAAATGCCTTCGATTTATTCTGAACAATTGGTTTCTAAAATGCACTTGATTTATTCTGAATAATCGGTTTCTTTTCTGCTTTTGTCTTTTTTCATTTCAGATTAAGAATTACGAGTCGTTTTGGGAAGAATCTGTGTATCCGAGACCATCGACGGATATCATGAAGATGATCACACTGATGTCTTTCAAGATTTTCCTGATATTTTATGTTATTTTGTTTACGGGGAGGCAGGTTTTTTCGGCTGAGGTTTTTTCCCCTGGCTGTATAGTATCGTATGATACAAGTGTTGATAGTATCGTATGATTCTATAGTATCATACAAAGAATGTTATGATACCCCGTTCTTTTTTTACCTCAGCTTAGGTACTTTTTGTTTCAACATTTATTGTATTATTTTAGCTCTCTTTTTCATAAGAATATATATATATATATATTAAAATAAAGTGATGCAAAACTGTCGAATCTGTGGATAAATCACAATTAGATTCTACTCTTATTCAGCAATAACGATTTCAAGTCGACCTCTTCTCAATTATTAATGTGTATGAGCAGAGAACTTGGACAATATGCTAAGATAGGTAAAATAGGTAAAATTCATAATTTTCTCGTAACACGGTACATGGAACGAAATAGTATATTCTAATACAAGTTGCAGAATGAGCTCCTATTCAAACACGAATGCGAAATTCGAAAACGAGCGACGAAGGAGCGAGTTTTCGAAAGCATGAGTGTTGGAATTGCCTTCTGCAACGAGTATAAGACGATATTTTCTCTATTTCAGTCAAGTTTTGTGGAAAACTCTCGAAATTCAAATAAAAATTCAGATTAGTGACTTTTGTATTGTATCTTGGCAGTTGGTGTCACTAACGAAAATTTGACAGATTGCGGATTTGATTCGAAAATTGAGTGGATCGGAGGTCAGTACTGGCAACCACAAAACGAAAAATAAAACTGAAAACAATGCTGTAATGAGTTTCATTACAGCACTACTTTTAGTACTGTAATGAACTCATTACGATACTGAAATAGAGAAATAATATTTATACTGCTATCTCGTCTGTCCAGACATTTTTTGTTCCTGAAAGCAGGGTTGCCTTAATTTTATCGGTGCCGAATACAATTCGGCCGTATGATTCTGGCGCAAAAGAATGGGGAGGCACCAAACTAAGCAGCTTCCTCCCACAATACATGAGCGAATTCCAGGGTCGCCATTTTCTGGCTGACGGCGAAATTATTCCATTTGCAGGCTGCGCGGGATCAGATGTTCCACTAAATTCGTCCATGATGTAAATTCTCCCGCGGGAGGAGGAAATTTCACGTCTTCGTATTCCGGACTCGACATTTTTCCACTTATTCAAATTTCAGAATCGCTGTCAGTTTGATGAATTGCTTTCCTTCGATCCGTCAATCTCGAGATGTACAAAAGGGGATTCAAACGTGCCCGCACTGTCGTCGAGATGGGTTCTCCGCAGCGAATTCAATATTCCACGGTAAATGTTGACTGAATACACAACACTGACGAAGTACCGCGAATACTGCATACTAATTATTTCGTTGTGGAGTAATTTTTGCGTGATAGATGTCGAAGATGATGAGTGAATTGTGGGGTATCTATATGCTAATGTTAACTATTTCATTCCGAATACTCCAATATCCCTGCAAAATATTCAACACTACTTACAGAAACTACAAAGGGTAAAACAGAGGGAGAGATGACGCTCCTTTTTTAAAATGCGCCGTAACTCCACTGTTTTGAACTGAACGTGGTCATAAAATCATAAATAATTCTTCAGCTATTAAACTTTTATTATATTACATCAACATGAAGAAGAACTCGAACATTTTTAAAAAGTAATATAAAATACAAAATTTTGATTTCGGCAATCTCTCCCGCACCCCATGGCTGAGACGACGCATGGGGCATGGGAGAGATTTCTCATAAGGATTCAACATAAAATGTTCACTTTTGGGAAATTGTTCTCTTCTCACAGGGCATACAAGATATTCTGAAGGATGTGCACGTGTCAAGAAGCCACCTGCGACATTCCGCTGCGGATTTGGTATTTTCGTAGTGCTCCAAGCATCCTACGCGTTCATTTTCATCAATGTGGAGGATAGATCAACCTACATACCTATTTTTCTCATATCATCTGTTGCTAAAATCATTGGAAAGGTCATTAAGGCTAGGTAGAAAGTTAGGGTTGGTGAAAAGTTTAGTTTTTTCAGGGATGTTAAGTGCGGTGTTCCTCAGGGAACAGTTTTGGGACCCTCACTGTTTTCCCTATATATTAATAGTCTGTTTAATCTACAAACATAATTCAAACTAAACCCCTTCCAAACTTTTGGGTACTAACCAACTATATATCACCAAATATCTTGCAACTTTAATGTACTTTCAACACGATTTTTCAAGAATGGCATATATCCTAGGAACATGGCACGGCGTGCACCGAAATCGTGAATTATGTGATTGCGTCGTCTCTCCGCCGCATCATGTCCCCCTATTTCACCTTCTACATATATCTGCAAGTTTCTAGGTCTGTCGAATAAAGAAAAATTTCGATTCCAAGTTTGATCTTCTTTCTTAAATCACTCTTCTTTCATTATTCAGATGACTCGAATCTCCTTCTGGTGAAGATTTTGTATCCAGAGTTATAGCAACTGCTGTTCTCCTGTAGTCTGAGATGTAGTTTGAAGAAAATAACCTCATTTAAAATGAGAATAAAATAGAGAGTATTATGTTGCGGAACTTGTATTTGTATTTTCCATGCATTCTGGGTTTCTGTGAAACCCCTCATAAGCTACTTAAAGCTTGTGCCAGTAAGAATGATGGGTGTTTTCTATGTAGGCTTTGTTACTGTGTCTCAACACCACCTTAACCCTTAACTGGTATGGCAGGGTCAAAATTGACCCTACGCAAATCAAATTGTACCATAGCCAGATACGGAGAGATTCTAATTCCTTCCCCCTTCCAGCTATTCTCCTATTGTATTGATATGACTAATATACGCCAGTAATTTTCATGTTAGCGTCTGGCATAAAACCGTGACAGCGGGCTTAGGGTCAAATTTGACCCTGGCATACCATTAACGTCATAAAGTCAGTGGAACCAACCGACGATTCAATCAGACTCAAAAACGATGCTAGGTGTTTTTATGTCAATAAGACGATAACAAACATTTCAATTCATGTGCTGAATGTGAAAAAAATTGTTTGCAACAATCAATGTTCGGTCAGAACACTGTGCCAAAATTGTGATCAATATGAACATATGAGGAAATAGTACTACATTAAACCTGTTTGTTAGAATTTTTCTGGTTTCTTTTTTTCACATTTTACTGTCATATACTTTCGGAGACACTCATCCCAAAGCGAGATTCGAGTAAAATTTATTGTTTTCGTAGTTGTTTTTTTCTCAAAGATATATTATAGTATTTTTTCAAAGTTTCTGAAAATTGTATTATTTAATCACTTCACATGTTTGGAATACAATAAATTCATTTTCACTGAGCAGTTTGATTACCAGAGAGAAATTCCTGATGTAGAAAAGACTATATTTTTCTGAATTTGATAGAAAAAATACACAGGGTCAAAATTGACCCTACCATACCCTGAAAGTAAATTTAAAGCACCATACCAGTTAAGGGTTAAGCACAGCATTGTTAATGAATGAAGAAAACACTTTTTCAGGATGTGTCAACTTCCGTGTTAGATTCCTCGGCCTCTATGTAGATGAAGAACTAAATTGGCAAAAACAACAACTTTTCAATCTTCATTCTACGCTCTGAGGTTATCTCGAAATATGTTGACTTCATCACGCTAAGATCTGCATATTATGAAATAATTAAATCACAACTGAGATTCGGAATAACAGTGAAAATAAGTCATTCCGAACTTCACGTTATAACCTTCCTAAATATAGGTTAACAACAAATAAAAAAAATGCAATACAGGTGCTTGAAAGTTTTCAATAGTCTACCTGGTGTAATACAAAGGGAAAGCAACTTGGAATTGTTCAAGAGGAAAATTTTCAAACTTCTTCTGAACTAAGGGTCTTATTGTCATGATGATTTCTTGAATTGAAATTTTTTGACACCTTTTAATTTCATTAGTTATCAGTATTTCGTTAATGTCACCATTTATTTCAAATAAAGATTATTTTTCTTTGTTTCGTCTATTAGAAAAGTAGATAATCAAAATTTCGTTCAAACTAATAAAATTGATGAATAACAGTCTCAAGGCAGACTGAGGAAGTTTTTTCAAACACCATACAATATTTTGTACAGACACCGCTCATGTGGTGGTATGAATAAAGGATATAATAAAGTCTATCAAATACCACTAAAAGTGCGTTCAGTCACTGCACAATCATGCTATTATTGTGTGCTTAATTAATCCCTGAAACTAGAAAAATTATATATTCATATCTTAAACAATGAATAATCTTGAAAATTTTTATTTACGTCCTTTTAAACACGTTTTCCACATAACTAGTTCATTGCTAATAGATGATTAATTGAATCAACCTCTATGATTTTAAACATCGATAATTTCCGCTCTTTTTCTTCCTTTCAACACGTTCAGGGAATTATTCCACATCGATTTACTTTTTAAAACTCAAAGGAATTATGTTTACCTTTTTTCTTCACGAAACTGAAAGTGTTTCCTGTGAACACTAAGCTCCATGTCGTGCTGAAGTTTTTTCATGTTCTGATTACGCCATTGTTAGTTTCTTGTCCCGACGGTCTGACTTCCGTGTCAAGCTATTCACCGTTCGTGTTCTGGCTGTAGGCGGTTTATGGTTCATTTAATGTTGATAATTGTAATTGATTTCCTTCGTACTGTGGTCTTTGAAATACTTTCTTCGGCACGTTTTCAGTAAGTTCGAAGTTTTTTATTCAACTCAGCCGATCGATACCTGCTGGTTCCAAATAAATTGTACTGATATAATTCACCTACAAGGATGACGATTTCAGATGTATCAAGTTGGCGGTGTAGTTCTGGCATTTCTACTGAAAATAAAGTTAGTGATGAAAATTTAAGGGTAGCAATCGATATTCTGAGTTCTTATTAGACGAAAGAAGTCTATGGATTTTTCGGTCTTGTTCGTGGAACCGCAAAAAAATTATATGCGACGTCGAATGAGTCCACAAATCGTTCAGCACGCAAGGGATTTGTGCAAAACAAATTGGTCGTTGTGACGCTTTTGTGGAGTTTTATTCTTCAGGATATTCCATTCGATCCGGCGCTGTAGTAGCTGAGGCCTTACGAAGAAATGTGGGCGACGCGTGAGGAGAGAAAGAGGATAAAAATGGGGACGTCGTGTAAGGCCTGAGATTCACTTATGTAAATTGGATTATTGGTGACTTTCGTGGGAGAAGTTCGGGCGATCCATAGCTGCTGGAGACTTTCAGGAATAGGGTCATTGTTTGTTTGGTGGGTGTCTCCCAGATACGACGTTAACTGGTCTCGACATGCCAATTTGGTCTGCTCGAAATCGTGAGTCATGTTGATTTAGAAATATTTGCTTGATGTCGAAACAAAGATATTTTTGATTTACCAGAATCAATCTTGACCATTTGGCAAATTTCATTTCATCGATACAGATCAATTCAAAAGTGAGAATTTGGAAAATTTGTTTGAGGTGGAATGACTTCGAATACCAGCGAAAACCGACCACTTGTAACAAAGAATTCGTGGGGTGACAGAAGTTAAAAACAAGATTCTTCTTTTGCGCTTTAGAAAACTAAAGAGATATGTTTTTACTAACATGAGGGACAGATGTTTTCCCATACACATATCCCAAATTTTAAATTTTTAAACTTCATTGAATAATCTGAAACGGTTTGGACAGTTTCGATCAGAATTTTCACTGAAACGTTATCACAATATCGAACGTCATCACATGTATTAAGCTTGTGTTTCTGATGTCCATATTCCACCAGTAACATTTTCAGGTGGCTTTATTTCAAACCTGCGATATCTTTCAAAGAATTCATCGAGATCAAATGGTGTGAAGGATAATTATGTACTTAACTGACTCAATTCTGTTGGATTTGGATAAATACCCACCCTATTCATAATAAAATGATCTCAAATAATGCGTTTTTTGGAAAGAATTTTAATATCATGAAAAGGTAATAGTAGGTCAATGTAGAGAGATAAATGTTTAATGTCGAGGAACTTTCTATAGAACTATCGAGGAGGTATCATAATTTGTATCCCTATAAGACTCAAGGTTTCTGAAGTTGCAATACGGATCCTCAATATTTTTTGTGTAGAAAAAAAAAAAACATGTCAGTCGACAATGATAGGAAATTGGGAGGCTGATTTTCATGTGCACAATGTCAAATTCATAAAAAAACTTTTTTCAGTGTATTAAATAGAAACCTAAACCATCCTCGAATTCACTGGAACACACATCTGAAAATGGTAAAAACAATCGATGTGAGAATTCAATCCAGAAAGAAACCAATGAACTCAAAGTAATATTAATGCTTCTATTGTGAAGCTTCTTCAGAGGTCTCCGAATTGGAAAAACATTGACGTTATAAAAAAAACATGTGCTCTGCAACTTACTTGATGTGTGATAAAAAACAATTGCTTAGTGCAATTAAGGGTAATAATAAAAAGTAGTCGTTAATATCAAAATCTTTACAGTTATAATGTCAACATTATATTCCAGAAATCTCAACCTCTATACACTAAATTCAGCGACGTCAATAATACAATTTATTTGCGGACACAAAGACATCGCAAGAAACGTCAAAACCAAAGAAAGATTATCCAGTTTCGTCAGTGGTGAAACAGTACTAAATACCATCTAGAACAACTCGATAACAATATTTTAAAATAAATCTAGACATGAAATTAGGTTAACCACTGAAAGTCCCTTTTATTATGAGAGAAAATTAACATCTCCGGAAGGGGAAATTACACTCTTTATTCCTCGCAGCATGTGTTGCAATTCCTCAGATAGCAGAATGTCAAATTTAATAGTAATTTTTACAGAACCAAACAGAGGTAACGAGCCTACAATAAATCATAAAAAATTTTACCCACATCAGTGGGTCCTCCATATATCATATAGATACCTACATATCGAAGCAGGTAGGTATCTTTTTCATTTTTCCAATTTATAAGAAAATATTCAGCTTTTGAATATTTTTGAACCTTGATTATGAGCTGTGTCATTTTTTAAGCAAGGTTGCGACATGTCTTTTTATTACTATTATTTATTATTATTATTTTCAATTTGTAGACCCCTGATGAAGCTTCACAATAGAAGCGACAGCAGAGGCATTTCAATAGAGACTATCACCTGATTGAGACCTCTTCTGGACTCTCACAAAATGCAAAACTGATATTTTAATTTATTATTGGTATGGAATCTACTAGTTTCAATCCTATTAGAAAATAGTAAAACAATTTTAAAAAACTGAAAGTTTGGAACTAAATTCGAGAACGGACTAACTTTTAACGAAATTCTTCAATGTTTGGAACCAGATATCTCTGAATTTTACATTTGAATGAAACCTAAATCGAATCAACAAATAACTATGAAATGAAACTAGAACCTGATAGGAAATAGAATGAATATCGGCCATGATTAACCAAAAGCTATATCTGATATGATAACCCCAAGCGTTCATCTGTCGATTTGGAACCATCGAAATTGACCAAGAGCGTCGTCCACAGACAAAATGTCCACACGATCAAGGAAATCCAATTACCCGTGTATCGAAGCTTCATTGGACTCTATCGCGACCGCGAACAGAAAGATACGATTTGATGCCTCGAACGACATCAACGATTCGACTACGTATATGGAGAATTTATCATGATTTCATTATTTCCCCTTTCATGCGGCTCGGCAGTGATGCTTCGAAACGAAAATTGGATGTTACATTGTCGGCTTGGTGCGGGTTATTCGCTATAACGGATATTTTCCCCCATATTCGGACAATCTCAAGCGACCCACTCAACGCAATTTTTGAGTATATTCTGATGGTGGAAAAACAGGTAGACTGAAATTAAATTCCGT
The DNA here is from genome assembly GCA_038502775.1 of Hippodamia convergens. Taxonomy (NCBI): domain Eukaryota; kingdom Metazoa; phylum Arthropoda; class Insecta; order Coleoptera; family Coccinellidae; genus Hippodamia; species Hippodamia convergens. Next base: position 61,215,000 of record CM076610.1, on the reverse strand, counting down.
TCCGGAGATATGACATGTCCAGAGTGATGTTCGAAAATTGAAAAATTTCCGCGGCGGCACATTTCCCTTTTCCATCCAATCTCCAACACTGAAACTGAAATTTTAAATTGGATGGATCGCAAATAGACCAATTACGTTTCTTTCGACGAAAGTCGAGATGTTTATCTCATTTTTATGGGTGATTCTCCGGAAACTGTGCCTTTTGAGCGATACTTTTGATTTCAACCAAAAAGTTTACGAATTTTATTCAAATGAGGACTTTTGTCACAATCGGAACCTGACTGTTCAACAAAAATTGAATAACACCTGAAATTCCTGCATTTTAGCTATTTTCAGAAAAGTTTTTGGTCAAGGTGGTCCACGGGAATGACCAATGTTCCATGGGAATGATCTAAAGAATGCTATCAGGATTCTGGATAGGAAGTGATTCGAAACTTTCATGAAATTTCAACCGAATATATTTCCACTTTCAATATAGTATACATATATATGAAAAAACAGAGTAGGTATTTTAGGAACATTTTTATACGGGTTGTTTGATCTCGGACGAGTCACCTCGTTATTTTCTTATCCCATAGTGTTTGGAAAAAATTCACCGAATCAGGTCGAATAATTTTGTTCGGGGGACATCTTTTGACGAATATTGGAAGCTTGAACGAGCAACCCCCTAAGAGGGGATGCTTCAACTCCTCAAAATTGAAAAGGGGAGAGGGAAAGTGATACTTCATTTGAAAGGTCTCTTCACATCGGTGAATGATAATATTTGTGTTCGGTGATGATAGCGTTGTTTTGATGAACCATTTTCACTGAAAATCTATTTACTAGCTCAAACTTTTGGGAAAATTTGAACGAACAACGCTAACGAATTGTGAATGTGCGTCATCAAAGAACTCCAATTATGCTGAACTATGTTGAAGACGGTTTTCAGTCAAAATTATTTCTGGAATTCAATGGAGAAAAATTTGATTTAAAAACATGTAAAACATAAAAACAGATATGATTTTTTAGTTAGCATGATAAAAGAGAATCGACGTGTTTTGGGAAATTTTTCCAATCACTAATGGGATAAGAAATATACGAGGTTCCTCTGAGGACAAATAACCTGTATATCTTAATATAATGATGCTCAAAGATGCCGTTATCACGAAATACATAATTAGCATAATTAATTTTTTTCACAAACATCTAAAACAAAAGGAAATTTTTTCATTTTGTATTTTTTTTTTTTATTATTGCCCGACTTTATTTTTCGATACTAATCCCTGTGGACTCTCTTCTTTCTTTCAACTGACGCTCAATAATCTCCCCAAACATTGTCCATAATTCGGTTTATTGAAGATTTAGTTTTGAGGATAATTTTCTCCTTTCTATGGCACTGCTTATAATAGATATTTTTATGTAGAAGTGAGAGACATTGTTGAAAAAATTTTCAGAACACTGTTTTTGTGATTGAGAACAAACTTGTCATTTTTCAAATGGAACATCCTGTCTTTACATCAAATATTTGCAATTTTTTCCGAACACATTGATGTATCAAATTTAGCTCCAAAAATCAGAAGAATCCATATTTATGTTTGCTTTTTAATTTGTAGGCCTTGAATAGTAGTTGGAATATTTCTTCTCCTTTGACCTTCAATCATTAATATTTCTCGTTATAGGTTGATTATTTTCTCTAATATATTTTCTGCAAGGAATTAGTTATTGATATATTTTTTAAAATTGTGTTAATTATTTGATTGTGGTTTTTTTTTAGACTGTAATTTTACAACTCATATATTTATGTTTGTTTATTCCAATTATTTATTTTTCCTCGACTGCTTATATTCATAATTTAACTTTTTTTGTATAACAAGAAGCTTAAGGCTTAAGCCCACTGGGTGCGAATCGTTCAAATTCAACGACAAAAATAAAACGTATGTCATCTTTCTCATCTCATTCACAGACAACATCTAGTTCATTCAGAAGTGAAAGCCCAGAAATTATCTCCCTGGTTACAAGCACTTCGCCGAACAATAACACTTCACCGTTTGCAATTTCTTATTACCTTCACAGTCGGTAACAACGAACATTATAATTTCGGATGCCAGAGAGAATAGACAGAGGAGAGACCGTTAATAGAATACCGGAGGAAATTCCCCTGATAATTTATGTCGATATTTAATGAGACTCAATCGCCTTAGCGCTTGATGTTTAACGGAATAGTAAACAGGATTTGTGTTTATAATACATAGTTGCATCGTTCTTTGATGGCCCGAAGGCAGATATGTATTTGTCTCGTATTCCTCATGCATAATGAATTCTTGTAGTATTATCTGAGTTTACATGTTGATTACTCCGGAGTAGGGGTGAGAATTATACCGGATTTCGCCCTTCTGAACTTTATTCGGACTCTTCTTCCATTCTAATAGCACTCCCTCAGTTAATCCTCACTTCATCACATTCAAAATTGTTTCAGGTTAGCAATATATCAGTTAGGCTGAAAACTATTTCATGTTCATGGAGAAAGCTAATGAGACCTTAAATACAAAATCATGAATTTAAAAATATTTTCCACTGGTTTCGCAAATGAAATCGAGTTTCATGAAGCAGACAAGATAGGTACCTACCATTCACCAATTATTATCACGAAGTCCATGCTGTGATATCAAAGGGAGAATACAAATTGATGTCATTGAACAAACTCCCTGGATATTACGAAATACTAAATCTCACGCTGTAAACTTTATAACTTTTCAGAGAACTGTTCCATTTCAGTATACATAATGTATGTATAGAACATAGAAAATGTAATTTTCCACGAATTTCGTAAAATGAGTTCTCTCAGTCGTAACTTTCACTGCATTTTCTATCTTGCCCAATCCACGGTTATCTCGTAAAGTTGGCTGTAGTAAAATGTCCTTGTATGACCGTCTGCGCGTGGGGTTTCTATTTTGCATAATCCCGTTGGGATTACTTCCTCCAGTTGAAATGAAGAGATCCGGTATTTATATCTTGGCAAGAATATGTTCTCATTATGCCAGCAACATCGAGGAAATTATGTGTAGAGATATAATTACTTTCTGTGAAGCCACTGGGACTGAGTAGAAGTCTAGTATTGTGGCGAACAATAAAAACTAGTTCAGATGGACTAAGGCGAAGATATGAAATCGAGAAAATGAATAGTAGGGGTGGGCAGAAATTTTGTGGTTGGATTCATTCTGATGATTAGGAAGAACAACATGAAGTAACTACAAAGAACTCCTAATGGAAAAGATATCAAAAAATCAAAAAAGCAGATACCGAAAATATCAGAAAATGTTATAAAACTTTCGCCATTTGCTGTCACAACGAAGAAAAAACAACCATAAGTTCAACTTAAAGCTTTCCTGCCGAAATCAGGAAATTTTACTGTTGGCTATATTAAATTTCTCAAGGTCAAAAGCCAAAGTTAGTTTCTAAAAAAGTGTTAACAAGAGAGGAATGTAAATACACTGTAGGTTATCAATCGATATTATGTATTCTTAGTTGTTGGGGTTGGTTCAAGAATGTGAAAATTAGATGGATTCAGAATAGTTGAAATGTCCAGAAAATGAAGAAATGGATCAAAATTGAACGAAATTGATGAGCTAGTGGACTGTAGTTTGTAGAATTAAAATTAGGAAACAATGTCCCAACACAATACGAAGTGGATAAGTGAAAAAGTCGAAAATAATAAAATCCCACCTTCTCCAGCAGAGGATAGTTCTTAAGGATCTTGATGTATTGACCACTACAATGAACAGATTGATTGAGCTCAACAACCGAAGACACGGTCTGATCCTGAAGCTGTCGTGCTGAGAAAAGACTTCCCCACTTATCCTTGTGACCGTTTGCTTGTCACGCCACTGATCTCTCGAATACGCAGTGAAAATTCACAAGTCTTTGAATTGTCCAAAGGTTGCACTAAATTGCAATTTGATGTTCTCGGATTGAAATCGCGAGACTGAATTATGTATATGGAAACTTTGAGTTATGAATATAGAAACTTTAAATTGAATCAAAATTATCGGGAACGAAATAAACTCGTTGAAAATGGTAGCAGATGCTTCGTGAGTCGAATTTTCTCTCTTACTGACGAAGAAGGAATAAAAATGTGTTGATGAAAATGAAATATGCGCCGACTCAAGAAAATCTACAGCTGGTAGCATATGGTACATATTACGAATTTGAATTTGAGCCGGCGAATTAATTTATTTTCGATTTTCAGAATTATGAAAGGAAACAATGAAATTTTATGAAATTATTTTTTGTTCACTTGGCGTGAACATTAGTTATAAACAGAAATTATTGTCTTTAGAGTGCCTCGTATATACGGCGAAATATCTACACATTGATGAAAATTTGATAAAAAAAAATCGGACAAGTTCTGTTCAATTCTTACGAGAATTTTACTGATTTCCAAAAAAAATTTCAATTGTTTGAAGCGATAGAATTAGTCACAAACTCCAGCTTGCGATTTCGTTCAATATGCATAACAGGAGAATATTACAACTTCAAGATTGTTCCAATGGAAACTCCTCCATACCTCTATAATAAAATCACATTTGGCTCTGATGTTCATAATCAGAACATTGTCTTCCAGGGTGCGCCCACACAACCTATGCACAAGACTGATATATTCAGTAGATCTTTCTCATATAACCTTCCGAATTTCATTAATTAAACTTGCTTGCTGATCTCAAAAGAGTGCGAAGTTTGAATAGTTCTAGAACTCATGATCAGTAAGAGTTTGGGTGAACAGATGGAAATAATTAATGGATGAATATGGATATTCCTTTTATTTTTAAAATTTTCATGGTTCGTATGGCTCAAATTGAGACCTCCATTGTTATCGTTATTGAAATTGAATTCCAGGTTTTCTGAAGTACTTAAACATTGGCGCCCGCAGAATTTTTTCTCAGGGGGGGCAAAAAAATTTGTCGAAAAACGATAAGGTGCATGCGACTTCAGTATTTCATTTATTTCTATTTCGTTTTTTATATTTATGCACGTGCGCCCGCAGAATTTGTTAAAAATGATTAAGTTTTCCACCTCAACATTTTTTGAACATCAACAATATAAGGTGATAAGTATAAGACAATACGGTAATTGTTTTCTAAATAAATCACAATCCATGAAAGAATTTTAACAGGAAAATGAAATATAAATAATACAAAGAAAGGAATGAAATAAATTTTATTATTGCTAATAACTAAAGACACATCAACCAGTAATAACGAAATGAAAACAAATTTATATATACGCTCGATAAAATGATATTCATAAAAACCATATCTGAATAATAATGAAATATGAAATACAAATTAAATGAAACAAACCATAAATTCAAAACTAGAAACTCGGAGATTATTCGAAATAACACAATATAAACATATTATCAAAATTAATAAATTTTAAAAAAATAAATGAAAAAGACATAACACACACAAAAATAATAGTAATAATTCTGAAAATAAAATACCGGAATCGTAATACCACGAGTGGGCATATTTTATTCTGAAATAAAAACCAGCCCTCTGTTAGTCTCAAAAAATTCAATATTAATTCCTATATTTTTCTTGGATTGTTTCTTTATCAGTACACGAATAATGAGTCTGCATTGATGTATAAAGGTTTATTTTTTGGGCCTATAAAAACCGGTCTTCAACCTGAAGTTGAGTATCAATTGTCGGTTGACACGTTTATAATACCGGCCATTATTATAGAGATTGTCATCGGAATTCGATCTCCTTTGGAAGAATTTTAGAATATCCATATTTTCCAAAGATAAATTCATCATATTATGAAAATATATCAAATATGTAAAGAAATATTAGTAAAATTGACCCTCAACTAACAAGAAAAAACAGTCATCTGGGCCTGCCGAAAAAATTGAAATCTTCGGTTATCATTTTTGAATTAGTTTTGGTTCACAAAGAAGTGTTTATGATCAGAAATCAAGAAAGTTCAAATTGGTCATAAATACTTCCTTACAAATCAAAAATTATTCGGAAATAATAATCTAATAGGTCGACGCTCTACGATATAATTCACGTGTTACTTTGTTTTCACTTCTATACGCAGACCCGAAAGACTGCCACGTTTCGGATTTTTTACACTTCTCATCAATAATCTACAATTATAATAGTTGAAACTTCACATTGAGAGGTACCCAACGAAAAAATCAGCTACGTAAATAATTAAAGAAGTTACCCTCGATAACACAATTTGGGGTCAAAGACACTAAAAACTGAGAATACTCTCTGAATACACTCTCAACGTGGTTTCGATTGTTTCGAATTCGAATACATCTTTCTCTAGAATGAAAATACTTATAAAATGATTCTATATTTCCGCCTTCTTGGAAAAAATAATTCTCATTGGAAAATGGACAATAATTATTGGAATACGAGAGTAGTCCCACCTGTCGCATGAAGAATCCCCCATCAGAAAAGCCGCCTAAAAAGACCGGTCATAAAACGAACAGCTGGTAGCGATTGAAGAGAATGCCGATAAGCATGGGGTAGTTTATGATTTTATTACTTCGTTTAGGTGAACAGAAACATGGAATTCATGGTCTTCGAAAACTTTCCATAATTTTTGTTCACCCAAAAAGTGCTCAACACGCCTCAGGGAGTTATCAATTCGATAGGGGATCAAAATCTCAGGGGGGGCCGTGGCCCCCCCTGGCCCCCCTGCGGGCGCCCATGTACTTAAAAATATTAACTAATGTCTTATTCGAATTATGAAATTTTGTAATTTTATTTTATCATGTAATTCAGTTAATTCCTTAAAAGAATCATTAAATAAATGAACCTATTTTCAAATTCATCATGTGTATGCTGAATATGTTCAAATTTGAATATCTGGACATTCATACAATGGGAATGAAGGCACACTTCGAAATGATGAGACTCATTTAATTTTTTCCGATCTTTCGAATGCTAGAATTTTTATAATATCTCTCATCGTACTCTCTTTCAAAACGTGAAATTGAAACCCGAGGATTTATTCCTGCGCGCAAATAGAGAGCAGTATCGAACAATGGATCCGTGGCTGGATACACACGACCGAGTCGCGAACCTTCGTTCATTGAATGTACTTTTTTTATCTTTGCGAATTATTGTTTATGCATCACCGATCTCCTGTCGATAGTTTATTGCTGTAGCGCTGGCTTTTATGATGCAATTACCACAAGGATATATCTGCAAAAGCCAGCGCCTGAGGAAAATTCGTTTTACAATCATATCATCTATCATTTCGGGAAAATATGGATTTCAGGTTGAGAGCGCTATGGAAAATGAAATATCCAATGGGTGTTTGTCTTTTCAATTAACTCAAAGAAGGCGTTGCAAAGTTCAATGTAAAATATGGAGCAATAAAGCATAGTGGAAAAGACTGTCTTCATGTATTCATATTTTGTATAAATGAAAATACATAATCCTTATGAATGATTGTAGCATCATAATGAGCTTTGATTTTTTTAATTTGGCCGTTTTAAATGCAGATACCAGACTTTTCACAGTTTCAATTTTGTTTATGACGAAATATTGGACAAAAGGTTCTGAATGAATGATAAATCTTAAATTAGTATTAAAAAAAGTTTTCCTAATCGTTATCAACCATTATCCAAGTCGAAGTAGTTGAATGGTATAAGACAATCATTTATGAAGACCCAGTATTCGCGTTTATTGATAAGATTGAACATTTATGGAAATTCATATTCGATTGCATTATTGCACGTTCAAATATAACTACCGGTACTGGGTACTTTGATGTCGATATCAAATTTAGCGTTAATCCGTGTTATATAAAGGCGTTGATTGAAGTATATACTTCAATCAACGATATAGGGGATCCATCACAAGTGAAACACAATTTTTACCTGGAATTGTCATAGATGAATTGTTTTTGTTCAGAGAAAACTTTCGAATAAATTTTCTTTTTCGTTTCAGGTGAGTACTACAATCAGCTTTGGTGAACCTGTTCAGGGTGAGTTGTCTTCTACGATAGAAAACTAACGCGGAAGACGATACTTCATAGATCTCTTACGCAAACTTTGTCCAGAAATGAGTAAAAGGTGCGGCAAAATATTTTCGTTTTGAATACTCTCGTACCTTTCGTATCAAAAAAACGTGAGCTTCCAAGAGACAAAGCATAAATATTAAGAAAAATATTAGACTCCTTCCCTTATACCAGTTATTCATGTAACCTAGGAAACATGAATACGTATCAACAAGCATTCTCGAATTTTCTGTTGTCTATCATTTTCGCCTTTTCTGCCCCTTTATGAGACATGAAAGTGTTATTCGATTCGAATGATTTAGAAGGCTAATATCAGTAAACGGATGTATTCTGAAATTCATCCTTCGGTTTTTTCCGGAAATTTTCTAATGAGAATGACTGCTATAAAAAAAACATAAAATAATAATACCTGATAGTTTTACCCTATACTTTTATACTATTCTGGATATAAATTTTTACATATATATCCACGATAGAATTTCATTTCTAAAATGAAATAATATCAAGTACATTTTCTATATATATAATTCAATAAATAATGAATCAAAGACCGATTTTCTGATAATTCTTCGAAAAATACACTGATATCATTCAGCCAACTATGAAATGATCGAGAATAAATGCTGAATTCTGGTATCTTTGGGTGTGGATATGATTTTCAACATTTCAATATCCTCCCGCAGAGTCTGAGGAGCCATTTTCAACAGCTAGGAGGTCAAAATTCAGATTTCAGAAACCGTTCACAGTCGTTCAACATCGAAGCTTTCAATACAACACAAGCCACAAGCCACATGCAGTTAGATGAACCAACCATCTAATAGGATGTCCCCTCAAGAGTTTATTACAACTCTTAATTTCCTAGGTCCTAGACAAACTTGAATTTAAGTTTTACAACTGCTGGGCTATGTAGGTATTGTCAGGCTTCTTGTAGGGCTACCAAGTTTTCATCTCTGCCATACAATGGATTTTGCAGTTTTAGTTATATTCCATGCAAGCTGAATCGGATTTGAATCAGGTGACTCAGCTGTGCATGACGAATCCTGGATTCCTTGGTCATCTGGAAATTTGGTTATGTTGATTGCAGTGGCCGGACGAGAATTGTCAAACATAAAGCTGAAAATCAATTGCATCGCCAGATGGAAATGCAGAAGAATTAAATACGTTCTTCATGAAATTATATTCAGCCCCATACCATAGAAACTTTACTATTGCACATATGAAATTTGTGAAGAAACTGTAACCTTTGAATATTTCATGACATTGAGTCAAAAACTTGACTCACCGTGAAACAAAACATTTGAAGCTATCGCCAATAATTCAATTTGCCTGTTGTTGGAAGCTGAGCGATCACCTAACCTGAAAGCTCGAGCTCAGGCGTGGAATTATTTTGATCTCCAAATCTGCAAAAAAAGATCACTGCTCGAACCCGTATTTTTTTGAACTTAGGTGTGAGAGTTTGAACTGTTGTGGTGCATAATGATTCAACTTCTGAGATTTTTGTCACCGAACATAATCCAGGTGTACAATTCAGAATTGACCATTCTGCATTGCTTCGTGCTTTGTTGAAAAACCCATACAAGATCGGGTTTAGTTTCTACCTACATATGAAGCCGATTGAAATAAATAGCATTCAACTTTCAATCAAGAGTTGGGTCTCTTCAACTAATATCCATGTGTTATCTTTACTCTTGAAATGGAAGTTTGTCTCTTATCCGGATATCATTTTTTCGATTATTCTTTTAAGATTTAGATACAGCTCAAGCGTTTGTATTAGGGCCATTGCTGCCCATCATTCGTTGTTGAATGGCTCGTCTTTCACTTGAAGGGGAGGAGATTTATATGAACTTGAATCGTCTTACGATCTTTTGGAACATAGCTTTTTAAGCCTCATTCTCTTTCATTGTGAACATCTCTGATTCTGAGTGAATCTCTCTTTTCTCAAATCATCTGCTTTTCTACCTCTATTTATTCCGATGATTTATTTTATTGTCCATTCAATTGCTTAGAAATTGTTCGACCCATCAATTTTTCGCATAGATAGCATGCACTTTACTCAAACGAATTCAACCACTCAGTATTAAAAGCGAAGCAATTCCATTTCAACTATACGATTTTAATGAGGACTGAAGATTTCTATTGAAACTACTTCCAAAAGAATTTCCAATACAACCAGCCTGAAATATTTGAGGGAAATAAAGAAAATGAGGAAAATTCCACTCATAAATCACTCTTTGTCCATCTGTTTGAATATACTTTTACTGCAAAATCACATTGATATTTTTCGTATGGGCTTCGGTATATAATTAAGGTTGGTCGAATGGTTTCGAGAGAACTGAAGATCTGGAATACCCCTAATTAAATTTTCATGAAACGATAGATATTCACTCTGAGAAAAAAATTGTCATAAATGCTATGTTTATTCGTTTCGCATGCTCAACTATTTCCTGATTAACTTATCGACTTACTCAAGTCACGGCTGGATTAGAGGTGTGATAAAAATCTTATTTTATTCTATCAACTTGATGAATATCATGAAATAATCATTACGGCATATAGGAAACTTTTTCAGAAACATTTCTTCAAGATCCAAACGCTTCCTGAACGATTCTGGGGAAATTAAAAAAATTGCACTTTCAAAGACTTTCTCTTACCAGATCTGAACCATTGAATTTTAATAGCGGGGTATGAGAGGAGATCCTTCCAACTTCAATTTCACACTTTTCATTAAGATTTCATGTGAAATGAAATCACTGCAGTAAATTGATGGGTGGGAAACACCAAATATTCAGGTTTTTTGGCCAAAAAATGTTGGGTGGTTTATAAATATTCAAAACAAAAATGTCACAAAATTTGAAAGAAATTAATCAGAATCTATTGAACATTACAAACTGATCATTTTAACCTAACAAACTAAACCTCATATTTTACTGAGTAAAAACTCAAGAAGTACTACATAACCTTCCAATTGTCCTTCCTCAAGAAAATTTTTCTTGGAGAAGAATCACTTCAATACCACAGTAATTGGCTAATTTGGGAACGTGATTACATTTGTCTTTGGAAATTCCCTCAATATTTAAATTCAAAATTCTCAGTCTCGTTCTCCAGTCGTGAGGTTTTTCCAACCAAGTACGACCATCCAGGTGATGATTTTTCGGAACATGTCAGAATGACAGTTGATGAAGTATCTGTTTTTCTCTGTCCATAGAAGGATCACATGAAGATGTTCTCCTACATCACCTTGATGTCCTTCAAGATCCTCTGATAATTAATATTTATAGGAAATTTTTTTCTAATACCTAGGATCACTTCATGAAATATAAGACGTAATTTGAGTCCGAAAATTTTGCATCAGCCACAAAGCTCATCCTAATGGATATCTCAACAAATAGAAGCAGGGGTGGAATGACCCCTGCGTTAACAACTACTTTCGTTGCGCATTTTTGTTCACGTTCCTATTCAGAGTAGGTGCTTGAGTTTGAGATGCGGGGATCTGAAGGACTTCCATGTTGTCCTCTCAAAACAAAAGGATCACCCGCGGCAGGATCAGAGGTTCCAGATAAAACCAATGTTTTATGCGAAAGTATCATCGGCATAGCACCTTATTTCAGACTACTTGATGAATAGTTATGATTGACCTTCATAACCTGCAATTATTGTTGTCGATGATTCAAACAATTTTTAGCAGAAAAATCGTCAAGGATGCTAACATATAATAAATAAATATTACCAGGAAAATTGCGAAATCGAGAGATTATCCCACCAGTTTGTTCTACAAGATATTATATGGTGGAATGAATAGATTTGCCATGGAATTAGAGATGAAAATAATCATTCTTGAGGACTTGAAAATATTGTTTCAACGAAAAAAACAATGAAATTTTATATATGAATACAAACCTATCCTTGTAATCTTATTCATTCTTAGGCTTACAAAACTGTATTTCATACTGAATATCGTCCTTAGAGCAAGCTTCTCAATAATAAACATCTTGTCCTGCTAAAATACTTCCCCCACCAAAAAATATACTCGTAGGAGAAAGTTGTGTAAAACGGGGTAGCTAACGTTATTTTACCCATAACTCCCTAACCAAGTTATTGACAACTACTAGTTCTGCATAGTAGCTTCTCCATTGTCCCTTTTACAAATACTAATATTTCTTGAATAGATCGATGATTAAATATATGAAAAGTCATTTTTGTGAAAAAAGGCAAAGAATCCTGTTGTGCCCTCCTAGTCGGCTGAAATAGAATAGTTTATAAATGAGAGTGAAAATGATAATGGGTGTAAAATTTATTGATTGAAAATGAAAACCAAATACACTAAGACACTCATGTTCAGATAATAAAAAACAAATAACACTTCAGAAACGACAAATATCGCAGGAGTGCTACTCACCATCATTCTCCAACCCGGCCCAAACTTCGTGAGATCAAAGACCACAATCCTGATGGCACATTATCCAACCGTCATCAGTCTCTGATTCAAAGTAGAATTCTGTACAATAATTGCAGGCCACATCATGTTCCTCTTCATCTTCGGAGCTATACTTCATTATTTTTTTCTTCCTGGGATAGTATCCTGTTTTATCCGACCGCATGGTATCACATTTTGCCCGACTGCGTTTCACAATAGTATATACTGAAACAAGTTTCAGAATGGAGTCCTATTCCCACACGAATGCGAAATTCGAAAACGAGCGACGGGGGAGCGAATTTTCGAAAGCATGAGTGTTGGAATTGCATTCTGCCACTAGTATTAGACGATATTTTTTCTGTTTCAGTCAAGTTTTGTGAAATACTATCTTAATTCAAATAAAAATTCAGATTTGTTACTTTTGTATTGTATATTGGTAGTTGGTGTGACTGAAATTTTACAGATTACGGAATTTGAATTGATTCGATTTGACATTTGATAGGATGAGACGTCAGTATTGACAACCACAAAACGCAAATATAACTTAAAGTGTTACTCTAATGAGTTAATTACAGCACTACTTTCAATGTACCATGATGAACTCATTACGATACTAAAATAGAGGATAGTATATTCTAAAACAAGTTGCAGAATGCTTTCTATTCCAACACGAATGCGAAATTCGAAAACGATCGACAAAGGAGAGAGTTCTCGAAAGAATGAGTCTTGAAATTGTCTTCTGCCACGAGTTTCAGACGATATTTTCTCTATTTCAATCAAGTTTTCTGAAAAATTCTCGATTTTCGAATAAAAATTCAGATTAGTGACATTCATATTGTATCTTGGCAGTTGGTGTGACTTTGACAGATTAAGGAATTTGATTTGAATTGTTTTGAAAATTGGGAGGATCTGAGGTCAGCACTGACAACCAAAAAACGAAAAATATTATTAAAAACAATGCTGTAATGAATTAACTACACCACTTTTTTTAATACTGTAATGAACTCATTACGATACAGAAATAAAGAAAATATTTTTAAGGATATTCACGCTAAAAATTCTCATTGTCAAATCTAGAAATAACACGAAATCTATCCAATTGTTCAAATTATTAAATGAAATAATCACCGATATTAATTTTTCTTATATTATATAAAATATTCTCCACTAAACACCGGTAAAACTGAAAAGTAATACCTTACTTTCAAGAACTTTAGCATATAACCTTCAACATCTCCTGCTATATTCGAAGATGCCTTATTCACACCGAGCTATATTAACATCCAAAATTCGAGAAATCAGCCAGCGTGAAAAAGTTATTCGAAGAAAGTTAAATTTCTGTGTTATCTTTGTTCATTCTCGGAACTTTGACATTGTGAAGAATAGTTCAATTTGTTGATCGAATTTTGGATCTCCGAAAATAACTCTAGGGTGCTCGGGAAAAGGAGTATAAGTCATATTATATATGGCCGAAATGAGTTTTATGCTCATACTTCACCGTAATAATGAACTCCACCTTCTGGTAAAAAGGGAATAAGTCATTTGCAATATTACAAGATAGAATATAACTGAGTTAAAAATAGTAAGTCCCACAAAATAAAAACAAATAAACTTGAATTACCAAAAGCCACCCATTTTGACTTATACTCATTTTCCCAAGCACTCTAGAATTTCTTTTGATTTATATCTATTTTTGTAGTTGTCCTAGTTTTCATTGATCTTGAAGAATGATCGACAATAACATTCGGACAGATGAGTCAAATCAACAAAAAATTATTTCTATCACAAGAATATCGACAGCTAACAAAAATTTCACCTTCTGAAACTGCCGACATGCGAAACATCCGAAATGCGAATTTCTTTTCAAGTCCTTAATCGAGCATCCCTCAACTCGTTGAATCGCTTTCCTCCACAGCCCACATCTCCGCCTCGGGAATAACGCGGAATTGGATTCTGTAAAAACTTGATCCGATATTGAAGGACGAAATTGATTAGAAAAACAAAATTCGCGTAGGATCCAGGTTACCGCGCATCAGGTCCTCGTCCTGGCCTGCTGCCAGTTGATTGCAAGGGAAATGAGCAGCCATCAATTCGCCTAATGCCTTTGAGGGAGCAATTCCACGAACGTGTTCACAAACATGCACCGTGGACGGCGGCCTGGATGCAACCGACGGCCAGGACCACGTCGGAAGTCATTAGGAAGATGCAGAATTGATATTGACTGCGGGATTCGGGCAGGACGCCCTAGTCTATACCTTCGTCCACTACCTATTCTGATGAAATCACGGAGACGAGGAATAGAGGTGATTTCGTGCACATAATTGGATGGGTTTTTGGATAATTTATCAGAACGTCTCAGGGAATTGGAAAATAGAAAATTCCCGTATACCTCCAATTCGTTTTCTTTTTTCCTTCTGGTTTAAATTTGTGCTGTAAGACGGATATTTAGATAATTTAGGTTCCAGGTGACAGTTAGATCTTAAAAACGTGGGACAATTGTTCATATTTTGATTTCTTTCATTTCCTCTGATCCTACATAACTTCAGAATCTCAGAAAAAACTTGGAAAATAAAGAGTCGATGAAAATAATCTACTATGTTCTGGTTCAAACACAAATTATTTACGGTATGATAGGATGGGGTGGCGCCTACGATCGACATATGGGAAGCTTGAACAGTACCGTACGCAAAAATAAATTATTTCAAGAATTCAACAAGAAAAGACTTACCTGACTGAAAAACTCTTCCATTGTATCAAGTGCTGAATTCAAAACAATAACTATATGCCCTAAAAATTGTAACAAACCTTCATACTCAAGAGATTTATGCACTCCTTTAATTGAGAAAGCTTAAATAATACAATAGTTATTGAAACAAGAAAGTACATAGCTGAGGTTATTTCAGGGGAAATATCATACAGTTCTCCGTATGGAGAAAATCTCAGCAGAAAAAAACCCTGACCTTGCCCGTGAAAAAAAAAATTACTGAAAATATAAAATATCAGAGAATCTTGAAGGCCATCAACGTGAGAACATTTTCATGTAATCCTTCTGAGGACAGAGAAAAACAGATTCTTCACCAATATAATCATGAATTTTAATCTGAAATGAGTAAAGGAAAAAGCAGAAAAAACCAATTATTTAGAATAAAGTAAATTATTTTCAAATTAACCACCCTTTTCATGAAGGCATTCGTTACATTATGTATACAGGGTGTACCAAGTTCGACGGCCTATTAGGCGTTTCTGGAGAACTAGACTTATTTGAAATCTGAAAATTGGGATTATGATATTGTTTGACATAATCTACCGAGCTAAAATATTCTTGGAGCCTGACCACTTTCAGTTATACAGGGAGCGAAAAAAAAATTTTAAAAATTTTATTTTTCTATTTTTTTCTTTTTGAATTTGATAGAGTATGCAATTCTGAATACATTCGTACTCGAATCGTTGCATTCGTCGAAATACTTTCAAAAATATCGAGAAAAATCTGAAGAAAAAGAGAGAAAAGGGTATTCGCTATTATGTTTGTTATTCCTAATCTACATATCTTAAGCACAAACCGTTTTCACATTTTTGAAGTCAAAGACTGTGGAAATATTGTACATTTTTAAAATTTTGAAAAACTCATCACAGGGTGTTCCAAATGTTGGGTCAAAAATTGGGATCAAGATTGGCCCATAACTTTCGTTTTTCAAATTAGAACCCTATTTTTTTATGATTGCGTTGGATTGTATGAAGAAAAATGATGATAGTGTTATAACATGTTAATGCTCCTAAAATTGATAATTCTTGAGTTATTTAGGATTTTCTGAATGTATGTGGTACGTAGCATCAAATTCATTTAATCTGTTTCATTTCAACTATGACCTGGGTCATAGAAGATGAATTATTCCACAAATGATATACACTTGAATACATCCGTACTGAAATCGTTGCATTCGTCAAAATACTTTCCGAAATATAAAAAAAAACTGAACAAAAAAAGGTAGATAAGAGTATTCGGTATAATGTTTGCTATTTCTAATCTAGATATCTTGACCACAAACCGTTTTCACGTTCTTGTAGTCGAAGACAATGGAAATATTTTACATATTTAGAATTTTGAAAAACTCGTCACAGGGTGTTCTAAATGTTCGGTCAAAAATTGGGATCAAGATTGGCCCATAACTTTCGTTTTACAAATTAGAACCCTATTTTTTTATGATTGCGTTGGATTCTGCGAAGAAAGATGATGATAATGTTCTATCATGTTGATACTTCTAAAATTAATATTTCTTGAGTTATTTAGTATTTTCTGATTCCATGTCGTACATTGCGTCAAATTCATAAAATCTGTTCCATAACAACAATGATGAATGAATTGAACAAAAAGGTGTGTCACTAGTGAGTTATTGAAATAATTTATCTTCTATGACCAAGGTCATAGTTGATATAAAACAGATTTAATGAATTTAACGCTACATACGACATAAAATCAGAAAATCCTAAATAACTCAAAAATTATCAATTTTAGGAGCATGAACATGTTGAAACATTATCATCATTTTTTTTTGTACAATCCAACGCAATCATAAAAAAATAGGGTTCTCATTTGAAAAACGAAAGTTATGGGCCAATCTTGATCCCAATTTTTGACCCAATATTTGGAACACCCTGTGATGAGTTTTTCAAAATTCTAGAAATGTACAATATTTCCACATTCTTCGACTTCAAAAATGTGAAAACGGTTTATGCTTAAGATATCTAGATTAGGAATAACAAACATAATACCGAATACTCTTTCCTCTCTTTTTTTTCAGGTTTTTCTCGATATTTTTGAAAGTATTTCGACGAATGCAACGATTTGAGTACGAATGTATTCAGAATTGCATACTCTATCAAATTCAAAAAGAAAAAAACAGAAAAATAAAATTTTGAAAATTTTTTTTTCTCTCCCTGTATAACTAAAAGTGGTCAGGCTCCAAGAATATTTTAGCTCGGTAGATAATGTCAAACAATATCATAATCCCAATTTTCAGATTTCAAATAAGTCTAGTTCTCCAGAAACGCCTAATAGGCCGTCGAACTTGGTACACCCTGTATATAGCCTCGACACCATCTTGAAATTTATGAATAGGACAACTGTTTATAAGATGTTTCATATTGTCTTCTCAAATTCCCCACGCGCACAACTAGGGCTCTCAACCGAATGCCTGTTCTAATATGATTTAAAATAGACCATATTCTCCTGGGTAGGTCAAACCAGGAACTCTAATGGAAGGATCAGTAATAAGATCTTTGGTAAAAAGTTGCATGCATTCCATTCGTATTGCTAAATTTCCTTGTCGCTTCTTTTCATATCGATTAGAAAATTTTAATAAAATTGTCTACGCAACGTTAATCTGGGGACCTCATTGTCTGGAATGTAGGAGAGTATGAGAAATGAATTTGCGAAGAAATTAGATTACAATTATGATAAAAAATGAAAAGACCGTGCGTACAAAACCCAAAGATACAATATAAGTATCGGTCAAACATCAGCTCCTTTCTCAGCCCTTAGAATGTACTGATATCTTGAAAATAATAAAAAATTTCTGTTTGGAAGAACATTATTTTATGGTTGAGGAAATGAGAAATACATAAAGAGTTTATAAATTGAATAAGGAATTGAAGAACACTTGTTAATGCATTGCAAAAAGAAAATAAACATTTATGTAGACGATACTTTCCTGAATTTTCCCAATAACTGATAATGAAACAATATATGCCTACCTTTAATTGACTATAATACATTACCGATTGGGACTTTCTCTAGGATTAGCATGTTGAATGTTATTATTTTCATAATAATACCTGATTAATATTTTTTATAAAATGTGAACAATAGGACGGTGTATGTTTTTTCTTGAATTGCGAGATGAATTAGAATAAAATGTTTAATTAAGTTACGCATAGGCTCGAAAAACTCTGTACCATATTCTATCTTTATCGTTGAAATAAGCAACTTTTTTCTCTCTCGGAAATTCAATATTAAAGATGAAGCTGAAATTTTAAAAAGAAGTTAAAATGCCAGTAACCTCAGGCAACTGCCGAAATTCCAGAAGAATTAATACTATAGTTTGGCATAGTTCTTAAACTAAGAAATAATCTTGAGAGAAAAAGGATATGAGCAGTGCTTCTCATCATCACAACTGGAAGAAATTGAATTTTTTTTTGACGGTGCTAAATGTTGCCATTTATTTGTATTAGTGGCAGCAACAATATGCCGCCACCTAGTAGTAACAGTGTGGAAAATACATGCAAAAAGTGTTCAAAAGAAATGAGAATAACTGCATTCTGCTATATTTGTTCAAGTATGTATCATCCTAGCTGTTACCTTAAGATTCGTGTTATTTATGTAGACACAGGAAATGTAATTTGTTGAAATGTTATAACCTCGTAAAATTGTCCTGTGAAAAAAATAAAATACAAAAACTCAAGTCTTGTTTAGCAACCTTGATGAAGTCGGCTCTGAAAATTCAATGCATCAACAGATAGTGAGACACATGAATGCAAAAAATATTAAGAGATTTATAGAACAACTAAAATTCGAGGATTGCAGACTCCTTTTGGACGATGACACGGAGGTACAGTTCGACAGTTATAATGGGGAAAAAAGGTTAAGAATTAAAAAAAAATGCTCAATGAGAAAAAAAGATTCACGACATCCCTATTATTATAATTTTTGTTCTTGCCTTGGATCATTGGTGAAATGAGGGAAGCGGTACTCATGAAATGAAATTATGAAATTTATTTCCATAGACAACGCATACAAGTATTGTGTAGAAAATTGTCAACAAAAAATAAAAAGTAAAACAGTCTGATGGGTATACAGCAACGAGTACTCCACTTACAAGCATAAGCACTAACTTAAAAGGTACATCATGTACATTAAAAAGACAAACAAAAAACAATTCACATAAACACATTCATTTCAAGAAATCGTTCAACTTTTAAAAACCATTCTCAAACAGGTAGCTCTTGAGACTTTTCTTGAAAATTACTTCACTCTGAATACTTTTTATTTCATCAGATGGTGAGTTGAAAATTCTTCTTCTCATATAATTCGGCGTATTGAGGGTTAAATTATATTTGCAGTAGGGTATATGGAGGAAATTATCTTGTCTTGTAGATCTTTCACGTCTTAGATTATTGGTAGGAAACTGAGCCAGATTCTTGAAAACATAGGCAGACATTTCAAATATATATAAACATGCAAGAGTTAGAATTTTATATCTGGCAAAAAGTGGTCTATAGAAAACAATTTGGGAGACTCCAGCAATCACCAGCAGTATTTTTTCCTGTGCGATAAAGAGAACCGGTGCCAAAGATGAATTGCCCCAAAATAGTAGGCCATATATCAAACGTGACTCCACCTGAGCACTAATACCAGCTGAGCCGGAGTCAACACAGTTTTCAAATTGCGGGACAGAAAACACTGCGAACTCAATTTTGTTAAGAAAAGCTCGCAATGATCCCTCCAGCAAAGGATGTCATCCAGAATCATTCCCAAAAATTCAAGGGAGGCAGTCTGTGGCAACGGCTCGTCTTAATCGCTCAATCTCACATCAAGAGGTTGAACTATTGTGAAATCGCACAATTTGTGTCTCTTTAGGATTGAGATACAATTTATTCTTCATACACCAATTCATCGTGTATTTCATGATTTTCGAACAAACATCATTGAGTCCGCCATCGCCCCCGTTACTGGCAACAAAAGAAATGTCATCAGCGTACTTGATCAAAGAGACCTTAACAGTACTCTGAATCATCATTGGGTTAGCTCCTAGAAGTGGTGATTCATCTAGATCATTAACGTAGATGATAAATAGAATAGGCACCAACATAGAACCCCGGGGGAACCCCGATAGTTACGACTCTTTTCTCAGAATAATGAATTCTCAACACTGCGCCATCAGAATGACGAACTGTCACATACTGTTCCCTACCCCATAAAAATGAGGCAATCCAGTGATAGGCCTTCCCACGGACACCACAAGAAATCAGCTTTGACAACAAAATCTCGTGGTTGACACAGTCGAATGCCCTGCTCAAGTCACATGAGATTCCAGCAGGGCACTCGCCTGCCTCAATGAAACTCACGACCCCATCGATCATAAAACATTTTTAAAGGGCTTCAAAGTAAATTCAGAGTTTGAAATCCTTCGCTACCGGTAATTCCAATAAAATCCGAT
Source organism: Hippodamia convergens (assembly GCA_038502775.1). Taxonomy (NCBI): domain Eukaryota; kingdom Metazoa; phylum Arthropoda; class Insecta; order Coleoptera; family Coccinellidae; genus Hippodamia; species Hippodamia convergens. The sequence goes on along the minus strand of CM076610.1, from coordinate 61,194,351 downwards.
CATTTCGTGTAATATTAGTATTGTCTTCGGAAATGTTTTATGTGATGTTTGAAGTTATCGTATCATAACTTCTAGAGACTATTCAGGGCACTATTCGAAAAGGAACATGATTCTCGTGAAACGCTTTTTCGACATTCTCTGCAGAATAAATATGAGTATTGTTACTGGTCTTCAATATCGTTACTCTTCGATCATATACCAAATTAATGCCTAGGGTGCAACATGGCTCCAGAGTTCATTTCCTGATGTCTAGATATTAGAATGCGGATCATGATTCAATAATATTCGCATTTAATGTGAATACAAAATAAAAACAAAAATCTGGATTCTGAATGGATTAACGAATACACAATTTCATTAACCAATAATTTTTCAGTAAATTTCCCCGAAATTTCTCTTGAAGTTACGATTTTTATGACGAATACATGAAACATTCTGCATCTCAGTGACGAAGCCAGTGAGAGCCCATAAATGTGGTATTTCCAGAACCACATCGGTGCCACCTATCCGCCTATCTAGTACTTCCGTTTTCCAATTTAAAACCCTGTATAAAAGGGACATAATGTTATTTCAGATATCTATTAAAATATTTTATGGGAATAGAGGAACTCCTCGAACTTAAAAGAAGCGAGATTATATTCCGATCAGTTTATACCTTATCACGAAAATATAGTAGGATTAGATCATCAAATACTTATCCATGAAGAGTCGATTCAAGAGACTGCTTTGGTTATACCAGATGGACATTTTGAATAACTTAGAATGCCGTTTGGGTTATCGAATGCTGCAGCTGTTTTTCGAAGATTTGGATTTTTGTAATGAGAGAAGTGCATTAGAAATTACAATTCTGCAAAAGTTTTTGTATAATTTTTGACAATATATTGAAGACTCGCTTTGAGTATGAACCGTTTTCAAATTGGTTTTAAAGAAATTATTATTCGAGAAGTCCCCAAGGTGGTCTCATTGTCCCGTTCTTCCCTACAGAGAAATGTTTCATATCTGAATCATCGCCTCTATCGATATATCTCTAAGGAAGGGAAATCATGAAGTTCAGTTGTACTATTCGGTTGTGAAAAGTGATTATCATGAAGTCCTCCAATGATGTCGAGTTCCGCATCTTAATTTTTTCTCTGATGAAATATGCGTCGGTTCGAACGAATCCTATAATTCCCCCCCTCTGCATAATCCGCTGATCTCGAAGACTACCCCAATAAATTTCCCCTTGAATTATAACCTCGTTTCGAACGGAAAATCATCAGCAAAGAAGTTTAAATGTGTTTACAAGTCGCGCTGGGGGACCGTTTCTCCGAACTCACCCTCTTTCTTCCTCCGGATCTGAAGGAAATGGAAAGTGCCTCGCAAATCCAACAAATTAAAACTGTTCAAAACATATATAAAATGCTAAATTAATGTCGTGCATCTATCTTGTCAACGTACCGTTCTGTATGGCAGTGAGGGAAAATGGTGATCCCATTCAGCTTTCACGTCTAGCCGAACGATCGCATCTTCGGGAGAATGTATGCTTTACTCTCAAATATCTGAGCAGAAATCTCTGAACTTGTAATGGATGAGGGGATTCATGATATTTCTTCGTGTTTTATGTTTTCAATGTGGAGTGACATTTATTAGGGAATCAATTCAGGAATAAACCAGCATTTAGATAGTCGCCACAAAATATCTCAATATCAAGGCTGCTATGCTTGACATTATTCGCAACTCACGTATACTCATATTTGCTAATGTATATTTGCGTAAACGTTCCAAAAGTGCTATTCTTGATAACCATTCACCGAGTCATTCACAAAGTGCTGCGAACGCTAGTGAGAGTCTTGCCGCCCCCTAGTTTTCTCCGGAAATAAATAATCTACAAATCTACAAATCAGATAAACATTTCAATTTTTTTCAACTGTAATATATTTGGTAGAAAATCTTTGTTTATTACTCTTTGAGACGAAATAGGAAAAATGAGAAAAAAATCAAAATTTATCGATTATTCATTTTTGATTAATTATAGTTATTGTATGAATAGTAATGTAGGTATTTCTTGAACACCAAGTGTTAAGTGCTAGAGCACTTTTTTTCAGTATTGGTTTCGCGATTTTCGAATGAGCACATGCAGTTCGAAGATAGTTTCTACTGTCATCTTAATGCCTGCATTCACGCGAAAGCAATCAGCATATGTAGTAAAATCATTAAGTTACACTACGTGGCGCGTATGTTGTACCACGAAATGTATTCGAACGAGCGTTTCTGCGGCAATACGATTATGTCAACTTACTGCTTGCACTTACGAGGAAGTTAAAGGCACAGTAAAAGGAACCAAGGGTAAGTGAAGCGCGTATAATATGGACGAATATATTCTTAATAGCATTTCTGCGGTAGTAAAAGCACTTGAGGTAGTAAGGGATGTATTTCAAAGTTACAATTCATCGTTTTATATATAGAAATCCATGTTTTGAGGGTGTTTCTTATGCGCTCTTATGATTTATCATCATTCAAAGATACATTTCCGTACTATAAAAAGCAAATGGAATTGAATTTGCATTGGGAAGAGAATATAGGCATGAACATTACTGATAACTTTGCAAGAAAACGTATTAATTATTCAAAAATTTTCATTTTTGATATATTCGTACTTCACAGTTGGCATCTTAAATAAAATGAAGAAAATGACCTGTTATGTTTCACCGCCATGAGTCATGAATAATCTGGTCATTCTCATTAAATTGTTGTCAATTGAAATATTTCACGAATAAAGATAACTTTAACTGCTATATACCTACCTCTTACAGAATATTAAAGCACTGAATAAGTTTCTAATGCAAAAGTGCGAAAAAACACCCGCCACAAAATTACAAGAAAGCTAGTTGACCATTTACTCTGGATTTTAGTACAAGTGCAGATTAAATTGAAAAAGATTGAGTGCTCGAATACTTGAGACCGCTGTAGACTGATTTTTCTATAGCTGGATGCTTTTTGAACCGTCCAGGATCTCACTATACCTATTTCATTTCCTTCCTCAGTTTTGAAGTTTGAAAGAATTGTTTTGAGTCGTTCAATATACAATCGTATAATCGGGACAAAAGGTAAGCCTTTTTTCAAACGTCAATTTTAAAGACTACTCGGTTCTTCCTGGAATTCATCTGGACTTTCTTCATTGCAATTTTAAGAGAAATGTTGGATTTATTTCACTGCGGGTTTAAGAAAATGCCATAATATAGATAATCACCAGTAAAGCATCATTCAGGATATTGGAATAATGATGAACGATCATTCTATATCAGCACCCCAGAGGTAAAGTGTGTTAAGTCACAATTTCAAAATTGGACAAAAGAGAGATTTTTCAGTTCGATTATTGTTTCAAAGAATGTTCACTGCCATTATTTGGCGACTTGATATACCTAGGCAGTCAAAAATGTGTACCACTAGATCGAATTTACTAATGTGAATCCAATATTGTAGATAGTTCGTGTCTGAAAAAATGTAACTTTACCTCTGAGGTGCTGATATTAAATAATCAGCTGGTAGTTCTTCCCGAAATTTTGAATAAATAGGCCACGTATTCTTTCCTCAGGTATCAACATTACTCGTTCTACTTCACATTGAATCCTCAATGTTCCCTACTGCTAAAGTTGAGGATTTCCACCCACCATGTCTCATCAACATTTTTATGTCACCTCCTAACATTTCAAATAAACTGTAGAACTTCTGCATTCAACGAAATTTTTGAATAACAACAAATTGAGCATGTAATATATTTTGTGAAAATGTTACGTTTTTTTTTCATTAAATATGTAATCCATTGAAACGTTCATAATATCCTCCATTTTTCATCTGATACTTCTCCGGCAACAAATTTAGCTCAATATTTTTCACCACCCTCCTTATTTCTGTAGGAGTTCGTACTTCGAAGTCGCTTTCACTGTCGGTAATATGAATTAATCTATCTGTCCATATTTTTCAGAAATGTTATAACTTGAAAACATATAATTATGGGCATATACATTTCCATAGCGACCAACCTTTCCAACAATTGCGATTTCTATAAGATTTTGTTCTTATTCATCACTACAGCAATATTAAAAAAATTGTTCGAACTGTAATAATTTGCAATGACAATATGCCACATATTTCATTATAAATAATAGGGAAATAATTTATTTATTTGGTCTCAGCAGCAAGTAGATTGACTGCCGGAACTGATATGAATCAACCGCGACAATCGAAGTATTCATGAATTTTTCTTCAAAAAATTCTAAAAAATCCCAAGAAAAAATGTCAAATCTTTCATGACAATTTTGATGGAGGAATAATCAGAATCTACAAGAACTACCCTGTTTCATTGTTATCAACGAGAAGATAAAACTGCACCTGATCATCCTCTCTTTTTATCAAAAGTCTGCTTCATTTCCAATCCCCGTAGATTATGCAGTCACGAGTGCTCGGCGAAATTTCTACCGTGCTCTATATTGAATTTCATCTGCTTAGTCTAAAGTAGGTACATATTATATGCATTTTCAGAGAACTAACGATTTTCCATTATATAGTTGAGAGGACCATAACCACTTTACTATACCTCAGCTTTTCTACCTACACCTGCACTTTCTACTGCATATTCTTTTTATATGGACTCAACCACATACATAGTTTGTTATCCTGCCTGAGAAGAGGCGGAATTATTCATTAGATATTCCAGAATTGTATCGATAGTCCAATAAAAATAGGTGAGATGAAACTTTCTGAATATGTCCTGGGCAGATTCTGGATTTGCAGAAACATTTCAGGGTTTTTACTATCAATTACTATTAGATTGTTAGAAGATGATCAGTTTGAGAAGAATGTTGTTTTACAATTACGGAACAATGAAACTTGACACTTTCCGCACGAGTTAGGAACTAGTAGATAATATTTCCAAACGACTGTGATGGGGGAGCAGAAAAGGGATTCTTCCCATACATACTGTTTGGAAATGTGACGCTTTACGAATTTAAATGCAAGCGAGAAGAGGGTTGAAACCGCAAGCTTGTAGAAAAAAATATATTTCCATCCTCATAATCACAGGGTTATTACAGTAAAAAATAATTCATTTCAATCATACATCTTTCCATGAAATCAGAAAATGCAGGTAGAAATGCTATACCCACCGCTGTATCAGAAAAATGCACTCAGGCATTAAATGACACATAGTAATTTTTTTGTCAGCACAATGTCGACGATAGAAATGGAAACCTTCATCGGATAACAGTCGTCTTCGAACCTCGTTATATCTTTCTCTCCTCAAAAAACTTAAACCGAGTATTTCTTTCAGAAACTCGAGAGAAACTGACCCCTCACAGCTGGAGTCTGCAACCCCCTGACACACGGCGATAAGGAAAAAATCTATTGTGAGATCTCGAGCTTCTAGCACAATGTTTTCGATGCTTCTATTCAGCCGAAAGATACGCGCCTGTTTTTCTTTTATCTCCTATCTCTCCTCTCCCCGCGTTCCCTCCCAAATCGGAGTGCTTGACAATTTTCCTGCCTCGTCCTTTGTGACAGCGATTCCAGACAGCACTGTGAAATATTCCCGAAATTAAGTTAAATGACACTCCCGTTTATTAATGACTCTGCCCCATTCGACAAGATTGCCCGGGACTCAATTTGGAAGAAGCACCCCTAACGTTGTGCGATGTGAAATACGTTTCGTTTAATGGGAGACGAAGATGAGAATTAACGTTATGGTTTCGTTGCTCTATATATTATGGGTGATCGAACACACCCAATGTTACGTTGGGAAAAAAATTCGAAGATTTGTGACTTTTCGATCGACCTACATCTGAGATGTCTAGGAAGATGGTGTCAGCAATAATAATGGGTAGATTTTGTTCTGCCAATTTTGAGAATAAGAGTGTCGTTTAATGACTGTTGGTGGCGCTATTCACAAATTATGATATATTCTTGATAATTCATTCGAATATTGAATATATTTTGGCGTAGTATTGTGTGAATAGTTTTCCAAACAATAATCAATATTATTTTATTACTCAGATTGCTGGGAACAATAGTTATAGGAATCAAAAAGATGGTGAATTGGCAAAATTTTTATTTACAAACTATCTGAATCGCCATAATTTCAAAATAAGATTTATCTCTTCTTTAGGCTGAAATAGTTACAAGACATTTTAGAACAGAAAATAAAAAGTTTTTGAAAGAATATTGATAGTTTAACTGTTTCGACATCACAAATACATTGAAATCTGGATCAGAATCAAGGAACTTCCTGTTTCTTGAAATTCTGAAAGTAAAGAAACCCAATCACATATTAACATAATAAGGTTAGCTGCCATAATCCAATCTTCATTTTTTATATACCAAATTGGCCTTGTACAAACTAAATAACTACCAGTAACAAAATCTGGAACCAGAGATCATTCAATATTTAGAAATTAAATTAAAAGAAATTTTGCTCAGATAATCAATGACAGTCTTATAATTTACGGAGGGAGAAAAATATATCAAAAAATTCTGTGATGAGAGGTTTTATATGAAAAAGGATAACTCTGTAGATTATTAGACTGACATTGTTAATTTGAGCAAAATTAATTGTAACTGAATGATTTTTGGTTCCACTCTTTGTTACCTATATTAACATTTTCTAATAATAAGGTTAGCTGACCTATTTTAAACCACATAATCACCAGTATGTTACTGAACTTGAAATCGAGGTTATACCTAGGTATTACATTTTTTAGATCTCATGGAGTAAAAATAGTTTGATTATAGTTGCGTTCATCCGAAGTGTGCGGAATTATTTTTTCAACATTTATAATCTTAAAGAGTTCTTAGAATGGGTTTCGAAATAATACGAAAACGCAATACACAATCATACAAAAGAACTGTCATTGAAGGATTCAATGAGAATTGTGTCAGATTCTGGTTTAAATGGAGCCTTTTCATATTTTTCATCTTGATGTGTACTTATTTTTCACGAAAATTCAAAATTGTGCGGTAGGTTTTTGAGCTACTAAAATTCATTCTATGAAAAATGAACATTGAATTATAATATGTCGTAATTATAGAAGCAATTTTTCGGATGTTATGCTATTTTATATTTAATACTCATAAAATATTGGTTTTTATGCCACACTTCACAGCACAAAACCCAAAAAATGTCTTATGACGGAGTTTTCTTCTTTTCCTTGGGAGGTGTTGGTAGCTGGTGTATGGATCTTTCATTATTGACTAAAGGAGGTATAATATAATACATTGTAGACGATACAAATCTCTTCTGGAATTCACAATAATCTGTTTTCTTTATGTGAGTACCATTCCAAAAAATTTTCCCGGTTCGGAATTATTTTGTTTTCCGACGTTTTTTGTATTTGCTACTTTTTCGTAATATTCCCGGTGTACTACTTTGTTTTCATGATTACCAAAACACAGTTGGCATTATTTCGTTTGGAGTCATTTTCATGTGGACAAATCCTAAATTTCACTCATTCGGCAGATGAATAGGATGTAAGATATCGACCTCATGGAGAAAATTATTGTTTCTTTAAAAAGTTCAATACTTCTCAACCTGGATGGTGCCATGCGATATTATTCGACGAAAATAATAAATGCATCCTACAGATTACGCTGATATAGAAGCAAAAATGAAAATCGTTATACAGGGGAATTTTCGAAATTCCTAGATCTGTCAAAATTTTTCGAATACGGTCCTGCAAATCGAATGATTTGAACACAGTTTTCTTATACTCCATGATAGCTTTCTTCATTTCAAATAGCAAGGAAATCAGAGTCAGTTTAGGAGCTAATTTGGTTTTCATTTACCTTCAAATTGGAAAATCAGATTCTGTATAATATATATACTACATATGTGGGTTTTTCAGGATCCGCGGGGGTTCTCTTTCTTCACATAAAATGTTTCCACCCTTATCTGGGACACCCTGAACATATTCCCTCGATTAAAACTAGAATTGAATTCTCCCAACTTCTCTCAATTCCTTAAGGTGAGAAATGTATTCCGATGTCTGATGCAGCTAATTGAAACAACAAACGATTCAGTGTTTTAAACAGCAATTTCCTCTTCATGTAACTGTGTAATTACATAGAAAATTGAACACCAACATGATATTGTTCAATGGTGATTTTAATGCCAACTAACAAAATTATTCGAAGCTGATTGTCTATTTCATTTCATGGATAATTCTATCTGTTATTTCCCGAACTCACTCCGACCAGATGAAGTGGTTGTTTATATTCCATGAATTTATATCCAGTAGCATCAACATTTGTGTAGGGGGTATTTATTGGAAAATATGATAATGTATATCATTTTTTCATTAATCATCAAACTGTTCACAATTTTCAACTCAGAATTATAACACACATCGACCAACGTAATCCGACGAATGGAATGTACAGAAAACTTAGATTGAGTTTTTTATGGGTTGAAATATGTTGGCACATAAACTATAAGAATTAAGAACTTGAAATATAATTTCGAAGTAAAATGAGCGGGTATGAATTACAGCTGGAGAATTGGAAAGAGAAGTTGTCAAAAGTGATATATCAGAAGGAAACCCCACAAATATCAATGGTATTTTACTTTATTGTAAATAGTCCTCATGAATGAAATTGAATAGGGGAAGAAGCTATAAACAAAGAAAATACAATACGAAATTAATTCAATTAACTGAGATTGTATCAAAGTAAAACTGTAACTTTTTTCAAGAAAGGTGACAAGATGATGAAAAAACTATACGGGAATGCCCCTTATGAAAATTTCTGCCAAATTCATGAAGAGGGTTGGGACACATTATTGTAGCATATCAGAAAAACAGCAAGCTTTCCGAATAATTATATCAACTTAGATTCCACATTCATGCAGATGGTAGAAAAATGAAGCTGGCATTTATTTTTCTCATGGATCCACTAAATTTATCGATAGAGAGGGGCTGGATGATTTGCAGTATAATAATGAAAGAAAAAATGTATCTCGATTAAGAAGGTAGGTAGTTGAGAATTCAACACAAATATCAGTAAAGGGTAACCTAATCACGAATGTACCTTGCAGTTGAAGAACTATCGAATTACATCACCATTCAATATGAGAAAACAATCGTGATACTCACGAAGCCTTCCAGAGGCAGTTTAGATATTCGCAAGTCAGGACAGAACAATGGATATGAGAAGCCAAATCAGTACGGCGGACAGAGTTTTAGGGGATAAAATGAGCAGGAGACTGCAAGACCTGTATTCGACCTATAATGATGTTTGCAATAGATGAAGAAACTGATGAGGGTCAAACGAAATAATTCACAAGAACAACTAAAAGGCGAATGTAATATAAATTATATAAAGATTTCAATAACAGTATAGCTGAAACAGTAGGCTATAGAATCCCGGAAACCAAGAGACCCATCAGTGGTAGACACGATATGTCCTCACAGTTGAACAGAATCTTGGATCTCAACATCTAATGGGGAGAATGATTATGTTGGAAAGAGCAAGTTGTGAGCCTACAAGCTTACAATGAGGCAGAAGACGTTTGACTATAACATTTGATTATATGGAATTTTAAAACTCGACAGTCACTACTAAGTCAATTATGAGTTGAAGTTTTGGTAGGACAATTATAGTTTATTTTTCATTTTAATCTCTAGCAAAAAGTGTTTATCATTAAAAGAAATGAAGAAGAACCCATCAGTGGTAGACACGATATGTCCTCACAGTTGAACAGAATCTTGGATCTCAACATCTAATGGGAGAATGATCATATTGGAAAGAGCAAGCTGTGGGCCTACAAGCTTACAATGGGGCAGAAGACGTTTGGCTATAACATTTGATTATATGGAATTTTTAAACTGGACAGTCACTACTAAGTCAATTATGAGTTGAAGTTTTGGTAGGACAATTATAGTTCATTTTTCATTTCAATCCCTAGCGAAAAGATTTTATCATTAAAAGAAATGGAGAAAAACTGTACCAGAAGTTGCCATGATGCTAAATATCGACTACGTAGTCCAGGTACCAATAGATCTTCACCTTCATAAAATTAGACAAATCAAAGAGGACAAACTTGAAAATGATCATATCCGATTTCCTGTGGAAGATCTCGAAAGGTTGTTAATGGCAGGCGAAATCTGACCACCAGTCTGCCAAAAGCCATTAACCAAAGTGACAAAGCCTTCATTTTCCGTAATAGATTCGGAATGGATTGCGAAGATCTGATCCGGATTCCTGAATGGTTCTTTTCAAGACGGCTTTTCTAACCCAACCAGAAACGTATGTTTATTGAAACCTAAGATATCCTGCCTGTAATGGCTATTGCGGATAGAGCGAGAAGCATCTCGGGATTCTGGATGATATAATTAAGGAAACGTCAGTGTAGGAGAAAACTCGATTTGGCTCAGTAGAGAGCTAATACTTTGTCGCTCTCAACGATTTTTTGTCGAGAAGTGAACATTGTAGCTCAGTGAACAATGGATAACTACCACTAGAAAGTTTGAAAGTTGATGGAACTCTGTTAACATTGCTAGTTCCTGGGATCTGGGAAATAGAAATAGGAATTCCTCAGGAGAGTTTTCACATTGTCAGTATTCAAGGATTCTTCAAATCCCACTATACGAATGAAAAAATATGGTTACTGCACCGTCATGGGAAAAAAACTCCCGATGACATTCCGATTTTAAAGGATATAGAATGAGCTCAAGAATCTACTGTTATATATCGATTATCTTCGTTCTAGACTCGCTGGTTATACCCTAAGCAAAAAAAATCAACGCACATTCTGAAAACCTCAATTTTAATGAAACTACATTGCCTTTATAACTTATTTTTTATGTTCTCTCGGGAAGGTTTTGAACGAAACAAGACACATTAAATGGAGGAAAAATTCAAGATTTCACCGAATCTTATGTGAAAGAAGAGAAATGAACAATTTTCAAAATACTGAAATGCTGATGAGTGATTTAATACTTGGTTGTTCCACCCCTTGCGTTAATTACAGCTCAGCAACGCCGGTTCATACTCAAAATGAGTGATCTTAAAATGTTCTGATCTAATCCTTCCCAGATTTCTCCGAGTTGGATTCCTAAGTCATTAAGAGTAGCTGGATGATTTTCTGAACTTCTCAGCCTTCTATTGAGGTTGTCCCAAACCTGCTCAATCGGATTGAGATCTGGATTTCTTGCTGGCCATTCCATTCGAGAGACTTCAACCTCTTCAAGGTACTCCTGAACGATGCGCGCACGATGGGGTCTGGCATTATCTTCCATAAAAATGAAATTTTCACCAATGTATGGGGCAAATGACACTACATGCTCTTCAAGAATCTTCCTTATATACTAATCAGCATTCATAGCTCTATTATCAACGACCACTAGGTCCGTGTGAGCAGTAAAAAATATTTCACCCCATACCATAATTGGTCCTCTCCCGAAACCTAGTATTCAGGAAATTGCACTGAGATTATCTTTCATGTGGGCGTCTGTATACAAGGGAACGTCGAGCACAATGGTAGAGGCAGAATATAGACTCTGTGAAGACTCTCTGTGAAGAGAGCTCCTTCCCAATCGGCCTCTTCCCAATGGATATGCTTTCTCGCAAAATCCAAACGCGCCCTTCGATGGGCTGAGTTAAGAGCTAGGCCTCTTGCCGTGACACGAGGCCTTAAATCATATTCTCTGAGACGATTTCTTATTGTCTGAGTGCTAATTTGCACCCCATGAGTTTGCTCAAGCTGATTTTGAAGAAGGCGAGCGGTTGCAAACCTTTGTCTCAACGAAGAAACTCTCAAGTAACGTTCTTGAATGGCAGTTGTTACCCGTGGTCTACTCTCTCCTGGTCTTCGGACATTCATACCTGTCTCCCTAAATCGCTGCAACATTCTGGACACATTTGTATGAGAAACTCCAAACCTTTCTGCAATTCTTGTGTATGTCCACCCTTCTTCTCGCAAAACTACCGCTTGGGCACATTTCTCTTGGTTCAAATTGCGTGTTTCGCGTTGCATAGGGATCGAGTGTAGAAAATCAAACGAAAGAAAAACTATTGATTACTAGAATTGATCGAGAACAACTGATTGTAGAATGTAGCCAATACATTCAAAATCTGATAATATCATCTTTTTTTATTCCTGCTGGGAAAAAACATCTGTATGGAAGAAAAACGTTAAAAGTGGATAACATATGCATGCATAATTCTGATAAAAATAATTATTATTGAGAACACCTTCAGTTGTAGAATGAATTTGAAATTTCCATAATGTGCGTTAATTTTTTTGCGCAGTGTATTTTTATTTTTCGAAGTCTATCGTAATCTTTTTCGAAGAGCGTCAATCGAACAGCTTATATGAAACTAACCTGTGGGAGCTTGTAGTGGTTTCGAAAAAGTAGTCAGGTTGCAGAAGAGAGCTGTTCTTGTTGTTGGCAATTTGACATGCAGAGAACATTCTCTGCAAGAGCGCTTTGATACAGGATGGCATTCGTACTCTTCGAGCACTGTTCGTTTATAAGTGGTTCATTTATGGTCATAAGAATTTTTGTCTTTGGAGATGATCAGTATAATTCATGTTCACGATACAAGGAACCAAATGTCATATCGTGTTCCTTTTTCAAGTCGAGGAAGTCACAGGTATTTTAAATAAAACAAATAATGTTTTTTTCGTTATATTCAGGACCTCTTCCATTAAAGAAGTCGGTTTGATGGGAGAATGTATATAAGATTCTGTAATATTCACGTCCATGTTTGAAATAAATGTTGAATCACAGGAATGTGGACAGAATGAAAGAACAGTGAGTTATGATTTTGCCAACGTTTCGGAACTATTTTGTTCCTTTCTCAAGGCTAGAAAAATATTTATTAGCAATATATAAAACATAACAAAGAATGCATACCTCATCATACAACTAATAAAATTTCATATTTAAACCAATTATAGAAATCAAGAACGAACAACGGTTCTGACGTATGACAGTCAACTGAACAAAACTAAGCAATGTAATTAAAGTTGCGCACTCTATGGTACGATATATGTTGACACATCTTCACATATTTGGTCTCAGTCAAATTAATTTACTCCAACTACTAATACGATATGGGATAATAATATAAAGGTGAATACACATACGATGACAATCACGAAACAACATGTGGAGACAAACAATTTCAAATTCTCATCCATTAGGTACTGTCATCTTCGATATCATGTAATCATAAACTGTACTTAAGTTATTCGTATCCTCTCTGAAATTCACTGTATTGTTTCTTCTAATATGTATCATCTCACTTACAATTCGTCTGAAATAATGTTGTTCATGATCCAGAATAGATACATTTTCAAAATCGAATCTATGTCCCTCTCTGTGTGTGTGTTGTGTAAGAGCAGTTTTATTCTCGGCTTCTGATTGCCTGCCATCATTTTTATGTTGTTGGATTCTGTTCTTCAAGTATTGCCTCGTTTGGCCTACGTACACCTTGTTGCAATTCTGGCAAGGAATCTTATACACCAGATTGGACTGCACACCAGGAGGGGTTGTGTCTTTCATGTTGGTGAAGAATTTTTCATTATTATCAAGGATGTTATAGAATGATGCCGTACAACCAAAATCTCTTAATATGTTATGTAATTTGTAAGATAATCCAGGGAAGAGCACGAGCCTGAAATGCTTCATAGTTACCTTAGGTTGTGAGTTAATGTGTGTGCTGTTCGTTGTATCAGCCCCTGTACTGACGTTCCTGCCATTGTTGGTAAGACAAACTTGATCTCGTTTGAGTTTGTAGTTGTTAATCACTTTTTTGATATAGTAAGGGGGGTATACATTAATGTATATAAGGTTATTGTATAGCGACATAAATAAACATGATGACTTACTTACATATTTCACAATTTTGGCAATTAACCCAACTCATTCAACAATTATCTCAAACTGCGATGTTCCCCGCATTGTCCGAAACTCTATATCTGAGTTCCGCTCGTAGCAACGGGTGATTACACTGTCAATTCTCTGGTTAGGAAACTAACTCTTGAGTAACCTAGGAGGAGGGAGATCCGCAACTCAATATCAACGAAATTTAACCAAGAACAAACGATGCAGGCAATCACGTCGTGGTTAACTTGCAATCACATCTTACCCTTCACGGAATGGAGTCATCATAGGAGGCAGCAGACCACCACCAGGAGGGCGGCTCCGATCTGGTTATCGATCTGCAACGGGGGCCACAAATTCGAGGCCGTTATGTTGTCTGCACAACGGTCGGCCGCGACGAGGGAGTGATTTTTTCCTCGTAATGAATGGAATTTTCAAACAGCTATTTTATATCAGCCACCGATTCCTCAGGCAGAGTAAACAAAGGAAAATAGAAGTTAGTCATTCGAGAAAAGCCGAAGAAAACCCCTTGTTAGTCGCCCGACCCGACTTTCTGAGTTTGGCATGAATTTTCACGATGCCGTCGGAAATTTAAGGTGAGTGCGGTGAGATTCTTTTTTTCAAGTAGAAAACACAGAATTATGTGAGTTTGTTTGATCAAGCCATCAACAGGTGAACGTGTGTTTTAATGTTCAATTAGAGATTTCCGACAAAAACGACTAGGATGGGGGAAGTCTCAAATAAGATTCTGAAGTTGCTCTTAGACGGCTTATGAACGTCGTTAATCTATTTTCATTTTGAAGTAGAGTAGAGTAGAGTGGAGTTTTATTTATACTTTTAATCATTACAATGATTTCTGGACATGTCAAGGTCATGAAAAGAACAAATCTATAGAATATCCCGATATCTAAAGAAAATTTCGGAAATCATTCTCAAAGTTGCATTTTATGAACAATCTAAGTTCAATTATTCATTACGGACAAGTTTGACAAGTTCATGGAAAATTCATGATCAATATTAATCATCCGGCATTGGACAAAAATAGTCAAATATCAATCGAAAAATATTAATTATGAGACCATTCTGCGTTCCTCTTGATTTTTGTTATGGTTTTCCGCATCAGTTTCTGGAACAAAATCAATAAAGAATTTTCTCATGAATAATGGAAAAGCCCTGCAGAAACTCGCATCTCAAGAAATTTTTGCCCAACAATCGAATAAAAATGAACACATTTAACTATCAAACTTTGTCAGGTTCCGAATAAATTCGTTATATTGCTGAAACAACTGAATCGTGAGAATTTCGATTTTTCAAAACGCACTTTATTTCAAATATCATTTTCTATTCTAGTTTTGTTTATTCTGAAACTTTTGAGTTTCACAGAGTCTTTCAGGCTCATTGGCTGGGGAATTATTTCACCTAACGTTTCGTCTACATCTGAGGTTGGCATCTTCAGAGGATTCTTGGTCTAAGATTGTAATCCTGCTGCTGAATTACTATATCTGTTTTCAGTTTTTACGATATCTTCTCCAATCTGCTTCTAATATGAAGCAGCATCTACTAGAAAATGATTTTGAAGGTTGAAGATCGAGTAGGTTGGGTTTGTCAACAAATTATCAATCGACATCCATATCAACATAGTTTCTCATTGCTTATGTTGACTTGATGTAAGCAATTAAAGAAACATTTTTGAAGGAATGAGATCATCATTAGCATTATGCTCAACATTATTAACATTGATTGCAGGAACATTTCTATTGCTGTGTCACGTGAATATCTAGTACCTAACCTTTTTAGGTTAAACCGCATAGTTTAGAAAAACTGCGAATTATTTTTAATTTCCACTCCCCTTTCTTTCTAAGTCAGATGCTCGAAATGTTCAGAATATTTGCCAAACAATACAGGAAGTTTCTAAATTCATGCGAAAAAATACAGAGGGTTATTGCTCGTATGAACTTGAGATGGATCCCATCCCTTTCCGAGATATCATCCTTGAAAGGTGGTGACTAAAATCGAATGCTTTTTTTTTATTATTTCAGAAAAGCTAGAAATATAATTTTCATGCACTCGTGAAGGACTGATTACGGTTATACATTCAATATTCCTGCTCCATCATACAGGGGTGAAATCAGCAACCTGTACTTCATTTCAATTCCAAACTTTTTTTCGAGATGAATTTTTATGAAATAAAATTGTTTCCATCCCGTTATAATGTGACAAAAATATTGAAAAAATACCCGTGGTTACTTCTTTTGCGGGTGCATGAAAATAACAGAATTTCCAGTTTCTATCTTTACTGAAATTTAAGATATAAAGTAGAAGGTTGATTCAAGTCACCACGTTTTAACGGTGGTATCTCAGGGAGCAGTGGGCTAAGGAAATTTTGTTGTAGGAAAGACCCATCTCAAATTAATCCCAAAGTCTTTCTGAATTTTTTCGCATGACAGATGAAATTTGGCGGACGAAGGGGTCAAATTATCAGTTTATAGAAAACGAGCATGCTTACTGGAGTTTAAAATTTTACTCAGAACTAATATATCACTTCCTTCAAAGATTCAATTGCAGCAATATACGGAACCAAGTATCCAGCGGAAACTGTATAATGAAAAACCCTGCCATTTTCATCAGTATCATATATTCAATAACGAAGAACGGATGACACCCTGGACAAAAACCCATGTTTCACGATATAAACTTCCAGTCGTCCGGAAATAGTCCAGTGAAATCAGTTTAATGCGAAAACCACACGGTTGAACGAACCAGATAATTTCCATTTTCCTCGAATATATCTTCTTATGCAGCCGGGCTGACATAAATCTGCGTCTGGCGTACATATTTCTCCCCATTCATTACTCCCGATGCCGTACTGCTTCTAGAGGAGGCGTTTAGCGAATCATATTCCTCAGATATGATTCTGCTGTCTCTGGAGATCTGTGAATTATAGGTGTACGTTCTTGATATCTGTCCAAGGAAAAAATATGTTTAGATATTTTGAATTCAATAAATATGGCTCCATCCACGAAATATCTCAAATGAAATGATTTTATAGTTCAACAGGGTGAGTCTAAAATGTATACCGAGTTTTGTGGAGGTGATAGTAGGTACATTCAGAAATAAATTTACCTGATCTTAGGAATCTGAACTTTCATATGCAGAATGCTAAGATTCTTTGCATCATGCACCTCTTTATACAGGGTCATTAAAAATAAGATGGTTTATCGAGACATACAAAAAAGGTTGAAAGTGCATTTTTTCAAATAGAATGCCCTTTATATTTCACATTCCTATACCTAGATCGGAAGAGTCTGCGCTGAACTGAAATTTTATAGTTGCGCACGTTTCATAGTTGCGAACTTCCTGAAACTGCTGACCAAAACAAGCTCAAAATCAGCGGTTCGTACATACTAACTTCAGTGGATTGCTATGATTGGCTGATGACGATTATGAGCTTAAACTACCAAATAATAAATTGATTCTAATATAGTTCATTCTTCGAACGATTCGCTGGTTCTTGCCAAAAACATTCAACTCTCTAATATCGAAATATCTGAACAGGTATTCATCGTATACAGCGATGAAATACCTTCAAACGATAACAATTTACATTATGCAGATTTGACAATTAATTTATTGATAATGATACATTCGCTCATTCCTTGCAGTATGAGAAATATAATGAGTGAAATGAAAGAAGTACCTAACTAAATGATATTTTGATGAATTTCTTCATTCACCATGGGCAATGTGCCGGAATAACAGCATAAGAATCAATGAAATGTTTTCCTGAAAACTTAAAATGGGTTTTCTCTCCCAGTCTCTGAAATAAGAAAGAATTAGAAAAATTTTTTGAATAATATAAGAAAGGCCCCTGCGTAAAAAATTTGAGCACTGATTTGTCAGGGCCAAAACTTTACTAGAAAAATTGTTGCCTAACAATGAACAGAAAGAAAATGAAAACACTTAAGCGTTACGTTTCGGAGTCTAAATCAGACTCCTTCGTCAGACAATAACTGATTTTCATGCAACTTTGCAGAATCGTGACAATGTTATTGATTTTTGGATTGACATTTGTCAAAATATGATGAGAATAGATCAATATTGATTACTAGATGTTGATATCGTTATTTTATTTTAAAATTTCCTGAAATTAGTTTCTTATATTATTTAAAATTTTTTTCTAATTCTTCCTTATTTCAGAGACTGGGAGAGAAAACCCATATTAAGTTTTCAGGAAAATGCAGAGACCTCCCAGAAAATATTTCAATAGATAAATGAAATGTTTCCCGATGAACGGGTCCGCAATTGCGAAACTATTAAATTTCAGTTCAACGCAGAATCTTACGATCTAGGTATAGTAGTGTGATATATAATTCGAAGGGAAATTCAATTTTCTCTGAGTAATTCTCAAAATCTACGGGACATCCCATTTGAAAAAATGCACTTTCAACCTTTTTTGTATGTCTCAATGAAACATCGAATTTTTAATGACCCTGTATGAAGAAAAGCATGATGCATGAAACCTTAGCATTCTACATAAGAAATTTCAGCTTCCTGAGATTAACAGTATGGAAGTTATAGATGTTTAGCCAAAGCTATGTTTTGCTGAATTTCATGGATTTTCAACAGTTTTACTTTTGACCTCAGGGGTCCCCTTTCAAAATATATATTCCCAACAAATTTTCGAAAAATCTGCTTTTGATAACGAAACTTCTGATTTCACACAGACCTATATTATTTTATCCCCTGTGGGTTATTCAAGTAATCTTGCGTTCACTCGTTTCGAAAATGATTTATTAAATCAAATAATGAAATAATTTCGGTCCATTGCACCCAATATGAATCTTCGAAGCTTTACCGAAATCACCTTAAATCTATCTCTTGGTGAATTCAATTTCTTACTAAAATATCTCAAGAGATATGACGCCCTGCGGGCACTCCCACCATACTCCGCAGGATATGCATTCCGCAGCATATGCAAAATTTCAATTTGATACATTTCGTATGTAGATTTTTCACGCTTGAGCTACGAAATCCTCGAAAAGTCAGAATCTCAGCGTTATCCTAACGTTTAACTCTACGACGATATTTATAGTGAATATTCATTTTCTTGAGTATCGCCCTTCCGGAAAGGCGATAAAATATTCCAAATTCTTAGCAGGGTCGAATCCAATCCATGTTCGGCGGGCTAACGGTCGCATCAATCAGTAGCAATAATTCCAGTCCACCCCGTCATTTTTCTCTTCGAAGAACGAATGGAGCTCTCACACCAACGACGAGAAAACTTCGCACACACATCAGTAACTGATGTTTTCCCAGCGGAAATAAAAACGACCCAACTATATTTTCTTTTGACGCGGGGCATTAGAGACAGAACGCGTTAAAAACTGGCAATTTGGCCGTTACAAGTGACCGTTTCGAACTGGCGTTAGAGGGTACGGAACCCGTCATTTGTCGGGTGGTGTGAAGCCTGCCGAACAAGAAGAAATAGATAAAAACAATTCTGATTCATTGCCCCTCGCTGTCGTATCCTTCACGGGAGGAATTCAGTTACAAATTGCTTCTACGGAAACGCGGGGAATTGTTTTAAGGAGTGCATCGATTATCGATGAGGGAGTTTTCTGGTCATTCGTTTATCTCTTTAATCAATATCGAAAAAAAACTTTTCCACAAGAAAATATGATTGAATTTCGATAGATCCTCTGGAAGAAAAATGTTCCAATAACCGTGAAATTTTCTAACCCATCATACCACACTTCAAAAAATATACAGTTGCGGAACAATACAGCACATACAGTGTAGTCGAACGAAACTTAATACCTTGAATTTTCTTCTTGACCTGAAATTTGGAGAGTCGCTCGAAACCGTCAATTTTTGATTCGAAGGACAACAACTTTTTCGCTATTTGCATCCTCGTAACTGCAACCGTCTCAACGGAGATGAACACAAGCCCTTGATTTCGAATAGGGCAATGTTGCGATGAGCCATTCTGAAGATCTTATCGATTACTGTCTGATCCTGAATTCCGCCCCATTAGGGGGGTCACGCTATGGGAATGAAAGTCGAGGTGTTAAGCTTTCGTTTGATAAACATGTATGAATCACACCTTAATCAGGTGATTAGGTAAAAAAAGAAACATAAAACATAACGTGTTATCTTCAACCTTTGAAAAATAAAAATTAAATTTTAGCTTTAATATGTTCAGGAAAAGGCATAAAAGGTGCGATGAAGAGAGCAGGCATTCATTACTGTAGATTTCTTGGTACAGTGTGAAAAAGTGCAGGAGCCGTCGATATCTGACATGGGGAGGCTTCATCCCCGAACCTCTAATTATACCGAATGAAGAAAATTCTAAACTTTGAACAGGTGCGGGGTTGGATTACTCATTTCGCAGATCTCATCGATTAACTAGATAGGTCTGGAAAGACTCTTGCGGAGTGAATGACGGAACACTCAATCTTCCTGAAAGATATAGTTCCCCTTTTACAAGAATTTTTTTTTTTATTTTATTCCCGAAAAACAATATTTGTTTAATTTACCTCACTTGAAGTATTCTTGAAGGAGTAGTACAGTTTCCAGAGATCACAAGTAGTAGAAACAAAAATTATGATCGCTTTTAATTTTCTCAAGGGTATTGCATAGAAATCGAGAAAGTTGTGAGCAATAAATTCGAAAATTTGTTCAGCCTTCACAAAAAAAAGGGACCAGCATTTTAGAAAGCATAACATCATAGTCATATCCCAGAGAAGCTCTGTAATATTCTGTCTACAGTTTTTTTGAGGATGGAGAGAGAATATATTGAATCAAGAGGATTCCATCATAACCTATCATTGATCGGATATCAATACCTATAGGGTAGGATGTCTTAGACGACCCAACATTTCAAATGCCTTAATAACTTGTCAGTTATATTATGAATAGAGAAAAATACTCGAAAAGCAATAAAAATGTGGTTTTCATACGATGCTGTGAAATTTGCATAACCCAAGTTTGTTTTATTGATTCGGTTTTTATTTTATATGTATAAATCAGTTTTTTTTAAGCTTATTGTGTCTGAATTGCCAAACTATAAATAAAATAAAGGAAATCCTTAGCAAAACGCATAATGATCAATGACGATACAAAGGTACGGAATCATATCTCATTTCTTGTAAGACACACTGTATATCAAATTTCCTCAGAATTTGTAGGTACTGAATATCGTTTTATTCGGCAACAATTATATTCTTTGTATCCAAATTTCATAAAGCATTAAAGATTTATTTACACAGACCTGTGGATTTTGAATAATGGGTTCAGTCCTATTGAATGAATCGAATCCTCGAAAATATATATCTCCAAGAATGCTGCAGCTCGTTCACCCGAATAAAACATATTTGACATCAGGAGAAGTTTTCAAAAAAAAAATTATAAAATTTTAAATTTTTCATTTTCGAAAATTTTATTTCTGGATAACTGAAATACAGAAAGTAGCGTAATGAAAAGTTGTATGGAAATCAAAACTCGAAGTAGACCTATTATAAAATGGACTTCAGAAATGAAAATGTTTTCGACAATAACAGCAGCTGAAGCTCTGTGCTTCAGCTTTCTTCATTCATTCTATTCGATAAATCAGTTGCTCCCTTCCTACGAATTTTTCGGTGTGATTTTTCAAGTGTTCACATAGAAAATAACTCGAAAATGAAAGATCTGCTCATGTTGTAGGCAAGTTTTGAGGTTTCCTCCGACCAAACCCACGATTTGGATCATTCGAATGAGCTAAAATTTCACGCGTAAAATGTGCCGAATCTTTTAATGTACATTCCCCTCAGAATTTTATTTCGGACTTTCAAGATTATTGGCAAATGCTCTATTAGAAATTTTAGATCCCTTCTCAGCCGGTATGGAATGATGTATCGTCCACTCAATCGATTCCTTTGAATTGAGAACCAAATATTGTCCGAGAAGTGATGTTGAGGATTCGATTTTCTCATTATTTCAGGATTTTTTCTATACCAAATATATACATGTATGTCAGAGTTGATAGAAGAAGGGAATTGCCCACACGATAAATAGTTTGAGAATGAGAATGTCCATATCAGATGCAGCCTGGGTCAACCAATGACATGGCAATCCTCGTTGATCCTTGGACAAGTTTATTTCATGTGGCAGATTCCTGATGAAAGAATTTCCAGTAGATTTCCGAATTATTATTATTTGGAATTAAATGGTGTTTCTGTTTTCAGTACAAACATTCAAACATAATTTTTTCTACATTCACAATGATGGCTTTAGGTCATGTTCTCCAGAAGTCGATAATCTTCATCGCCTCCGCTTGAATAGTTCATCCGTAAGTTAAATTGAATATCAGGGTCACAATAGTGGAACACAGCGGTGAACAGACACAGCAGAGAGACACGGTATTCAAAGAACAATAAACCCTCAGCCGCGCTTATATGTTTCCGTGAGCAGTTTGTCGCTTCTATGCTCCCTTTCGAGAGTGATCATCGCACGGCTCGATTCACCGTTATTATATCCCAGAACTGCGATTGTAATGACTACTTCCGGTCATCCAGCTCTGGAACCGATTAGAAGTGTTAAGGTTTACACATACAACACAGTGAGACACCAATGAAAGAGACATCCCTTATATTCTCTGAAATAAAATTATAATACATACTTCGACATCTGAACGATTCTTTCACATCGTGTAGAGCACATTCTGATCTACTTTGGATACTTTAACGACCTTTGTGATAATTTGGCTTAGTAATGAGAGGGTTCTTTTAGGTCTTGATTACAGAGATTCAATTTGACAGAATGCCGACGTTTCGAATTATTTTAAATCTTCATCAGGGCTCTACAATAAACGATACATATAAGTGTGGAAATTCCTTCAGAACATATGAAGAAGTATATATGATTGCTGTACACTAAAACAAGAATTAGGAACACAAAAAAGTATATGGACATTCAGTAACCTGATAAAACACTAATTAAATCAAAACACACAAAGAAAAGAGAAAAACATATCTGATCATCTTATTTTGAACTATTTTCACAAACAAAAATTTTTTATTTTTTTATGTACTTTTCAATCAAGCTACTCACATTACCAGTTGGTCTCTATTGTCTTCTCATAAATCAAAACTGAGGATGAAGTAACAACAGACATCATGCGGATTGAAACTTGTGTACTTAAATATGTGGAATGAAAATGAATTATATTCAGTGTTAATTATCTGGTATCATGAAGGAAAAAACGAAACAATATGTAGGTATAACCAGCCAACAATGACTATGAATATTTGGATGATAAAATGTTTAATCTTTGTATCAGAACGAAATAGGCTGTGTTTAGGTTGTCAATATCGCTTCTCTTGTTGATTCAGTTCCTGTCCTTCCTAATTTCTTGCATTCCACAAAATAATCTCTTCCTCAAGTTAGTTTGATTTTGAAAATGTGACTATTTTAGACACTCAAACTAACTTGAAGAAGAAATTATTTTGTGAAATGCTAGAAATTAGGAACTTTTTTGTGTTCCTAATTCTTGTTTTAGTGTATAACCAATCATATATACTCTTTTATATGTTTTGAAGGAATTTCCACACTTATATGTATCGTTTATTGTACAGCCCTGATGAAGATTTAAAATAAATCGAAACGTCGACATTCTGTCAAATTGAATCTCTGTAATCAAGACCTAAAAGAACCCCTCTCATTTCTAAGCCAAACTCTGATCTAGAGGCCCCTTCATATGGAAGAAAACATTTTATAGTGAAGAAAGGTGAATATCAATGGAAATCTGTACAGATTCCTCGTGCCGAAATACTAGAGAAAGAAAACTATTTCCCGAACAGTCATCCTCTACTTCTACGACAATGCACGAGTGTATTCTGAGATTTGTGTAGAATCTCTGGTATCGCTAATTCGATATTAAATTCGACCAAGATCCTATAATAGGATACGCCATTGCGAACCCCTTGTCATTTGCGGATAGACCCTGCTTTCACGATAACTAACCCTCCTTAACTCAACCAATGAATCCAACGTCTGTCCCGGCCTACTTCTCTAGGAAATCCAATTAGTCAAATGAGGAATTATGTCCTGTTTTGATTAATCATCGTATCTGAGAAGAGGTGAAACCATTAAATCATAGTTTCTTCGGACTGCGACTAGAAATTCACGAGACATTATTGAGTCAGGCACTCTTTCTGAAATGAGATCCTATTTTATTATCATGTCGTTATTTTCGAGAGAGTAATTAAGAAATATTATGACGATGATAATTGGCTCTGGATTAAATATTTCGAAAGCATTCATACAATGGTCTCGTTCACTTCTAGAATCAACATCCATCGGTGGTGAAAATTGAAACATCGGTTAGTTCTGAATGATCAATTGAAAGAAATTGCAAATTAAAACTCAAGACAACTAAAAATTAAAATAATTTTGTGGACTGGTGGGAGTAAACCCCCTCCCCTGGTTTCGCCAATGTTCACTATGTTATTCTCAAGTACGAAATTGTTTTATGGCTTATCGATTTTGTTATCATTACTTTTTCTGATTGTTCTATCAGTTTCATCAGAATTGTTCTCGATTTGTGTAATATGTCACCCCGAAACTGTCATTCTGAAAAATAAGCGATAAAATGCATAAATCAAATTTACATCACTTCTAGTAGCGATTTTCTACTTTGAAATGCGATGAAGGCAGTCATTTCACAGAGGAATAAGATTTGAAAGAAAACTAATACGAACAAAAAACTGAGAGAAATGAATTGTTAATTAGAGAAGCTGGATCAAAGATAATATAATCAAATAGTGAAGGTGAGAAATTTGAATCGAAGAATATTTCACAAATTACCTTCTTGTCTTCCTTTCAACAGCATTGCGATATCCTGAGAAACAGGACCTAATGCATCACATAAAGACTTGAACTTCGAATGTTTTTCTGCTATAGAATATTTAACAACTGTGTTCACCCTTATTATTTTTAGAATTGAACATGGAATTATTCAATACATTCTGAGTGGATCGTTCACCTTTTGAAATTCATGAAAACCTAACTCAGTAACAAATTCCCTTGAACAGGAGGTCGATCGAGAGATACACAATTTTTATTTGCCCTGCGTAAATGTTTAAAACATAGGCTCCTTCGGGATTCTAAGTACCAAAACCTCCCCATACTTGAGCGGTTACGTGAGAGTAGAATGAATTTTTCATGTCTATCGAGAAAGAATGAGTTACACTCAATTTATAAAATATTTCCATCACAATAGAGACCGAGCGGTTTTCTACTTTCTCCTCCACTAGGTAGACAGTGGTCCATATGGAAATATTCATTCATCACGAGTAGAAATCCTCTTCAGCAAAGACGAGCCAGATCAAAGTGAATTTAAAATGAAAATTTGGGATGGAAGCATGATAGTTTTTTGTGAATAATGGAAAGAGGATCAGCCCGGTTGAATTTGAATTATACAGGGTGTACCAAGTTCGACGGCCTATAAGGCGTTTCTGATGCTATTTGAAATCTGAAAATTTGGATTATTTTATTGTTTGACATTATCCTATCGATATAAAATATTCTTGGAGCCTGACCACTTTCAGTTATACTTTTCTTTCTGTTTTTTTGTTTTCGAATTTGATAGAGTATGCAATTCTGAATACATTCGTGGTCAAATCATTGCATTCGTCAAAATACTTTTTGAAAAACCCGTCACAGGGTGTTTCAAATGTTGGTTCAAAAAGTGTGATCAAATTAGAACCCTTTTTTTTTATGATTGCGTTGGATTCTGCGAAGAAAAATGATGATAATGTTCTAAGATGCTGATGCTCCTGAAATTGATAATTCTTGAGTTATTAAGGATTATCTGATTTTTTGTCGAACGTAGCGTCAAATTCATGAAATCTGTTCCATATCAAAAATGATAAATGAATTCAGAAAAGAGTTAGTCACTAGTGAGTCATTTGAATAATTTATCTTCCATGACCAGGTCATTATTGATATGAACCAGATTCTATGAATTTGACGATACGTTTGACATGAAATCACGAATTATTAATTTTAGGAGCATAAACATGTTGGAACATTATCATCATTTTTTCTTCGCACAATCCAATGCAATCATGAAAAAATAGGGTTCTAATTTGAAAAAACGAAAGTTATGGGCCAATCTTGATCACAATTTTTGAACCAACATTTGGAACACTCTGTGACGGGTTTTTCAAAATTCTGAAAATGGACAATATTTCCAGTCTTCGTCTTCAGAAATGTGAAAACGGTTTTGCTTACGATATCTAGGTTAGGAATAACAAACATAAAACAGAATACTCTTATTTCCTTTTTTTCTTCAGTTTTTTCTCGATATTTTGAAAAGTATTTGACGAATGCAATGATTTGACCAAGAATGTATTCAGAATTGCATACTGTATTAAATTCGAAAACAAAAAAAACAGAAAGAAAAGTATTTTTAATCCCTGTATAACTAAAAGTGGTCAGGCTCCAAGAATATTTTAGATCGGTAGATCATGTCAAACAATAACATATTCTCAATTTTCAGATTTCAAATAGGTCCAGTTCTCCAGAAACGCCTAATAGGCCGTCGGACTTGGTACACCCTGTATATTTCTTATCCTAATTTACTGATCTTCATTTTCGCAGTTCTGTGTGAAGTAACAATTGAACTCTTTTTAATGAATAATATCAATATTTCAAATTATGATTTAATAAAGTTACTATATCACTCAAGTTAAGGCGTTTTCGAAGCATCATGGAGATTCTTATGGTATCGCATTCTATATTACCATAACCACGAAATATCAAATTTAACCTAACCATATTTTTATTATTATGCAATGTATTGCACATTTAATCTAATCAAATCCAGTACCTCGATTTGAAGTTTTAGAATTTTTCATTTGGGGTTATTTGAAAATTTGGCTTACTAATGAAAAGGTTCTTTTAAGTCTTGATTACAGAGAGACATTTCAATTCATTTTAAATCTTCATCAGGGCTGTGCAATAAACCATACATAAAGAGATAGAAATTCCTTCAGAACATATAAGAAATATATATGACTAGCTGGCCCGCGCAACTTCGTCTGCGCAAATTGGCTATCGAATTTATTGTTATTATTATTTATTATTTTCCAAGTATTTTTTTATTATTATTTTATAGATATCGACTACTAAGGTCATTAGCCATATATTAAAAAAAAAATTCTTGAAGAAGCCTGAATCCTGATTGAAACACCAATGATATTTCCCTAACTTTTAGTAAATATACGTCTAACCCATACTTGACAATACAATCCAATAATCAGACAACCACCTCAACGGATGGGCCCCCCCCATGAAACGCAAAATGAAGGCAGTCGCCAACGATATCTCCTCTTCGTACAGTCCGTTGAATTAGTGCTTAATCATTCTTAAGGGTCGCTTGCCACTACCCTAAATTCGTAACTAATTAAAGCTTTTAGTCTCAAATCAAATGCACACACATAATAAATGCGAAATATTATTATGCTTAAGCATTTGATTCAGGTCCAAGAGCTTGAATTAGTTCCGAATTTAGCGTAGTGGCAAGCGGCCCTAAGATCAAACTCATATCGTGATAACTATTCGTCCATATTGATTTGTGTAAAAGACAAAGTGTCGACCTTATTTGTAAACCTGCCAAATTCATTCTGAAACAATGGACTTAGCAGGTTAATGAATAAGGCCGACGAAAGGTGTCTGAAAGACACTGGGTGAAAACTATAAATATGCATTTTAAAAAGTGTATACAATTCAACGGTATTTAGAGCTCAATATTCTATTTTTGATGGCTTCCATACGAAAAAGATAACTATCTTGTCGTAGATTTTTATTCGTACCTTTTTGAGGGAGAAACCCATGGTACATTATGTTCATGTATCATCAAGTGTTTAGGCAGCTTACGTTCGAAGTGCAGAATATTTTTCGACTCTCTTGATAGTTTTTCGTTGTATTAAGGCCAATTTACAAAATATTTAATGACACTCTATACGTTATTCTGTTATATAAACTATGTTGATGTGATGTTTCTCCCGAATCTCTCAGGCAGTTCTTATCTGAAACAGTAACAAATATCCATACTCAGATCCTCACAAACTTTTGCATATCTCAGCGCACCGTAAAACTTCTAACGGTGTATACCCACGGATCAATTAGGAACTCTGATTCGACATGTTATGACAGGTTTTCCAGAACGGTACAATGAAAACAATTTAGTGAAAGAGGTGCGTATCCTGAAAGTTACGAATTGAGGTAGTCAGGTGGCGTTATCAGTTATCGTATTTTGATTTTTTCGTTCAAACAAATTTAATATAATTAATATGGACAGGGTTCGTTGTAGCTAGGTTCTGCCCATCGTGAATTTCGACTATGATGATCTGTTTTTTCACCGAAATTTTACTTTCAAGTAAAGCAGGCCATCAATGGCTGATACCTCCATGAGGATTCAGTACCGACTTCATCATGTGAAGGCTTCAAACAACACGAACTTAATATTTTATTTCGATATCTTAGAGCATAGTAGTATTGAGAAAAGTGCTCAAAGTTCCCAAATCAGCTAATATATATTGTCAGCATAATCACAGTTAGTGTCATACTGAAAAGGCAAACGTTCGAAATTGATGTCTTCATTTTGGCTTCTATCGTGTATGACTGCATGTCGCCTGAAATCGAATAAAGTACGGATTCTCGCTGAGCAACGATGAATCTTTGTGAAAATCTCAATCGGTTTGTATCGAACTGCTCACCACGCTTATAGGTAAGCGATATTTCACGAACTGTGATTTGATCACTAATATTTAGAATTCAAGAGATTCATAGTTCCTTACCAATTATTAAAAGCTTGATTCGTGATAACTTTTGCCTTTTAGAAAAGAAAAAACATTGAAACTGGGAATTGACAGCCAAGCAAGAGTATCATCAGCTGTGAAACTCCTTTTTTTTCCTATGGGAGGAAACTCATTCTTTTTTTTTTCAACTGACATCGCCAAGTTTGCAAAATCATATCAAATAGTTCTCGTTGAAAAAAAAAGAACGCGCTGGACTGACTTTTTTTCAATTTCTTCATTTTCCTTAAGGTCTGAACAATTTCCGTGAAAATATTCCTGGCACAAAACAGCACAACTGTATCACATAATATCCATTCATTCATCCGAAGAAGGAACGAAAGTGCTTGGCTATCTTTTTTTGTTCAAATTCAATTTTTCGATAAATCCAGACGTACTTTTGGAACAAAGCACAACTAACTGAAATTTTTCTTCAGTCATTGAAATCTAACTTTTCGAAAAGTGTTGGGCTGGCAGAATTTTTCGGTCTTTGAGGACCACATGAAATGATGAGAAAATTTCAACGGCAGAAAGCAACACAAATCAAGCACAATTCTGAACAACAGGAGTGTTTTCCACAGCCCAGGATGCACATCTTCGCACAGATCGGTTTTACAGCTGATAATGGCTTGGCTGTACTTGGAAATTTTCACAGTTTCGCTGTTCCGCCGTCAATCGAGATAGCGGCTTATGCTTGATGACGATGGAAATAGAAGTACCCAAGTGCATGCTTAAAAATCAAAATTGAAACTACCAAAATATTCACAATAGGTACGATTACGCGTTTGAATTTCATAAGTCGAATGCAAATGTAGAAATTACGTTGATATTGTGAACACTTCTATTCTTGCTGGGTACGATTTCTATCATTTAAATTTTCGCTGTTTACGTATGTGTTTGTTGGGTTGCATTCATGGTGAACCAAGCGTAAGGGTCATTCTTGCATACCACCGTAAGAATTACATGGATGATTCGCGACTACGCGACGTATCGACGACGTCGACATAATGGAATCGCCCGAATAGCTCCCAAACCTGGGCATTTTTCCGATTCGCTTGATATTTTGTGGTTGTTTCATGTTGAAATACCACAATTTTTTCATAAATTATGTTAATCGGATATAGGAACTATATTGAGGAGAAGTTTCATCTGAATCCGTTCGGTTTTTTCTAAAAATTTTTTTTTCTTTCTAATCAAGCTACTCACATTGCCAATTAGTCCCTATTGCCTTTTCAAAAAATATAACTGAGGATGAAATAACAACCGACATCATGCCGATTGAAACTTTTGTACTAAAATATGTGCATTGGAAATGAATTTAACGGTATTCAGCGTCAATTATCTGGTATTATGAAGGAAAAAACGAAACAATATGTATAACCAGCCAACAATGACTTCTATGAATATTAGTATGATAAACGTAAAGGTTAAGCAGGTAAACAAATTTTTTTTTTTTTGTGAAAAAAGTTAAGAATAATTCAATTCATTGAAATTTTATCGGGGTTAATGAAGTATTCACATAAATAATGTTCAGTGATTTTTGCATTGAAAAATATTGATTGACAGAACTGTTTTCCTTCCATGAATTTTACAGATATTAAAAAAATTGGTGTTCTGTGATTTATCTCATTTCGATGCGCTAGTGGTTAATGGTTAGAAAAAGGAAATTCACTCATATCTCCAAAATGGCTCATTTCCAGACCAGACACATATTCATATGAAACTTTTTACTTTTTCTGGAGTCAAGAATAAGTTCCCAAAATATTGAAATGTTGTTTTTCAACACCAGGTATGTAGATAATCGTGAGTGTTTTCAAGGGTATTCTTAGTCAAAAACTTGAAGAATCAAGAATACTCCCGGAAAAAACCTTATCGGAAATGAAGCAAATGTGGATATTTTGAAATGAATAGGCTTGTGCCTCTTTCATACAGAAGCTCTAGTGAGAGGCACATTCCCGCGAATACTTGCTAATTTATCGTCCATATATTGCGACACCGGCCCCCAATTGTCTTCGCAGAATACATCCGAAGCGAAAACGATATACGAATTAAAAATTAATTACCCCTATATGGAGAGAGCCGTATTTGTGTAGGCTATTAAGAGGAATTCTAGGGTTGTTCCTATTACTGAACCCCAATTAGGTATCAAATGAAATTCACATAACGATTATTAGGGTCATCGAGCCCTTCATTCCGTCTGCGTATAGTCGTTTTCCCCATAAAGTAGGACTAGGTGAAACTTTCTCGATCTTCAACCCACAACTTGAATGGAAAGGTTGAGTCGACATTACGAAATACTAAGGAGATAGACCTACCTATTCGTCCTACCGAATACGACTTTCATTCACAGATATATTTCCCTTGCGATTTATTCCAAAGAAATTTCTACGAGTTTCGAAGTATCGAAGGCACTTCGTTATAGTAAAAGCAAAGTTTACTGTCTGTGCATGCACTCACGATACTTTCACACACAAACAACATCAACACGAAGGAAGCAATCAACTATTGATAAGGACCCTCTCTTTTATGTACTGATGCATTGAATGCCCTTTTGATAGGTAAAATCTGAAATAACCTGCGTGTTACATATCAATACAACTGGACACATTTCTTTCATATAAGCTCAAAAAGATTAACGAAAAATATCTGGCATAATTATTACTCATATACAGGTTCGGCAAAAAGTATTCAGAGGTGGCAAATCAAAAAATAAACATTTCTTTTTTCCTTTCCACCATTTCTCTTTTGATATATTTTTGAAGTTTTTATCACTTCTTGAAGTCCGCAAGAATGAGCTTTGCCTGTTCGGATTGAAAAAAATGCTATTCTGGAAAATTTTATTTGCTTGAATGAATCAATATGATTGAATGGTTTTTGAAGGCTGATACCCTAATCAACAAGTACTGACTGTTCAGATGATATCGAATATCGTTCAACATTCTGGAAAATCCCCATTAACAAATTCGGTAATTGCTATCTATCATGATGACGAAGAAACGACACCCCATCTCATATACGAAAAAGTGCCTTTGTAGTAGCAAATAAGCCAGTACTCAAATTTCTCATGAAATTGGCATTTGGCATTCTGGGAAAACATGGTTTGATTATATCAGAAACATATCTTTCCATGAGACTATAAAAAGAATTGAAGAAAATAGTAACGAATGAACAATAAACATGCTTCTCACGGACTCATCATCTTCTTTTCCTTTCATGCTCAGAACAATCCTACAGTACCCAAATAATGGTACCAAGAAAATGAACATTTGAGAGTACTATCAAGGATTCAGTATCCGATTCAAAAAATAAATAAATATCAGAACAGAATTATTGTAGATTCTCCCCAATTGACGGCAACCTAAATGGAGAAAAGAATCTACCTCGTATGTCACAAAACGGTATAAATTATACCAGCTCTGCTGAACTTACATGTAGATTCAGAACAACTCTGGGTTCAGCAGAATGGCTGCCTTACTCATAATGCAAGGATATTTTAGGAATTTTTCAATTAAATTTTTCCTGAACGTACACAGGTTCCATATGCTGGCCAGCAAGGTCACCAGACTTATCCCCATTTACTTTTTCTGAAGGATCATTTAACCAAAGCAATTAACAGAGTATCCGCCTAATACGCCTGCAAATTTGGAAAATTTGCATTTGATATTGAAAGGTCGACGTCAGCCCCACGCTATAATGAACAGGGTGATTGTTTATATTTTATTCAATAGCATTCTCAATTAATGAACAAAAGTTCAAATTTGCACTATTTTTTACGGGCATCCAGAATTCAGTACTAAGAATTGCATGAAGGAATCGTTAACCCAAAAATTATATGTGAACTTCTATTTTTCAAATGGCACATCCAGTATTTTATTTTCCTAATCGGTAGAACTCTTTCTTCTGATTTCAAATATATATACTTTGAAGAGGTTATCTCTGGCAGTTTGCTTAAAATATAGATATTATCTTCTAAATCTGAGACAGCTGTGTCATTCGAGAACGATGCGATTTTTTTATATCAAAGGAACCGTGGACCGTAAAAGACCTGATTTTTGCATTATTTTCTTCATTGACTGAAAGTTAAATCCGTTTATGGAATATATTGAGGTTGTAGATTTCTTTACCTATTATGAATTTACTGTCTTCAGTCCTCAATATTTTGCGGACAGGCCATATGCACTTTATATTTCAAATATCCCCATAAAAAAGTTACCAATAATGTTAAGTAGGGACTATCAGGAGGCCATAGAATGGAACTTCGATATAAAGAAATCACAGCATTCTCGAGTGGCGTTCTAAGTTGCCTCAAATTTAGACTAAAGAATCTATAATTTTCAGAAACTGCTGGAAAAAACCTCAATAAAGCATATATATTTGAAATAAAGGGGTGCCATACAACACTTCACATGGAATTTTTAGTTTAGCGATGCCTTTATCAATTTTTCTAGTACCTACTGAATTCTGAATGATATAAAAATACCACAAATTTGCCCATTGAAACGTTTATGTACGACCAAAACTAACTGATATAGCTAGTGAGTAAGATATAAGCAATCATCCTGTACATCATTCCCAAATTAGGTGAGACTGCACATTACATTTGGACATATCCACGTTAAATGCCTGACATGCAAGATGTTTGTGAATTATTATGAAGGTTCCTCATTCTGACTTAGGGGGAAAACGCACAAACATCAAGAGTAGTATCGAATCTCGGATTCGGCCGGACCTTGAGTGCTCTCGTCATGCGATATTCCCCCGCTGAACATTAGGATGGTCATTTGCGAAACCGAGCATGAGGCGCGGTCTTCTTTTTCATTATCCCTACCGCTTTTTCGACCTCTCAAGTTCATTATGCAAATTAATTCCGTTTTTCTGGTGGCGAGGAAAGATTCCCGAAAGCACGAAATAACTCGGTGCTGGGGTCAGGCATCTCGCAATATCGGAGTTTATTTTTCCACCCGCGATAAGGCAGTTGAGCCCCACGAGTTGGGCGTCTGTGTGAATTCTTCCTCTTATTATCATTCGGATGGTGTTGACTTCTTTGTTGGCGCTGGTTGATTCTGGCTCTCGACTGGAAAAGATTTCACATTCGTTAGGTGCAAATTCTTCGTCTCTATTCTGTCTGCTCAATTTCAACTGAGACGAAAAATATTTACTTTTATACAGAGATAGTTGAACCTTGGATGCAATTCAAAAAGTTGAAACAAATATTTCCAGAAATTTTCATCCAACCAAAAATATCTTCATGTAAAATATTGCCAAGACGAGGTCGTGATTCTAACACTGTTATCAGATCCCATGTAGAGCCAAGCTGCTAACTCCACACTCTTCATCTTCAGTCCTTATTTCACAAACTCTATGCCTTGGCCGTTTCTCTTTCGCCACTTGAGCAAAACAATAGTTTTTATAGTTACGAAACGGCCAAGTCACTTATTTTGACCAAGGCACAGAGTCTGTGAATTAAGGACTTGTAAAGATGAAAAATGTAGAGTTAGCAGCTTGAATCTACATGAGATCTGATAACTTTTTGACAATGTTAGAAAAACGACCTCGTCTTTGCAATATTTTACATGAAAATGTTTTTGATTGGATTTCAATTGTTTTTGTACGTAGATTATGGCAAAATCCTTTAATTTTGTTCATCTTTCCCCAATAATGATTAAATAAAATATACCCAATTACTGCGACATCGATTTCAAGTCAAACTAATTCACAATAAATGTTCAAAATGATCAATGTACGGAGAATAGAAATATACCTCTACCTACCTAGGTTCAAGCTGCGATGGCGATGTATTTGGGATCTGCCATCACAACCATTGTATAAAGAATCCTATCATTATACAATGATCACAACGCGAAATAGCACAATGCAAACTGTGGTTGAGGTTATTACAGGGAAATTGTATTTGGTGTAAATACACAGCGTTTTACGAGCGCTTAATTTTATCCCCTTATTCGAAATTAAGGGGGTAATTCTCACTGAGAGTTCTTGCTTTTTTTTTAACATTCATAACGAACAGTCCTCCATTTATATAAATTTTCAGACTATTAGCATCGAAATTGGCTCATACAAACCTATACAACCCCTAGTTCTAAGGGTTGAGGGGTGAAAGTTTCAAATTTAAGAATTTTTCCGTTGTTTGTGTACTAAATCTAGCTCACATAACAAATTTACCTTAACAGTTTTTATGTTCATCAGTGAGTGAGTGACGAAATCGGGTGTTTAGATATCTATAAAATCTGAAGTGTACGAGTTACGCACTTGAAACTAAGCAAGTTTAATAAGATCACTACTGGCAGTATATTCTGAAAATTTTGTTCATCTACTATATTTCAAACTCAACTGAAAATCAGCCATGTGAAAATAAGTTCCGTCGTACAGCTCTGCGATCTTGGACTAGGACCTGTTAGTCCTAATTTGAAGGCATCATGAGACTTCTCTATTTCATTTGGAGATTGCATAAGGCACGAGTTTGCGTTTGCATATGAGCATTATTTTTTCAATAGTTGTAGTTCGAAGATCTGGAATTTGTGTCTCAACTTTTTCAAGGATAATGAACTTATTCTACACAGTTCATTTACTTATCAGCTGCTAATAATCTTGAAGGAATTCTGATGGATTTATTATTGAAAATTTGTTCAAGACATATTGAGCTCTTTCTTAATCTTCGGAAGTCTCAAAGATATTTCCATTTTCTGATTGTATACTATTCCAATCCGAAACATCATATCATGAATTACGTTCTGATGATAACTTGCACTAGGTGGCATTATGATATTACAAATTATTTTCAAGCAATCAGCATGAAATCAGTATCTTCAAATATAGTGAGGATCTGGCAGTTCATTTATTCACAATTTCATTTTCGATTAGTTCAATACAATGTCCCTGCTAACCATTTTCTATCGCAGGGAAGTTGTGAGGAATTCACATTGTGGAAGTGCGGCTTCAAAATGTTGATCTAAAAAACGGCGACCAGTACTTACTGGAGAGTGTTTAATGTCCGCAAAACTGCATAGCGTGGTAATTACTTCGTACATCACATAGTAGTTGTATTGAAGGTACCATAGATAGCAACATTGCTACTTCGCAAGTTGGCGGTTTTTGGAAAGATTGACCGAAACAAATTTCTGAACTGTAACTTCCATCAAAGTTATATTTAAGTTCATGTTGTGAATAACGTAGTCGTCAAGTAGGCTATGGAATCTTGAACGTCAATATTTCGCATCTGAACCTAGTTCAGAAAATTAAACCTTCAAAATACCATAATCTATTGGACGACGAAGTAGGGTTTTCGCTCGAATTGAAATCGCTGCATAGCTCACTTTATATAACCTGTTCTTCAGAATATTTTCTTAAACAAAATATAAATTTGTTCACAAAGACTCGTGATGTTGATATTTTTCTCATTTTACACTTTATATCTGGAACAAATACCTTTTCCAATTTCATAGAACCTAAGAAGAGAATCGAACTACCTATTGGTTTGACATTTCCGTCTCACGGCTGCAAGTGATACGTGTTGCTATAAATAATTCTCGAAAGGGACTGTGAGGTTTTCTTCAAAAGGTGGGTAATTCAGTTCTTAGGAATTCTTTCATCACACATTATTCCGCTTTCTAATAATATCACAAATTCAACATTTACAAAATATCAACAAAAATAAGTAGCAATGAAGTAGCATTGTTCACTCCAACTGAACGGCACTACAACATGTTATATGCAACAACTATTGGAGTCAAGTTGGGGAAGTCGCAAACTCAACAATAAGTGGATGTAAATGTCCACAATGTGAAATCCTTACTACATCTTTCATACGTCTCAAATGATATAACAACTTCAATATGATATTTTTTTGGTATTCTCTGCGAATTACTGTTACTTTACTGATCGACTGGGGTCGGACTCAAAATTGCAATCCACATACCCCTAGAACTGTGAGGAGATTGAAACAATGGTATATTCATATGATTGAGCAGACAATGAAAATGACCCCCATAATATATTTCAATTCATATATATCTAAGAGAAAGTGTATTCTTCCAAAGTGAACGAGCGGAGCGCGTACAAAGTTATTCACAATTCGACTCATTTCATCAGTGAACCAGCTGAAGGCCAGATCACACTATAACGTGCAAATTTCAGTTTCAGTCACGTTCAGTACGTAATTAAAAATACAGCGTACCGCACAAATCACAACCCCAACCGCCAACACGTGTTTTCCACGGAATTGAAGGAAACTGTTTGTGTTTAATTGTGGGACGCACGCATCAGCGGATTATATATTAGAATTTTCCGCTTCTCTACGCCATCGGAATGTTGAATCCGGCTGTGACGTATATCAGGGACGTTCAGCAATGTCCGCGAAAACACCGAGCACTAGGATTTTGCTAAACAATTCCACTGTAGACTGCATCCCGTTTGATATTCTTTATTTCGATTTTGTATCGTATTCTGGTCAATAATTTCTGACGATTCTTCTGAAATATTAAAATGTTGCATTGTATGAGAAATCCTCATCTTTGTCACCCAAATTTGCGTTCGAATATCAGTTGTTTCACTCAGTTTGAGTGCACGAAGGAATCTTATTGAGAATTCTGTCTGGTTTCAACATAACACAACTTGGAACTATTTTCAAATTGAGGCATTACAGAGGTGTCATTTCCAGAAAAAAAGAAGGGCGCGAATATCAAAACCTTCTCCTAGTATATTTGCAGGTTTCATTCAGTAGATTTGTGTTTGTTCGAGAATGATCAAATTTTACAAATTCTGACGGCACATAGAATCTTGAACTCGTGGAAGATTATGGGTACTTTCTGCACTTCTATTTCAAATAACTATACTAACTTTGTTCAAAGTTTGAGTCTAAAAATTCCCTATTTTTGTAATCTTTCTATCAGGTCTGCATGCTCCTCTGGGTGGTGCTGAGGGACGGTCCATGAGCCTATCTATCAAGAATTAATTTAAAAAATATTTCCCAACTCAATTGATAGTGAAGTAGTACAGGACTACTCAGGTTATTCAAAAAATACCATTATTTAATGCGTAATTAATGTTTAATATGATTATTTCACACAGCATCATGCATAATATAAAATACATGATATAGGTCATAGGTAGTTCGTTAAAATCGAGTTGATGGAAAGCTTTGAAAAATATGAAAATAAACAGGGTTTTTCATTCAAAATCAAAAGGTATTTTTGAATTCGTGCTTATTATTAATAATAATATTGATATTAATATTATTATTGTTCGGAGGGGTCGTTGTGGCTACGTTCAGCCTTCCGAGAACTTCGACCACAAGGATCTTTTGTTCTTTACCCAACACGTTCATTCAAATCTCATGGAGACCGTCAATGGCATTGATAAATCCAAAGACATCCTTAGGAGCTTTAGCTGTTACCTCATGAGGATCCAGAACTGACTTCCCCATGTGAATGGTCCATTGGGCATTGTTGGACCGCTTTTTTATATTGGTCTCTTCCCAGCCCACAGAAAGGTTCAGGTAGAACAGGCTTCAGCCTTGATGCTTTCTTAGCAAGTTCATCGTTCTTTCAATACCTTAATGCCCTGGTATCCATAGTAGAGTCAGCTGTTTAAAATACTTATGAAATGAAAAATTTTTAACCTCGTAAGTAAGAAAATTAAAAGAATACCGGGACACGTAGTTTCGAATTTAATTGTGAGCTTTTGAATTCGTGCTTAAAGCTCACAATTAAATTTAAAACCACGTGTCCTAGTATTTTCATTATTTTCTTGGATAAGAGGAA
Source organism: Hippodamia convergens (assembly GCA_038502775.1). Taxonomy (NCBI): domain Eukaryota; kingdom Metazoa; phylum Arthropoda; class Insecta; order Coleoptera; family Coccinellidae; genus Hippodamia; species Hippodamia convergens. The sequence goes on along the minus strand of CM076610.1, from coordinate 61,155,885 downwards.
AGAATGTTTGTTTCATAAGTGTTTTCTACAGCGCATGTAGTGGATTGATTGATAATTCGTGGTGTTTTTGAAGGTGCATTCAAATTCAAATAGAGCAAAACTACTTCATTCCTGGAGTAAACTGAAATGCAGTAAATTGTCAGTTCATGAAAAAAAAAAGTTGACATCATGATAATGTTTTTTAGCAGCTTCTTTCGTATTTCCTATTCCAAATGGAAATTTGTTCATATGGAATGATTTGTTTGACATGAAATTCTCATTTCAATTACACGAGTAGTCATTCAAAATCAAATAATCTCAAAAGCAATGAACCGAATCTCGTCGATTCAAATCTCTTGCGGACCTCAACTAAAAAAAATTCTCACACCCTGTAAATAACAATTTTTCTTCCCGAAGAACAACATGCCGACCTGGCAGCATCTATTATATTTCTCATCAAATTTACACCAACGTAGGCAACCTAATACGGTATACGCCGAAGGAAATTCTCCTGTATACTTCTACCTCTATTTCATAAAGTTCGGGCTGGATGCATCAGTATAAAAAGAGGGATCCGAAGAAATCCAAGAACGATCGAGATGGGTTTGGACCGGAACAGGGTCCTCCTGAATATGTAATTTGGAATGGATACTGCGGGGATTTTGAGATGTGAGGGCTTTTTATGCGGGGGTTATTTCAATCAATACCTTCCTGATGCGGGCACCGAAGGCAAAATGTGATGATTACATTTTTCATATATCTAACATATTTTAGTCTCGAGTCGCACGAGATAGATATCCGATGCAGGGGCATGACAAAACGAGAGAAGAATTGGAATATAGAGAGTTCATAACTTTCCTATACGTCTTCATTCGTATAATTTTTTGATGGAGATATCTGAAGACGAGATATGAACGGTATGTAATATGTATGTGGTATATTTTTCACAATTTAATCGCGACGGGCAGCTATATGGTACCTTAAATTCATATTCAATCATGGATGGAGATTGGAGGGTATAAACAATAGGGTCCAGAAATGTTCTATGAACGATATCAATGAAAGTAAAGACAGAATTTTTTTCAATATGTTCGTTGAAATAAAGAAAAAGATGTGATCGAGAAAATAATACTTAATAGTGACAAAATCGTCAAGATTATAGGAAAACTCGGATTTCACCTGTAATAAATGGAAAAAACACTTATTCAGAAGAGATATAAATCAACAATAAACCCAAATTATGAAATTAAATGTGGAGACTGTGACAAATATTTCTATGTATGACGACACAAACCGCCAAAATTGGTTTTATTGAACATGTAAAAAGCAGGTCACCTTCAGAGCTAGGAATTTAAACATACTACACTTTGAAAGAGACTTCCGGCGCATGGTTTTATTGGAACAACTCGAAATTACATAAGGTCACCTTCAGAGCTAGGAATTTTAACATACTACACTTTGAAAGAGACTTCCGGCGCATGGTTTTATTGGAACAACTCGAAATTACATAAGTAACAATAAAACTTTTATAAATGAGATACTATTTCCTAGAAAAAATATTTTCAAGAACTCACCTGTATAACTTTCAATTCAGACTAGGATATTAGAAAAAAAGTGATCACATCGAGTTTTAATCTGAAGGATAAGGAATATCAGAAAGCGGAAGATATATTCATTTAAGTTCAATCGAATTCTATCACAATATATGAGAATTATTCTGTTGGTTTCAATACACCTCTTTCAAGAGTTGTATAAAGCTATTAACAAGAATTATAGAGATGTTTGAATGCTAATATCTTATTTTGTATTTCAGTCTGCCTGATGATGGCATATTAAGCAAAAATTGATCGCTGTGAATAAGACTCATTGAAAAAACTAACTCATATCGTCGGAAAACGCACACAAAAATGGAGAAATTCATTCATTCAAGTTAGGTGATATTTTAAACCGATCTTTTATTGTTCGATGACATTAATTAGGGCTTATATACGAAGATCAATATGAGTTAACCAGGACAAAAACGTATTGTCTTTTCAGAGAACAAAATGTGAAACCATTGAAAGTCGCGACAAGTCAACAGAACTAATTTTTCAAAGAGTATTACGAAAAGCTTGAATGTACTCTTAAATTAAATCAAGCTCGAGATAAAGCTATAGGTAAAATTAAATAAAATTATATTTTGTCTATTTCCACTGTTCGATTTATTTAATTACGACTACACCATTCTCAAGTACTTGAGTACTTTCATAAAAATATTACAGGTACCTAACCAACTTTTCGCTTGGTAAAACGTAATTATTTCTTTACATTTCAGCGCACAAAAATTTTTTCGCCGGTTTCTTTTTCTTGAAAATTTTAATCAAATTTGATCTCATCATAGGGACCCCGTGCCATAATTTCATTTAATTCATCTGTCAACATTGTATTCGACTACAATCACTTGACGTCAACGACTTAACGAGAAGTGACTCAAATCTCCGCATAGGTACTCTATTAACTATTCCGCCGAGTATCTTAAATTGGCTCCTACGAATTGAAAGAATTGTGTTGTTTTTTCATGGATCCCATACACAATTTTCAATTAGAAAAATAATAATCGAAATTGGTTGGCGTGATATTAAGTTATTCGTTCATTTGTTGCGCACATAGGAATTGAAGACACTCATAGATGCCATTATTGTGGATCAAATTGAATTGGGTACACCCATTAGAAAGTGGAAAAAATGACACTTAATAAGGAGTCATAATCTAAAAAATTTCGGGAATGGAATTTCTAAAAAATAAAATATTCTTTTACCAAAGACTTTTCTTGTTATCTTAATCAGTGATGAGAGCAAAAAAATCTCGACCCAGCATAAGAGTGAAATTTCATTGGAATATTTTTCGAAATCCTATTCTGACTGTCCTACTGGAACTTGTCTCTCGAGGTGGGGCAACGAATGAAAATCAACTCGGGGACCTTGAAGTCTCGAATAATTCCGTGAACAAAGGTTATTAATAATTATGCCAGCGCACGAGAGTTCGCAATCAATTCACGAAACATCAAAGCAAATCATGAAAGAGTTTTTTCATCCGGTAACTCCGGAATATTACCGAGGGCCCTAGTCTCGCCGCCGTTAGTCAGATGGCAAAAAAATGGGGAAATAATGCACTTTCATAAACCATTGTTCTCATTTGGCGATTATTTTCTGGATAGGACTTTTCCGGTTTCCCGCCTGACGACGTGGTCGTATATTGAAGCACTCGCCGAAACGATGAAGAAGAGGATCGGCAAGGATGGTCGAAAGTTTAGACGGGGAGATATTAATTGATTCTCAGAATGTGAAATCTGTTTTCCGAATTCACAGCCAAGAACTTTTTCTCATTTTAAAATCCTGCTGGGTTGCTTGCTTGAGTTGAGGGAAGTCACCTAAGAGTATAAGATTATCCTCTTGAAAATGGCACCTAGTGATTTCATCATATAGTCTCGTATTTTACACACAAAAAAAAATCATTTTTTTCCAAGCTGAAGAACTTCTCGATGTGCCAAAAAAAAATTTTATGTAAAGTGAGCAGTGATTTCATAACCATCTGGAAGAACGATCAATAGATCGATTGATTTCCCTTATATCTCCTTCAGTTTTTTGAAAATAATGTACACAAATTTCAGGAAACATTGGCGATATTATGTTGCACACTTTTTTTTCTAGTTGTCGTCCTTGACTCTCGAAAATGAATTATCGTAACAAATATAATAAGGGCATCTAACTATTCCGCAAAAAAATCGAAAAAACACGTTGCTAATTTTCCACACGCGATGATAAAAAATCACAAATCACACCCAATAGAAGAGCCAATTTACCATACATCCCCAACTATAGATGGAATTGGTAGAATACTGAAGAGGCACAACATCGACATCGTTTATAAGCCGACACAAGAACTTTGGCAAATGATCAGAACGACCAAAGACAAAGTCGATCCATTTCACAAGCCAGTATTAAACTACAGTATACTTTGTGACTGCGGCAAAGTCTTATTGGTACAACAAAACGAAGTATCAATACGAGAATTGAGGAGACAAACGATGCTGTCGACTGAATCAGTCAGAAAAATCC